>VZSF01009057.1:1275034-1475113 GCA_013398295.1 Chionis minor | reverse complement strand
GGGCGCGCGGCCGGCCGGCCCCTGACGGAGCCGCTGTATGTGCAGCTCCCGGCGCGGCGCGGCTCCCGGCGGCTCGAGCGGCGGCGGCGGCATCGCGGAGCCGGGGCTGCGCGGCAGGATGGAGCGCTTCCTGCGGCTGCTCCTCGGCTACCTGGCGGCGGACCTGCTCACGCTGGTGTGCCGGGCTCAGGAGAAGGCTGGCCAGCAGCTGGGGAGCTTCGTGGTGCTCTCGGGAGGAAACCACTCCGGCCTCGGGGAGCAGCTGGACCCCTCCGAGCCGCCTCCCACCCCGGACTTCTGCAGGGGCTACTTTGACGTGATGGGGCAGTGGGACCCCCCCTTTAACTGCAGCTCGGGGGAGTTCATCTTCTGCTGCGGCACTTGTGGCTTTCGGTTTTGCTGCAAGTTCAAGAAGACGAGGCTGGATCAAAGCACCTGCACAAACTACGAGACGCCGCTGTGGATGAACACTGGGAAGCCTCCTTCCCGCATAGACGACCCTCTGCACGACCCTACCAGGGATAAAACCAACCTCATCGTCTACATCATCTGTGGGGTTGTGGCAGTCATGGTGCTGGTGGGGATCTTCACCAAATTAGGGCTGGAGAAGGCGCACAGACCCCAGCGGGAGCACATGTCCAGGTAAGGCTGAGGGCCAGGCGCAGGGTCCTCTTCCCCTACCTCCCCCCCACCCCTAAAGAGGAGAGAGCAGCCCACGCGTTCCTGCTGAACCCACAACTCCTGCCAGGCAGGCTGTGTTGCCCTGCAAGGTGACCAAGAGAAACCAACTTTGGAGAGCAGAGCTCCCGTGTTTCCCCAAGCCCAGGTTACCAGAGCACATGCATACCGAGGAGGACTAGAAATAATTGTGGAATCTGCACAGACAGTAGTCCATTTTTATCTGCAGTGTCTGACCCTCTCCCCAGCAAGATCCAGCAAGTGTTCCCGGATATACTGTGCACGAATAGGAAAGCAAAAAAATCCTGAAACCAGCAGTGCTGAATTAGAGAAAGCCTGATGGGTTCCCTCTTCCAACTGTTTCAAAGCTTGGAAAATGTTTTTACTTCTCAACAGAAGGATGTAAACAAATGCCATCTCACCCTCCCTCTCCAGCTGCAAAATGGTTTTGGCAGGACCTTCCCTACTCCCCCAACCCTTGCAAGTGTGTGAGCTATTTGTAAAATTTCTAAGCTCTGAAAACGAGCCAGGGTGGAAGGGAAGAGGGAGACAAAAAGGAAAAGCTACTGTAGAATTTCTTAACATTTTTTCAGTTACTGTTGAGAGGTAAAAAATGCAATAGGAAAGTCTTGTCTCATCCATGTATGTGTGTGTTATAGTCTGTATCCACAGCGTAATGGCTGAGTGGTGTCAAAGAGAACCTCCCCCACCCAGAGTCAGGCGTGCTGCGTGCCGTCTACTCCGGAACCTGGCTGCCTGGTGGTGGGTACGCAGGTGGGCAGCTCAGGACAGAGCCCAATGGCTGTAACACCATATTCCAAACCCACATTGTCCCAGCCGTTGGAAATCAAGGCACAGCACATTTGTCAAGTTTGCAGCCTGTCTGATTCTTCATGCTAATCCCAGGCACATGAAAGTAAAGCAGAAGCGGGAAAGGCATTAAAAAAGGCAAATAGCTCTATTAAAGAGTCTAAATAGTTTCCAGCTTATCGGGCAACTTTAGTGATGAAATGCAATTAAAAGGATACCTTCTGCTGGACATGCAGTGTGGCAGAAAGCTTCCCCTTGCCCTAGCTGGTAATGGTGTAGTTCACAATCTTTGAAGCTTAAATGAAGAGTCATCCTTTGAAAGACAGTCCAAGAGATCAACTGAGCACCCGGAGCCTTATTTTTTACTGAAGTTTCTGCATGACTTTTTGATTAACTGCTTATCCTGAAACGAACAGAGAAAGCCACAAAAATACTTCTGCAAATGCATCACCAGTTCACTAGCAACTACTTGCTATTTATGAACTGGCTGATACGGTTATGCTTTTACTACCGAGGAACAAAGCACATAGCAAAAATTTTAGTCAACTTAATGTTGTGTGTCATCATACTTCTGCAAAGATGGCTTTTGTCAAGCAAGGTATAATAATTCTTTAGACATTTTGAATATTCTCTACTAAATTGAGAAAAAGAATACACGGGTCCCAATTTCTTTTTAAAATCATACTCTTAAACTACAGAGCTTGTTTGGAAAAAGCTCTCCCTTGCTTCAGCCTCTTTCTGTAGCGTCTTCATACAGGCAAAAAGGCAGGGCTCATAGCAGTTACAAAAACCAGGACAGAGTTTAGTTGTAGCCATCCCTGCTTATACATGGCCTAAATATGTCCTATTTCTACTATCAGAAATATTTGCTAACTAAAGTACGGGTGTGAAGTATTCCAAAAAGATACTCTGTCTTAGTTTATGGAAATAGAATTATAGGGGATTGGAAAAATCATTCTGAAATTCTTCAGTCATGTATGCATAAAGCTTAGGTTTCTGAAGAGGTTCTTAGAAAAGGTCATCTGTTACCCCGATTACTTAACAGTGTCTGAGATCTTGTACTTTTCATGCCATGAAAATGTTCAAGTCAGGATTATATAGAAACTTGGAAAGTCATGATCACATGGAAAAACAGTCACCCACTCAGTACACATAACAGCTAGTCATATTCTGAAAAAGCAGCACTATAGCTTCTTCTTTTAAAAAAGTTCTCACACTCCTGTTACAGCTGTGGGGTGGGCTTACCATTAATTTGAAAAGGAATCAGATGTGTAAATCCTTCTGGCAATCTCAAAATCTGTTCATTGAGTGAGGAATTGAAGTAACCTTTTTGTCCTCAAATGTGTATTTAACTAAAATATTCCATCCTAGCTCATTTTACACTACTAATGTTCTGAAAAAAGGCTGCAATGCTTAAGAAACAAATAATCCATCTGTTTACACCATTAATAGTACCAACAATTAAAATAATGTGTAGCCTATATTCATATTCTTCTTTTATAACGCTCATCACTCTTATATCAAAAAAACAAAACCGAAAAGAACACTTCTTGTTTTTTTCTGTACGGAACCTTATTAATAAGCAAAAGTATAATGCATTGAGAGTGTTCGGCAGGGCAAACCAGGAGCACTAAGTGTTACTCCATTTTGGCTGGCAGCAAGAAACACACGGAGGCTGATTTGTCATCTATTTCCTTAGCTGAGATTGTCTCCTTTCCCTCCCCTTGCCAGTGGCTACATGAAACACTTGAATCCTCGTCATTCCTATGAACAAATTCACCTATGGAAGGGATGGTACTGCTTATCGAAAAAGACAATGCATAATGTAAATGATTTTTTTATAAGGGCTGATTTTTTTAAGAAAGTGAACAGAATGCAACTGGTGTAAGTTATATATTTCCATTTTTGATTTACTAAAAATATTTAAAAATATGATCAGAGGCCTGACACATGGGAGTAAGAACATGACTTATAAATAGGAAACAAGACTGTGCCACACTTACTAATTTCTTGCATCATTTCATCTTGCAGTCAGTGGATCTCCTGTTGAAGTAAGACACTGCTGTGTGTGTAAAAGTGGTACAGGGTTAATAAAGGAAACTTCACGGGCCCGGTGAGCACAGTTTCTATGCACTTGCCTTTCATTACATTTTGTTGACTATTACACCAAAACAAACCAAGAACACTCCGTTAATTTCACTGCATTTTTCTGAAATATTTGACAATGAAAAAGCATTGGGGAAATATGTTTACTTAGTGAAAACAATCCATAGGAAAAAATCTCTATTGGGCAAGTCGTTGTAAGAAAAAGGAATCAAAATTTGTCCTTTTTTAGGGAGCTTGTTACTTCCTTTTGTCTTGAGAAAAAAGGCCAAGTGTGGCACTGTTGACATTTTCTTTCCTGTTCGAGCAGTGCTTTTCAGTAAGTCACTCTTACTGTTGGCATGGAACTGTGAATCTGGAAGATGAAAATGGAGAGGGGAGTACAGTATTAACTCCACATGGCGTATTTTGCTTTAGACATATGATAATGTTTTGTTTATATCATTCTCCTTGTTTTTAAATTTGTTACTTGACATTAAAAAGAGGTAAATATTTCCTTCAGCTGCGGTGTCCAAGAACTCTGCAGTAATAGTAATGTCCAAACAGAGTAACTCTTCCTTTACCCTCCTGCTCTCTAAGAGAATAAGGGGATGCGATGGTGCATGTTACCAGCTGTGGCAAAGGGAATGCACGTGGCAGTATTGTGCCTGAAAGGACGCAGGACTGATCTGCCTCCGGAAGCAGATCTAGAAGCTCTGTTAGGCGTATGAGGGCAGCATGGTCTTGGTGCTTAAGCCTACGTCAATGGGAATTCCATGCTCCATCAGTTAAAGTGGAGAATCCTCTCGAAAATGAGTAGCGAAAAAAAAAGCTTTACTCCCGTTTCATGGAAAAGATTCTTCTGTAAATAAAAGTGCACCTTTTCCTTTTCCCCTGATCCTTGTGGAGAATGTGCAAACAAACCAAGAACTGAAAGGACAATATTTACAATCACGCGTGTCCACTACAGCTGCTGGTTTTTTGAGCGGTGCTTCTGACGGTACGTTAGCAGCCTCCCCAATACCATGAACCACCTGAGCTCTTCTTTCTTCCCTCACAACATGCTGAGCTCATGAGTTAAGTCTTTTGTTGGTCATTCCAAAGGCGTGCACCTGGAGCCAAAAATAGTCTGACTCGCCAAAATCCTGAATCCTATGTGTGAAATTATTTCCCTTATGTGTTTTGACCCAGTTTTGGAGGCAAAAGTGACAAGTGACCTTTCATGAAATAACCTGCGTTTCAGCTTTTTCAAGCTTGTACCTATAAGTGAAGTGTCTGGCTCCACATGCTTTGTAACACCTGAAAATAGTATTACATATCCAAAGAAAAAATTCTTACGGCAAGAGAAATGCTGAAGCTTTGTCATATTTGGGCCATGGACTCCTATGTAGGTAACATTTCTCCTGCGGTCAACATCAATACGCAAGGCCTAATGGTATCGCTGCCTGATTAGAATGTTATCTTGTATTTTGCATTTACTTAAAAAAATCATTCAGTATAGCAAAGGTGTAGACCCTCTACGTACATATAATTTCTAAAGGGAGCCACTCTAAAAATTTCTTCAGATAACAAACAAAATCTGGTGATATTCAGGTGAGACAAATGCATGGAGGTATTGTAACAGTCTGCTGGCCTGTGTGGAATTTGTCAAAGCAAACGTCTATTCAAGGATTTTGTCACATACTGGGCACAAACTTCCCTTTATCCATTTCAGTATATGGGCAAACCCCTAAAAGAACAAAATGCAGGCGCAGCGTTTCCTTTGTACTTCAGGGGTACACATCTTCAACTCTCCCTGGCATCGGTGGAAGGTAAGGGCAAGCTCTTTGCTATATGAGCTATTCTGCCCTGAGAAGATGGTACAACTTTGGCTAACGCAATATAAACATAGGTGCTATGCTGTTAAAAATAGAACTCGATGGTGAGTAGTTCCTTTTTCCTTAATATATTGGGAGTTAGACAGTTAATTCCTTAAAAATCCCTTTGAAAAAAGCCATCCTAAAATGGCAGAAAACTTAGCTGGCACTTTCACAGACAGGCAGTAGTTGATCTGCTGTCATAGGGGGTGTTATTTAAAGTCTACAGTGAACAATATTTACCATCAGATTAAGGGCAATGAGGGAAGCGTTTCTGAAAATCCGTTCTCACAAAGTTGGGAAGTACTAACCTGTGTATTATGAGATCTTGCAGTTTTAACTCCCACGATGAAGTTAGGAACTTTCATCTGCTTTTCTTCCCTTCTCAGAAAAATGTGTCCACCAGCCTCTGGAATTAGAATTAATATTGATGTCAATAATTACCTTTGTACAGAGACACATTTGTGTAAATTGACTAGATACTAATTGTTTTGATCCCCACTTATTTTAAACTATGTTTTGCAATATAATGCTTTCCTTTTGCATCATTTTCTACATACCTTTGTGAGATCTCTTCTATTGAATTTTTATTATTCTGCTATGTAGGCCAGCTCTGCCATTTCTGCTGTATAAGCACTGCTTCAAATGGGAGCATCGCTCCGATACCTCTATTCATCTGGTTACTGCCTTCTGACCTTTCACAGTCTCAACAGAGTATTCTGTAACATGTTGATCACAGCTGTAACTAATATTTTAATGACATAACGCTAGCCATAAACACAATGAAACATCAGTGTAGCTCAGCTATGTACCAAAGCAATGTTCCTGCAATCTGAAAGCAAGATCCAGCTCAGGATTCCTCTCTGTAACTTAAATGAAGCTACTTTTTAATATTTAAAAGTACAGAGCTTCTTGATCAAGGAATCATCATGTCACAGTGGATGAGCTAGACGGCGCTTGCCATGGGTTTCACCAGTCAATGTGCCTAGTTTTCTTTCTTTATTAGTTTATAAGCTAGTCTTTCTCAATGCAGTATCTGGGACACTGTATATAATTTTGCAGCAAATTAAACTAAACTGGGCACAGTGCCCAGAAAATGCATCCATCCCCTAAAAAAAAAAAATAAATAGCTCAAGGGGTCTAAAAATTAAAACTAGTAAAACAAAAAGGAGGCAAGTGATGGTCAGTGATGCATTGACCTGAACAGAAAAGCGTTGCATCGAACCCTGAAGACACTGGTAACAGGTACCACAGCTGTCCTTTGCCCACGGCAGCAGTTCAGCAGGGAGCTGTAGGGCACGTGCCTACAGGCTGATCCCTCCTGCAGCAGTCAGCGGTAAAACTCCATCCCAGAATCACAGAGGTAGATGGTGCCACGCTGGGAGTTTCAGACCTTGTAACTCTGGATCCACAAGGCTGATGCGGGTGTGTGTGCTGATCTGTGCGTCCGGGAACGGACTCAGCCGTGAAACCAGTCCTTAGAAAACACCCCAGGGCAGGATGAACCTGTCTCCCGGGTACAGCTGTGCCTGCAGCTCTGCGGGAGAGCCCACACCAGCAGCAGGCTGGGCCTGGACTAACCCTTAGGAATCCTCTTGCTGACTTCCTCTTTGCTAGCATAGAGCTTTCATCCTGCCTCTGGACTGGCTTCAAAGCACCAAGAGTGTTCCTGTGCAAGCCTGGCTCCATCTTCATGACTAGGACACTCATACAAGTTAGGAAAGACGTTTTTTATCTCCCCTTCTGGATGGGAACAGCTTAAGGCCCTGACCATGAGGAGTGCTAAGCCTACTGGATTTCTACGTGCAAATCAGCTGGCCTTGCAACTTTGGTGACATTTTTGAACCAAAATGGCCAAGACCACTGTGTTGTGTGGTACTCTGTCCAAATGCATGTGTGAGAATTTATTTGGACAGTCCCTCCTGGTAATCTATGTGCGGAAATAACCAGTTTGTGAAAGCTACAGCCAGGGGTCAGTGCCGAGGGGCTCGTCTTAACCAAGATGGCAAAGTTACTGAGCACACGCAACGGCAGAGCTCTGCAAGGCTCAACAAGTGTAAATTATGTTCCTGCAAGGCCAAGATAGCTAAAGAACTTAATGTGCTTCTGTGTATTACTGCTAGCACACTGTCCAAGGCAATCTAGAAAGATCCTTGGGTTCAAAGTCTCACAATGAATCTTGATTCCCTGATTTTGCTGTGACTGGAGCCGGTTTCCCCAGCAGATGTTACGATGGACTGCATCTCAAACTAGAAAAAACCCTTGGAAGATGCTGGTAATGCCTTACAGATTTTACAACAGGTTCATTCTGACTTTGTTTGGTTTTCAGGGCTCTTGCTGATGTTATGCGACCTCAAGGTCCTTGTACAACAGATCACATGGAAAGAGATCTAAACATCGTAGTGCACGTGCAACATTATGAAAACATGGAGACGAGACCTCCGAATAATTTACGTAAGTTGCATTATAACTTTATCAATATCTGGAATGCTGTCACTAAAATGAGCACTATGAAACAAACATTGCTGGATGTCAAATGAGGATCGAGAGTCCATGGGTTATTGCAAATTAAAAATAGTCTTTATTTCAGAATTAGAAATGTTTAGAAATGTTTCCTAGTGCAAATAGTGCAACACTAAGAGAAATCCATTTTGAATAGAAAAATTAATTATTGTATTTATTTTTAATTAGTTGTCTTGTTTGACTAATATTAGTTTTGTACATTTTTCTCCCTTCCACCTGGTGTTTTTGATCAGCTCATCAAGCTATGCCTTATTTTATGTTTTGTTATACCAAATTATAAATAGTTAAGGCTACAGCTAGATTCTGTATCTGCTGTTACATGTTTATGTTATTGAAGGCAAGGAAAAAAGTGCACCTTGGAGCTTCAGAGGAAATATGGTGATGTTTCAAGTGGTTCTGAAGTCCTAGACAACTTATTTCTCAGTCTTGTGTTAGGCTACAGCGCCGATCATTCTCATGCTCATATACATTTTCCTTTTGTGATGAACAGTTCGACTGCTATTTGAATTTGGATATATATTTATGTATTTTATATTCATCTGTATCTTAAATATATATGTATACACGCGTACAAATTATAGATAATATGTTTACAAATTCAAGTTCAATACATTTATAAAAGGAAAGAGTATCATTCAGGAAGGGTTAGATTGTTAGGCAGTCGATGGCTTTATTCTATGCTGTAGATCAATGCAGATGTGCATTTTACTGCAAATATACTTTTACTGTACTGGTATTTGGATTTTGAAACATTTTAAGCATATGCACTAGTCTTTTCCTTATCTTTCTGTAACTACAGAGAGCAGAATATTTGCTTATATTTGGCCAAAGAATGAGCTTTATTTGGACTGCACTGTGTAGTTATTGTGAGATTTTTACTGCTGTCTTTTGGGGGAAGGGTGTAGAAACAACGGGAGAAAGAGCAGATTCCTGTGCTGCAGGCGCTCCCGACACTTGTTTTGTGGTAGAGGCTGATTGTGGTTTCTCATGTGCATGGTTACGGACTAATAGGAGAGAATTAAAGCTGTGACCTCTAATAAAGATGCCACACAGAGTGAAGTGTGACACCTAATCTGTCTGCACTGCTCTCCAGCGAAGTGCTTCCACCTGGCCTGTGCAGTCAGTCCTGCGCTGCAGCGGGGACGTACACACACACTGCAGCATTACGTCCCGAACTGGGTAAAAACACACGCTTCCGGGGGGAACTTCTGCTTCTCTCTCAGTCAAGGGTGCTCTGGGCCCCTGGGGCTGAGAGGTGAACTTGTGAAGGTTTCAGAAGGATGGGAATCTGCACTGTGTCTCTCTTTGCTCTGGGAATCAGCTCTTTGCTGATCTCCCATCCTTTCTGTGACCGTGTTTTCAAGAGGAAGGATGGCAAATGGTAATGAAGTTAGGGTACAATCCTTATTTTCTCTTCTATGTGAAATGTTTACTCAGAATCCTAGTTAATGAAGGAGACAGAAAATAAGGAGATTCTTACTGCATTGATCGTATCTAGATTTTTGTAATCATCACACTGAGATATTTTGCCTAAAACTCTTTGTATACTACAATATACGCGTGACACAGCAGGTCTTTAAACTCATTGTTTCTTGGATTTAAACTCAGATTTAAGCCTTGCTTCTATAAACTCTTGCATATAAATGCAACTCAGAGCCACATAGTTACTGCACCAAAGAAGGGAAAAAAGATACCTTTAATAGTGTCTTTGGCTCATGGCTTGTGATGGCCACAGACACCTGTACCCCTCCATCTCCGAATGTGGCCCTTGGGTACAGATGGAAGATTTACATGCCAAATAGCTCTTTGCAAGCTTGTGAAAGAGCTCAGTACAATCCACAACAAAGAAGCACTACTGCTACTTTGGAGCTACCTAAACCCTTGAGTAATGAAGCGGGGCAGTCCCACGGCTGCTTCCCATGCAGCTCAGGCATTCCGGATAGACAGAAACCCTGGGGGCAAGCAGCTATGATGGTGACTGTTTCAGTCCTTAGTCAACATTATGGATTAAGTCAATCATTTTAGTTTGTTCAATGCAGACCTTCAAGTGGTGAAATTACTCAAGGCATTCTATAACCTGTATTACACATATTTACTTCATAGAAAGTAGAGCATTATTATATATTTATTGCCTTTATGTTCCCTCATAATCTCATCTAAAACATAGCTAAATAACCTACTAGAATTAGCCAGAGCATCACAAAGGATTAAAGTCTGTTGAGAGCACATGAATTTATGGTGCAGAAAAAAATGTTATAAAGAAAAATTATTAAGACAAATTTTCCAAGTCCAGTATCTCAGCAATTTGAAATTTTAGAGTGGAGTTCTGAAAGACTACAAGAATGGATATTACTTGCAGAAACTTTGGCAGTGCAGCATTACCTTCTACTAGTGCTGGAAAAGTGACAGGCTTTTTTGGATATTTTTACAAGCAAATAAACCAGAGTGAATTATGGCTTTCATAGAAATTCTATTCCAGAGCTTTACTTGTACAGAGAAAATGAAATGGTACAAAATTGTAGCATCAGACACTTCAATATGTATTTAAGTTTTCTTTTCTAAGTTAACTGCTTTCTATCTGCTAGCCGTCTCAAAATGAGACTTACAAATTTGAGACTGATGTACTTTTCACATTGGTCCATAGATATGATGAAGGTAGGAGGAATTTCTTAGGCGCTATGTACCCTTTCTGTATTGTGTCTTTCAGAATACTGAAGACAAACTATTGAAGGCCAAACACCATTAAAAATATTCTAATTTGAATGTTCATTTACTCTTTCTGTTCTCTTGAAAAACATTTTGCTGATGCTGCCAACCCATTCTGAAAGCGTTTTATGAAGGGAAGCTCTGTAAAAATGACAAACGTTGCATGATCTCTGACACTGAAAATGAGTGTGTTTGTGTTTTTGGACTGTTTGTTACCAGAGGACAAAGATTTTCTAAGTTGCCTGCAGCTAGCGCAGCTATTTGCCAAAACTAGCAGTCCAGCGGGAGGCCAAGAGTAGAGATCTCTTTCCAGTATCTTGCTGTTTACTCAGTTTCTTGTCCCTTCTCTTCTGATATTCAGAAAGGAAGAGCCATGTTAGAGATTTGGGAAAAGATGGGGTTTTTTTCTTTGCCCATGTGAATCCAGACTACCTAGATACTTTTTAGTAAAAGCTATTTTGTCCTTAGTGGTTGTTAGTTGTCATAATTTTCTTCCTGTACTGTGCTTTACTGTTCCATTATTTCCCTTCATTCATGCACATTGGAATGTAGTGGTGCTTTGTAAACAAGCAGCCCATTATCTACCAAGAATCACAGCATTCAAGTTGTCTAACATGGAATATTAAATAAAATGAAATAAAAAAGAGGACATTTAAAAGTTATATTAAAACCATAAAACCAAACACTAACCTTCCTGCAGAATTTGAGTTGTTTTGTTCAGCTCTGACTTCCATGAATCTTTAGAAAGCAACCATGTTCAAGATTTTATTTTTTCTTTCTACTTAACTATGTTAGAAGTAAGCAATTTATTTAACTTGTTGGGATCATAACACTGATGCAGTGGGAGTTAGGAGGCTTTGTAGCTACATCCTCATTTCCGAAACGTGATTACTGCTATTATTTCTAATTCATAATCTATGACAGCAGAGTAAAACAAATACTCAAGTTAGTGCTATCTGCAGTCACTTTTCCTAATGATCAGTAAAAGCTCTGTTACTCTCTCTCCAGTAGTAACTAGCCTTGCACTAGTAGATTTAAAGCATTTATGCAGACTCCCAAGATAAAGGTGAAGACTTTAAAGGGAAGTCAATTCTAGATTATGGAGGTTTTAAGATGAAAAATGCCAACTTTTAGTTAATTTGACATGTATGGATTGTTTCTTCACTTTGAATTTAACATTAAAAAGAAGAAGCCAATTGTAAACACACCGATCAAAGAAGGAAGTGTTGCACTGTATCAAGTGGGCAATTTTAATAATGGCCAAGGATTTACAGCACGTGATTAAAATGACATTTTCTCTTAAATATATGCAAGAGAATAATGAGTTTGCTGCTGCATTTGATCATCAGTTGTCCTGGATACTTACCGACTACAAATCCTAATGCTGAAAACAAAGCTAAGACATTTCTGTAGCTGGTGCCTTACGATAAGTTAACTTTTGTTATTTCTTTTTTTTTTGTCTTAAGACAGTAAGCATTTAAATAGGAGGGTATTTTTGGAAGTTTTTGCATATTAGAACAAGCATAGTGTATTGCGTATTCCTGTGCTTTCCCCCATTTCTGTAAATAGAAGCTCAGCCTCTGTTTTCCAGTGAGAGAAACTGTCACTAGTTTGACACTGTGGAAATACAATTAGAATTTGCAAGAATTTTTTGCAGTCTCTTTCATCCCCAGTGAACATGCTTTTTGTTGTTGTTTTTGAATACAGTGGTCTTTGGCAAACTAGCTATTTTTATGTTTAACATACATAAACACGTTTATATCAGATGTATCGCATTGCCTAAGTGTAATTCCTGCTGTTGCTTACTGGAAATAAGTATATAGGCGTATGAAGCAACTTTAGTAAAGAGAAGTACTGTTCTGTGAAGTGCAGAGCTCTGGAGGTACATAGAACACGGTAACTGATTTACTTCGCAGTAACTGTTGGGCAGTGGGCTGCCTCGTGTTGAAGAAGCGGTGGCGGAGAAGGCGCCGCCGTTGCCGGAGCAGTTTGCTCTGCTGAGCGTCCCCGCGGAACGCCACTGGACATCCTGCTCGGACACGGGCTGCAAAACCCAAAGGACTGAACCAGTAACACGTTGGGCCTTGCTGGTACCTAGGCTGCTTGAACACAGTGAAATGCTGGTTTCAGCCTGGCTGTACGATGGGTCTAGCCCAGAGGAACTGCACTGCGTTCCTCGCAACTTAGGCTGTTCGCATCCTCCCTTCAGAGGACCAAGCACGGCCAGAAAAGCCGCGCTGTACAGACGAGGCTCCAGCCATGTTCTGTGAGCAAAAAGATGGACAATACTGGCCAGTTTTCAGCCAAGAAAAAGACAGTTTTAGCACAGTGGCAGAAGGAGAAGGGACGACGCACCGCTGATGGAGTGCTCCGAGATGGTGAGCAATGAGGGAGACTAAAACGGCTGCTTAATTGGGGGATGGAGTTCGTTTGCAGGAAGCTACAGCGCTATGACAGAGGGAAGGGACTGTCCTCAGCAAGTGTTAGGAATTTGTTTCCCTTCAAAGGCTTAGTCTTCACTGCCACTATTCAAAAACTAATTTTACTGGGGTTTCTACGATCTATCCAGGAAACACTTTAACATCTGGTAATTTAGGTTAAATTCCTGAACTAAAAGCTACTAGACTTGGGTTAACCCTGGGAGAAGGCTACTTAGTACGTTTTGATTGTAATATACAAGAAGGAGGACAAATTCCACATTTAAATTATACACTTTACAAAACTAATCATCCACGAAAAAGCCCGCACTACCATCCTCAGCCCTGTCAAAAGAAATATTGTATTTTTTAAATATAATTTCTGTTTGAGGTTAAAAGCTGCAAGCTGCTTTGTCATAGCTATCTTGAGACCACTTCTTAAACCACTTTAAATTAATTTCTAGATACTGACTTCAACTGAAATTATGCTACCAGTAGAACTTCAAAGAATTAGCAAATTGGTGATAGAATTTTTGTTAATACAATTACAGCTACAGCATTGCATTCCAGAGCTCCAAAGCTTCCATGCTGGAAAGAAAATGTCCCATATAAATTTAGAGTATGACGATGCCTTTCTCTTGCAACTCAGTCAGTCACTGTAAGACAGTAATGTTTAATCAGCTCTGAACGTGTGCTTAGCCTTACAATCATTAATGTAAAAATGTTTCTAATTAACATTCAGTTTTTAAGTCAGATGCACGACACTGATTTATGAGAAGATGCTATGAAACTTCTTGAAACACCAATGAGTATTGTCAAGGAAGTTAATTACAACCTGAGAAAGAGAGCTTCTGAGATCATTTAGGAAAGACAAAAAGTAAAACAAATGAAATATCTCATTTGTCATTGAGTGATGTATATTTCATCAATTAAATTTTTTTTTAAAAAGGATGATTTTGAAAATGTTCATACGTATCATACACAATAGGTTTTTATTAATAACTACACCAGACTTCACCAAGTGTAATATGTCAAAACTCTAGCAATGCTCTTACCACACAATTAATTCCATGCCTTTGGAATCATCCTGTTGGCTTTATCTGAAAAATGAGAAAAAAAAATTAAGTAAATTGCATGAACACGGACTTAGGAATTGCATCCTGGGTCTACAACCAAATAAACTGTGACCTTAACATCATTACGTATGTTCAGTGTGTCTCTTCTTTATTCTAAAATATTTCTTGTTAGATACTATTTTATTGGAAACTCAGTGAGAACATTATGCACCCTACCTACAGTTTTCATCAGTGGGATGTGTTTCCAACCGTATTGGGTAGGTCTCCATAAGCTCTGCTTCCCATAAGCATTTCCACTAGGACAGAACAATGAAGTGTTCACTCTATCTTTCTTCATTTATTGCACAATAAGAACAATTAGATTAGATTGCTGCCGTGCATCCTATCATTTACTTCTGGTCAGCTTTTAATTCAGATAAATGTGACATATCTTAATAAAAATATTAACCAATGTAAAATGTATTTGGGAGAAATACATTTAATCACGGACATTATCCTTTAGCGGCAATAATTAACATTACGGCAATAAAAATTAGTTAGAATGTATTTTTACACTTCTTAATGTAGTTTAAAAGGCTGAATGATTATTTAATAAAACAAAAATTATTGTCATAACAGAAGAGAGCACTGCTGTAATAGACTACTGTACAGGCAGCTTTGAGTCATGCAACAGCAGACTTGAAAAGCACATATAAAGGGTGAGACTCATTTTGCTGCGCTGGGCTGCAGGTTAAAATGTTGCCCAATAGCACAGGGATGTATTTAACATCTACAAGATGAAAAGTTCAGTATCAAAATGTGGTTTGGCTTTGGAAAACAGTTTGTGATTCCACTTTTACTTACATACTAACAGTATAATTATTTAATAAGGGTTTAGTTCCACAGGTGTTTGTTCTTAGGTATTGATATGTCCTGTCATCAAATACTCACCTGAAAACAAAAGCAATGCTTAGAATAAATATCTTCCACTCTTTTGGCGCTTTGCGATCTAAGTATCCAAATTTTACTTACTAAATTTTATTAATGAGGTGATATTCCCATATAGACTTCTCATTTTAATATCTAAAATTGTGTTTTGTCCTTGGGCAGACACACTGAGTAATGTTGAATAACTTCCACTGCAAAATATTCCCACTGTTAACCACAACTGTCAGCAAGATCAATCATCGATACTTCACGCCTGTTGCAATCTTTCACGTCACTGGGGTTCTTGATGTCAGAAACTGGTATAGAAAACAATGCAAAACTAGTAAGAATCATATTTTGAAAAAAACTCAACCCCAATAACACAGCCTTTTAATGATTGTATTCTGCCAGGTTTTAGCTCCTTAAAATGACAGAGACTGAGATACTTCTTTTTTTTAATATGGCATGAGTCACCGCATCAAAAGGCAAACAAAAAATACCTTTTGCTTTCACTGTGTGATTGCCAACAGCATCACACAGACAAACTACACTTGCCTTTTCCATGCCAAAACAATATTGTTTTTAACTGTTGACTTACAGCTTAATCATCTCTCTAAATCCATGAACTCCCACCCTCGTATTTTGTCTCAAAAAACATAGATTTGTAATACAAATGATACAAACAAATTCATTAATACATCAGTTTTTGTCCGTGCATTCGGGCACAAGCACTAACTATTGCAAACTGATATATCCACAGGTAAATATATACATTTTTTTATCACTCTGGCTGTGTGAAACTTCGGTATTTTATTTTAGATGTTAAAATGCTCTTACCAGAAATGAAACATTCTGTAAAATTACTTCCCTCTTCCTTTTTTAATCAGTCATACCAACTTTGCCAAGCAGAATCAGTACAGCGGTTACAAAATAAAGTAGAAGAGGTTGGCTGCATACATTAAAAAGCTTATAAATACATATCCCAGTATTACGAGGCAATTGTGATAAGCTATTTGGTGAGAGATATTTTCACAATTTTCAATCTACATTTTCAGTCATAAATGATTTTCGGTACCTTTGTTCTATGTTCTCTGCTTTATATCATAACTTTCCTTGAAATGTACACACTGGCTGACTCCACTTTTATTATCATAAGATAAAGTCAAGAAGGGAACTTGGTGTGTTTAATATTTATGAAATACCTTTGTTGTTGATTTTTGTAACAGAAAAAACAATTGAAAAAATCTCTAGAACAGTGATACAAAACTACATTAATAACTGTTCCCAGATGATTACAATTGGATTTTAATGTCTTCGTAGGTGTACTAATAAATTTAATCTTTAATTTTTAGTTACCACATTTAAATAGCTTTTAAGAATGCTTCAATAACATATTTCTGGTTTTAACTCACACATTGAAGAAACGTGTCCATGCACCCAATACTTCTGAATCCATAATGAATATGTAACATATTCCAAAATAATCCAATTGTCTTTTACCATCCATTCCTTACCAATGAAAGAAAATGCACATTTGATGAATAGTTATTCACACCACACAGGAGCATCCACAAAAGAAAGCGTGCATGACAGAATTTGGACACTACTGGAGTTAGCAGCTTGTTTAGCTGGAAGAGTCCACAGTAAATTAGTGTCTCAAACACAGATCTGGTTTTACCTGTGGAAGTTTGTCCTCACTGTGCTAGTTTGCCTTTCGCACTGTACAGCGTGAGCCAGCAAAAACCCCCAGCCTTTTCCATGTGGGCAGCTGCTCTTGCAGGGCTAATCTGATCGTTCCTTATCACTTTTGAACTGCTTTATTGCTTTCTCTTCATATTTTCCCCATGCGCACCGAGCCCTGTGCTCACTATTGTTGTCTCTCCTGCTGCCTGTAACGAGCTGGTTCTCCGGGACTGCAGACACCGGGTGATGGTGGGAGTTCTTGTCAGTTTACAAAGTCCGCAGCCATATTCTGGACAACATATGAAAGAATACCCCAACGTGGGGAAGTACGGCAGATGTCTCCTAGCGCTTCAGCTTATCAACGGGGCACTGAAGATTCACTACTTTCAGCCATAAATTACAAATGACAGTGGATGCACGGCAGAGGTGGGGTTAGGCACAGTCCGTGAGCCTTGCAACACCAGTAGGATTGTGACAGTTCTCACAGTAATGGCTAGTTTAAGCCAATTTGATGAAATTCTGATTGGTCAAAAGCCATAGTAAAGCATTCACTGTCTTTAATGGCTTAATGATTTTACCCAGGGGCACTACAACTCACTTAGGACCTCGTATATTTCTTACTGAGGGGAATCACGGTTTTGTTATTAATCTCGAATAGGGCGAGAGAGATAAAGGGATATGCAGGAAGTTTATCTTACGGCTTCAAAACAAACCACTACGCAGCTTAGAGAATTCAGAGTTGGAGAAGGAAAAATGCATGTTCCTTGCCAAGAGAAATAAAAGCTAGTCAGGGGAAGTGCAGTGAACGCTACCAAATAATTTACCAAATTAAACCCTCCTGAGAAGCGTTTTGAGACACCAGGAGGCTAGAGTTAGTTTCCAGATAGCTGTACTTTCCACTTTTGTTGCGATTTCAGGAAAGTTTGGGGGTCTGCCAGTGAAGAAGACGCCCGTGCCCTCGGCACAGAGGAGAACGGGAACCTTTGGTGCTCTTCTGCCACAGTCCTGCCCGCGGCAGCCCAGCCAGCCCTCTGCTGCTCCCCGCGGGACAGCCCTCCCCAGGGCTCCTGCCGGCGCTCGAGTGCCCCGCGCTGGGCGCTGGCACAAGGAGAATCGCGGGTGGCAGCTTTCACCTACATTAGTGGTCCGAAATGTCTCGGGAATCTGACGTGAGTGGAGAACTGAGCACAGGGGAGGTGTGTTCCGCTGAGGCCCTTCCGAGTACGGCGGATCCGAGTCAACACGTTTGCGAGGGGGCAGTTGGCCACAAGCAGACTTGTCTGCTGGTCCGGCCAGGTGGGTTTGGCCCGTGTAAAACAATCATACTTCATTCAGAAGCAAATTAATAAGTGAATTCTGGAGCATCCCCATGTTAGAAAGAATAAGGCCTACCGACGGTATTTTATGAACAGCTTCCAAATGGGAAAAGTATCATTTGCATCGTTCTCATCCAGGAGTTAAGCTAAGGAAGCTGATGGTGATTTATATATTTTTGCTCTTTCTTTCATCTGCGATCCTGACGGAGTTGCTGTGCAACATGCTCCCAGCAATTCCTGCCGGGGGCTGGGCTGAGAATCAGGAATGCAATTTTTTCCTAAAAGCTTTGCTCTACCTCATCAAATGACTAATTCTAGTTTAAAGAATATATTTTGCATTTATAATAATGGATTAAGCTATTTCTCATTTTTTCCAAAGCTATAAGGTTGCAGAACTACATTTCTCCTATAGTAATCCAAATTCTTGCTAAAGTTTCAAGTTAATTTCTGAACAGCTGGTGGTACTGTGAGGAAATGTTCCTTACCCTTTGTCAAAACAAACCTGACCACCGTTTCGATTAGAACAGTTTCAAGTTTCTAGTCATAACTGTGTAGTTAAATTGCCATTAAATACTATACTTAGTTAAATGAACTCCTATAAGGATTTTTTAAAAGCAAAATAATTTACATTTATGATTGATTACTTCTTTCCTGTAATTTGTAACACTTTTTTTTTTCCTTTGGTTCTTGCTTTTCCTCCTTCCTTAAGGACCTACACTTAAGAAAAGAGGTCTGTGAAAGGAATGGTTTCTCTTGGAAATAATTGGCCCCAGCAAAGATCTTCAAGAATCCACAGAATATCAGAAAAAAAGCATGCGTTCTGTGGGATAAGACATTTTCACAAGGCTTGTGCATAGATATTTAACTAGAATAAAGATCTTTTTATGAGTTGTAGTGAGCAAAATTGTCTTATAACAGCCATCTCCTTATTCTCTAGTGTGTGCCTGGGGTTTATCTTATATCTGCAAGTCCTTGCACCAAAGTCAGTAAACTAAAATTTTACCTTGGGAGCCCAGTAGACTATTCCTTAACCATGTAAAGGTATGACTGTGATGGTAGAGAGGCCAGGGGTTAAGCCCGGCTAAACTGTTTGTAGAAAAGCAGTAACAATTACCAGAAACTTCTGAATCTTGAAGACTATTAAAAGTAAAATTATTTATGCTTCTTTGGAGATGTCTACATTTTAGCAGATATATTACAGAGGATAAGTATGTAAAATACAATTTTATATTATTAGGGTAGCTCTTTCTCTGACTTGTTCATTGTATCAATAATTTAATGTGCCCATCTAAGAATTACCTAACACATTCTTTTTCTGAGATCTTGCACCATAGATTAGACTTATTTCCTCTCAGAGTAAGCAAATTGCAATAAAGAACACCAGTGCTATGGGATTTTTTTCAAGTGCATACAAATGACACGCTTTGTAATATGATGATCTTACACTGCCATAATGTAGCATGCTAGAGCCATTAACATTTACTTGTGAAAATCCAGTTTGAAATATTTATTTGCAAGCTACACCTTATTTCGTAGGTGACACCATTTCTACAAATACAGAGACACAGATGAAGATGTCTCTGGAACCAGAGACGCAGAGCTAGAGTTATGCCTGAAAGTATGAATCACCTATCAGCTCTATGCACAGGAAAACATTTTCAGATTTTGTAAGCGTCAAAATCACCCAAACATTTTTAGAAAGGAAGACAAGCGGTCCATGAAAATCTGATCTCTGTAACTTAGTGCTCTGCTCTGCTGAAATTGTCCACTGCAGTAACACCAGAGTTCCCCTCTTTACCACCCCTCGTCTCTGTTTATCCGGAGGAGGAAGGCTTGTGCCTCTCCACTCCCGCGCCCCTGCACCTCAACAACCCCTACACAACACCGCAGCTTCCTCTTGTGTTTCTTGATTTTGTCCGGACAAATAATAGTCTCTGGCTTTTTCAGAATTACCCATTCTGGTGTACATAGACGGACTGATACCAAGCAAACAGCCACAGAATTTGTACTTGAGCCTTTTGTCCCCATGCAGCCATTCCTTTTCCTAACAGCTGCAGAAACACCCCATCCTTGCGAGCTCAGTAACACCAGAAGGGGCAAAGGAGTTAAAAGTTACTAGAGGGATTAACAGATAGCTAGACCAAAACAAATTGCATTAGCCTTGTTCTCTTTTAAGAACAATAAATCTAGAGTTATTTACCGAGCGTAATAAAATGCTACAGGGCATTGTTAGCACGGAATTTGGATCCATAAATCAGGCAAGTATCGAGATGCTGCTCTGAGAGTCTGTAGTCATCAAATAGGGAGATCTAGTCATCAAAGGCTGGGAATGCCAGGAAAACAAGGAAAGAAGAATAGAATAAGCTATGGCACATCCCCTTCCCCATCGATCAAAGAAGTTACTTATCAGGATGATGCCTGGTTTCTGGTGTCTAAATTAATTGTATAGGAAAGTCTGAAGGGAGTTGGGATATGTCAGAAGATCAGATCACAGAGAAAAATACAAGCTTAAAACTTGGCAGATGATTTATTAATTGCTAATTATTCTTATTTCTACTTTACATGATATTAAGTGTCTGCTAGAAGCTTCCAAGTGGAAAATCCACAAAATAGTTAATGCAGTTCAAAAGCAGCATTAATCTTCCTTTATGGCTTGCAACAGTCTTGGGAAAGAAGATACTGCACAGCTTGAAGGACGCAAAGTCACTGGTGTTAAGCAATCGGAGGCCAACCAGCAGATCACAAAGGGAGAATCCCAAGTGCACAGTGCTCCCTGTGAAATCTATGCAGAAGTGGATTTGCTTTCCCCATATACCCGGAGCCCATACGGAGTTTGAGATCAGTGCTCCCCGGAAGCTGGTGAGCATGAGCTAGTAACTTTAAGAATAGTCTTCTCATATCATTACTGACAAGTCTTTTCAGCTTTGAAGGAATTAACAGGAAAGAAATAATTTTATCTTAAGTATCGTCCCAGTAAATTAAAACTAGAACATATGCATGTCATAGTTCAATATCACAGGCATGACTGAATCCTGGCAGTCAGTATGTCACTATCAATACTCTTTAACATCTGAATAAACCTTCTGAAATATGCTCATAGTAACTTGCAGCCACGGATTTCACTGGATTTGACCCACGTGAGATAATGGCGAGTGGCATGCAGACTGCTTGCTCTGTCTTGTGAATTTGATGTCGGTGAGAGCTCCTAACTCTTGTCGTTCTCACCAGCTTTCCTCTAATTAAGAGTGCTTTTTTACATCATAGACAGGACTAACACAGGGACACACTTCCTTTTGCACTGGAACAACTCCTGATACCCCTCCGTACAGAAGATGGGGAGGCCTCACAGCTGGAGCTGTGTCCGTGTAAAGCAAACCTGAGCTTTTCCCAGTCTGACTGCGCGCGAGCCGAGTGCCTCTGAGCAGCAGATTATCTTTATGCTTCATATTGTAAAAAGGAGATGCAGAAGGCAGTGCAGAGGTGGCTGCGGTCCAGCAATACCACATTATCATATTTATGGTTAGATACCTACAACTGGAGCGCGCAGACTGCTGCGGCCACAGCTGTCTGAAACGGTGTCTCTGCTGCCGCTGCCAGTCAGAGCAAACCAGGTTTGGCAAACTACAGTGTGCAGCATCAGCAAGCCTGGCAGATCCAACTCACGAACGAGGATCGGCGTAGCCTTAACATACAGAAACGCCGGATGAAAAGGTAACTTGCTCAGAGCGGGTGTGTTGAACGCATGGGATAAGAGAAGCTGTCAAAGGAAGATGACAATGAAGAGCCTCGCTTCACAAGGAGGATGTCAGAAAGCACACAGAGAGAGAGTGGGTTCGATTTAAAATGCTCCAGAGATTATTTTTTCAAAAAGGATTCAAAATTCCAGCACTAGGTAGTGTGTAACACCTGGAGCTGCCTACGTGTCTCACTGGACTTTGAGAACAGAGACCTGCGTCTGCAGAACAGTCTTTAACCCCCGTGGGTAGATTTAGCTGGGCTGAACATTGGCCACCGTATAAACCTACCTCGTTTGGTAGATGTTTGGATGTTAACCGTATTCTACTTTTCTTTTTAAACCACAGATAAATAATATCAGAAAGAGAGTAAGCAAAAATGAGCCTGAAAACCAAACTCATTTTAGAACAACAGTAATAATAACTTAATGATTTACCCAGCGGTGACGCAGAGGCAGGCCAGGCACAGTCTCATGCTCTGAACTCCGAGGAGTCTCTTGTGGATGATACCATTGTTTCAGCTCAGGCTCTTTCTTTCTCTCACTCGATCTCTTTCTTGCCCATCAAAGCTTTCCTTGCATTCGTGTTTGTGATTCTGCTTTTCTGTGCCTGACAGTTGTAATAAAGATATGCCACAGTTAGTGACAAGGTAAGTATTCTAGAAAAATACTGCCAGAAGAGCTGAAATGAAATAGCTAATACCTGACACTGGTTTCTGGAAGTGATCATCAATATGTAAATTTATGTCAGGCTCTGTAACTTATAGAAAAACCCCCATATTTGTTTAAAGGTCATCATTAATTTAAAAATAAACAAACACACTTATAAATGCATGGAAGAAAATAACTCACTGTTAAAGTGTCATTGCAGCATAAGGATCCATAGAGGTGATACGGGAAAAGACAGCATACATTTGTCTCGGTTTCAACCCCAGTTCTAGCTGAAAAAGTGTTACGGATTTTTAAAAACCTGAAGTTGTGCTACTCGGCTTAGAATAACAAATGTGCATTGTTTAAACAAATAATTGTGTTTTGTTACTTTAAAATTCTTATCACTTCAAGATACTACAACTCTATATATGTTCTATGATAAAATATGAAATTTGTCTTCTCTCTCAATCACATTTTTGAATTTAGGCCACTTATGTACAAAGCATATGTAAGCTGCCACAGTATGCATAGCAACATACATTAATATATATATCCCCCCACGTGCTACGTAATATGCAACCTGTGCCACACATTGTCTTCTCAGTGTCTCACCACTGACATTGGCTCAAAAGGGTAAGTGGAGAGTAACATCGTGCATTTTTTCCGCAGCTGTGTAAGCAATCCTCATTTGGCTATCGCCTCACCTTTAAGTCTTGGCAGGGGAAAAACCTGGTTGTTATTAATACACCTTTATAGGAATACATAAACAAAAAAGTGCCTTCTGAGAGATGCCTTTTCTAATATTACCTGTAGTTGCTATTGCAAGAGTCCCTGAACTAACTCATTGCACATTCTGAAGCAAACAAATGTATTTTAGCAGCGTCAGCGTTATCTTTTCACCCATTGTTTACAATGCTTCATAATTATGGTAACGATTAATTCTACAGGCACAGAAAAGTCAAGAAAATTGTATCTTCGGATCTTAGGAATTAGTGCAAAATAATGTGAAAGTTACAGTAGCATACTGATCCTGACAAAACCAGGGAAAGTCAGGTATTGTCTTTCGTTGTCTTTGAAATCCATCCACTGTGTTTTAAATAAATACGCTTGAGATGCAACAGTATAATTTGATCAGCAAGACACTATAATAATTCCAGAAATATAAGACAATAAACACTAGCATTGTTTACATAATCAAGATATTCCCATCTCATAATCCAAGGATGCTTGTAACAATCTGTTGTATCGCTTACATTAACATTATTGCCTACCCTGGGTACACTGAGATGTAATTTAAAACAGAAACAACAGAGTATTGGGGAGAAGGAAATGCTGATCAAAACCTTAAGGATTTCTAGAGGTCACAAACATCCCGGCAGCCTGCCAGGAGCACAGTTGCTGACTGGAGAACACTTCCAGTTTCCCTGCAGCTCCAGGTTAGCACTTTCAAAAAATTAAGACTTGGTACTAATCAGAAGCTCATTTGCAGGGGAGAATGGGAGAACCCTGAGTTTTCTAGTACCTATAATGCTTTTAATAAGAGTATTAAAATATTAAAAATGTAAAATTACTACCCAGACTAATGTATTAATTTCTATGCAATTCACTCTATAAATTAGCTTAGTTAGCAATGGCGGTTCAAAAATCAGATGTAAAATCTGAGCATACGTAAAAACTCTTTCTATTGAAGTGGACGTAGGCATTGACAAAAACCTACTGTCGTAAAAAGCAAAAAGCCTTAAGGGACTGGATGGTGGAGCTTATCACATCCGGCTCCCCAGTTTAAATACAGTCATAGTGAGCATAACAGGGGCCGGTTTGTTATTTTGCAGCCTAAACTGTCTGTCACTAGATTTCTAGTCCTTTGGGCACTAAATATTCTGGAAAGAAACAAGTTTGCCAGCTTCTTAATAGTGTCAGTAACCTATTCTCTTCAGCAGACAGACTTGCTAAAAACAGAGGTGAGAGTGTTTATTAGCAAATGTTTAATTTATGAACACATTTGGTCTTACTGAAGAAAAATAAAGGTCTTTTAAACAGAGGCATGTTAGCTTTATTGATTGACTGAGTTTTGGGTGGAATCGTTACCTGGGGGAACTAATTCTGTGGCAGAGTGACGGAGTAAGTGTGCTGCCTGGTCAGGTGGAGTGACTCTGCTGTCCCCTCTCTCGCTCTTGTTACAACATGCTAAAGCAATCTCTCTGGTGTCCAGGTTCCCTCACTGTGGGGGGAAAAAAAAGGGAAAAGCAAATAGGCAGAACTGTGATCCACCAGCAGTACGCTCACATTGGCCAGCCTCCATCTCTGACCAACTCTTAGCTACGCGGACTGCGTGGAGTCACAGCTTTTAACAAAGAAATGAGTTCTATCAGATCTATGGTCTATACAGAACCCCCTGTATAATACAGGTCCTCTAATTTTGCCCAGCAGCTCCTATAACCAGTGTGTGGGCTGTGAAGCCCAACTGCTGCTATCCTTCTGTACTGAGGGTTCTACTTTAGTCACAATTTTTTTTTTAATGCTAAATGCTTGTTCAATTTTTTCTTTACTTGCTTTGGTATCGTATATTAATACAAACCCAAAGTGTAAAATACGCTGATAATCCTGAGAGCTCTGTTAAACCCTAACCAACAGTAGGAAAAAGGAGAAGAATACTAATGGAAACAGCATATACTGAAGATTTTGCTTTCTTGTGAATGCAATTAGAGCTTTTCCCGTAAGCTAGTAGGATAAGTGACTATATGAGGAAATCCACAGACACTGCAAATGTACAGGAGGGAGGGAGTAGTGTTTGCTTGGTGTTCAATGGTCCATGTGTAATAAGCTGGCAGTTCCATCTAGTTCCTACCGGACAAACGTCACATCAGAAATTCCTCTTTCTCCTCTCCCCCAGCTGCACATTCAGAAGTTTCAGCAGTGAAGCCAAAGGCTGAATTAAGAGAGATAGGGTTACATTTTCAAAGCTATTTTGTTTTTCATTCTATAGATAAAGATACACTCACAAATAAATTTTTATCGCATATATGGCAGTGAGATTCAGGACATCAGTTAATTTCCTGAGTATCTGTGCATGACTGATCAACTCACATGCCTTTCGCCAAATTATTCTAGAAGATCACTTCTGATATTCCTAAACTTTGATCTTCTCCTAACAGCGTTTGCCAACCTGATATAAACAGATCAACGTTCTGTCTCTTGAGAGTAAAATAACGTTTTAAAGTTTTCAGTAGTTAATCTGATGACGGATTTGTAATAATTGATGTACAGGATGGGTCACAGCACTAATTTTTTAAGAGATGTTGAAATGATTCCTTCATACTGGTAGTTCTTCTATAGAAGATGTAGCATATACGCAGCATAACACAAACAAGTGGTAGCTTGGTATGGCACAATTATTGTTGTCATTAATTTGGGGTGTCTTATTTTTGGATTTTACCTGCACAAATAATGTACTTGAAAAACCATGTTGGCATAACCTCTGCAGCAAACCACAGTTACACGTAGCTTCCACAGCTCTCTATGCAACTGGCAGGAGACCGTCGGTCTTACTTTGATCTGTAATATTATTGCTTGACCTTGACCACAATGTGGACTGCTTTTTGCAATTGAAAAGGACTGTCAGGGCCATTCCTGCCCAGCTGCAGGGCTTGGTGTGAGAAGGGCCAGGAAGGCAAACTCGGTGCTGCTGGTGAGATGTCCCCTCCAATAGCGGGAGCTGCAGCACCCTTTTTAGGGGCTGTGGAGCGCTCCGGGGGTTGCAGCCCTTTCCCAAGGAAGAAGAACAGGGTGTCACTGCAGCTGCCCTTGAGACCGCAACCGCAGGCAGGGCTGGAACGCCCGAGGAGGCAGGATGGCTAGCAGAGCTGGGAGACTGCCACAAAGCGCATCGCCACGGAAGAAAACGGAGAATTGGGATGTAAATCATAGAAATACAAAAGATTCTTTTCAGCTTTTCCTTTTGTTATGGACAGTCCTTAATGACAACGAGCTCTAAATACTATATATATAGTGCCATGGATTTGTTGCTCAACAAAAGCTAACAGCGATTTTTATTTATTTTTGGTAATCTTACATATTGGAAAATCATACAATTAATAAAAAATTGTTAATGAAAAGGGTCTTTTCATATAAAAAGATTTCAAGCACTATATATGTTCTTCTTTTTCGTGAGACAATGGCTGCTGACTCTCCGATGCGTTCTGCCACAGCTAAAGATTTGCAATTCTCTATTCAGTTCATGCTTGTTGTATCTTTTTTTTTTTGCCCTCCAACATTCTTTCTAGTGCCTGCATGTGATCCCTGTGTGCAGCTGATATTACTGGTCTAACCTAGAATTTATACTTTTTGCCCTCAATACTTGTAGGTTTGAAACAACATTTAGCATAGTTGGGATGGGGGACATTAGACTCATCCATCCTCTTACTGCTAGAAGTGGTCCCTGCTGTATGAAACGTGTTTTCATTTGTGGGCAATATCTTGGCAATGTAACCGACTCCCGCTTCCCTATATAATTTTATAAGCCTTAACCTCACTCTGTGCAATCTCTGTAATTGTTTAGAAGCATAGCGACGTGTCATTTGCATCCCATGAAGCTTTTGTAACAACAGCAACTTCAATTAAACTATGCCACTTGGCTTCATCATACTTCACCCAAAATATCTTTGCCATAAACATTCCTCAGAGTGGCAATTCTCCTGAGCTTTCCAGAATTTATAGGTCACAGGTAAAACAGCATGTTCTCTGCAAATGTTAATGAGTTTACAAACTGCTGAGTATTATAATGATAAATTTGATCATATTTCTCTACTGACTTTACACAGTCTTGGCACTGCAATATTTTTAGCTTATATCTGCTCTCAAAGGGCCCAATCCAAAGCTCATTGAAGTCAAGGAAAAGAGGTATATTAGGATTAGCAGCTTTTGATCAAGCCTGAGACAGTCAGTGCTGTAAAACCATTATCTGTGCACATCCCTTATATGCAGCTGACATCTCCTTGCACCACGGCGAGTTACTGAACCTCATTTTCTGTGCAGCTTTCCACCTGATCAGGCAATCTATTAACGTCCAAGCAGTCAAGGCAGCCGTCTCCAGTCAGATAATTTCTAGCTTCCTAAATAAAGGGAACTAATACAGTATCTACTTTATGCCTGCATCATTGTCGTAACTCACCTGGCTTTGTGGAGGGTGTTCAGAGAGGGGGAGAGCAGAACGCGAGCAGCAGCGATTCCTAAAGCCCTGTTCCCGGTCGGTCCTCCCAGTCTGCAACAGGCTCCCTCTCCTGCTTTTACCGCTATTTTCACCAACTTCGCGGGCACAGTTCGCTTTACCAAGCAGATGCGACACCTCCCAAACCTGCCCTTCACACCTGCAGGGCACCGTGGAGACCGCGGACCGGAGAGAAGGCTGCAGAGCGATGCAGGGTCTGCTGGTACTGGGGCCAACGGGGAGCTGCACCCCGACATCTCTCCTAGGCATTCTAATATACTTACAGATAGAAAGGTGACCTTTGTTTGGAAAGTGGTAACTTATCAACTACCCTTGTCACTGAAAAACGTGTCTCAAACCCCAAAGCCCTTGGGTGAGTCTTCTATCAGAAGGCCAGCTGCAAAATCACCGCAGCCGTAACAGCAACTGCTCACTGTTGCTTGAAGCTATTCGTGTAAAGGTGTGAAAAAAGTGTTAGTCAATAGTTCAGTCCGATGCTCTCAGTTATGTCAAACTTTAAAATCCACGTGACCTTTTTTGGTATAGGAAATGATTTAAAATCTACCTGGCCTCTGACATTTAAATATGGGGGACCATACCAGTCATTTATTTAACAAGATAAATAGAGACTAATGGGAGACGAAGAAAGTGAAGCAGACTCTTACAGAAACAAATTGAATTGTTAGAAAGGAATGAATAAACAGGACTGCTTCTGGCTTTTTTCTCTTCATATTTTGCAAATCATTAAGTTTACTTTTACAAGGCTTAGGGACTAATAACTAGATACAAGTTACTCTTAAGCACCTGTCACCTCTGCCAAATAGACTATTGTCTGTTAATGAAAAAAAATTTTGTAAGGGTTTTGGTATCATACTGCTGAATGTCTCTTGTGGAAAAGGTTATTATCTAACAGGACTATGTGTTGCCACATACACTAAGTATTACGCAAGTATCAGAAACTTCCCTTCACATTACCAATGAACAAGATTTTTGGTGTTTGGTTTAGACACTCAGTGGGCTGCTTTGGAGGTCCACGGAACATTTAAATAATAGATTTTATTTTTAAGTTGAAACTGGTTGTAAGGTACTTTAGTTTGCAAGTCCTGGCATCGTCAGGTGTTTCTGAAATTCAACTCTATGACTATTCTACAGTTTCCTAAAAGCCTGCTCTCATAGTAACAGAAAGACATAGAAGATGACTGTGTCCATTTTCTGTTTTCCATTTTTTTCTAACGCTTTGGAAAAATGAGTAGCACAAGCAGTAGTCCTTTCTATGCAAAAATAATGAGAGCCTCCTCAAAAGATAATGTTAATACTTCCCTTTTCCATTCCACACAGCTACGATGAGCTAAAAACTAAAATGACCCAAGTCCTCAATATCAGACAAAACTAAAAATACATTTTCTGATCTCAGACTCTTGTATTTTTCTTTTCTCCAAAGAGTATGCAACATGTTAAAACAGTGTGCACTCCACATACTTTATAAATATCTGGTGAAACATCTGGCTTTTTGACTTTTTCAGGGAGTATGATGAACGTGGAGTGAATTCAAAGAAAAAGCTGTATGTGGAATTTCTGAGATGATATCAATAGGTGTAATCTATTTTTTATTTACAATTTCTCTGGCCCTTAGTTTTCTTTTCTTTCCTGCTGTCTGAGTTCAATATCAAATAACTTTGCAATCCCAGAATGCTGCTTCAAGCTTAAAAAAAATGGACTACAGCCAATACCAGTTTTGGGCAACTACTAAAATTACACACCAGCTACATAGTGCAAAGTAACTTCCATTACCTTTGTATCACATAGCCACAATTTTCTTTTTTTTCTCCTATTCCCTTGAGAAATGGCTTCCTTGTTTGGGTGGTTCCCGTCTAGGAAATGTGCTAATTGTTGTTACTTCATTTCCTAACATGAAAGGTGTTTAATCCTGTGCCTGTTAAGTGCCTGAACCATAGTTTCACTGTTCATCATGTGCTGTTCAGAAACGCAAAGCATAAGCCCTGTTCACGGTAGCATATGGTGCACCATCCTTTTAGCTCTTTGTTTTGAAGGTGGACTTCTGGAAAATGGCATCCATTATTTTCTATTTCTTAATGTAATAGAATTTTTTTGCCTAGTTTTGGAGAGATATTAGAGACTACTGGCCGCAATTCTGACATCTTTAAACACAACATCATTAGGGAACTAAACAAGTCAGCAACATACACAGCAACAGCTATGCTGGCTGCTTCAGGCTCAATTAGAAAGTGTCAAGTCTCAAAATCTTAACATTTGCACTATACCAATCCTGATTTTGTATACACAAATAAATACCACAAATAACTGTTGTTCCAACATATACTTAAAATAGAATATATTGTATAATGAATTATCTGAGTTAAAATAAGTGAACAATTGCATTTCATGAATGATCAGTGGATTTAAAAACATTTCTGAAACAGTAATTTCTTTTTTTATAGAATCAGAGTCACCTCAGCCTCTTCTTCTCCAGGCTGAACAACCCCAGTTCCCTCAGCCGCTCCTCATCACTTGTGCTCTAGACCCTTCACCAACTTCATATTAAATATAGTTTCATAAATGAGAATATGAAATAAGCAGTTTAAGTTCATATACAATGTACTTCCAAAAAAAATCACGGCTGTAGTTTACTACCTCACTGACATTGCTATCAATTCACTGTTTCTAGCTACAGTGCTCATGGCAGAAATAGCAGAAGAATCATAAAAGTGAAGAGGCACAAATATTTCTCAAATGATTAAGAGGCTTTTCACAAAGTCTATAACAAGTCCCTATCTACAAAATCAATAGTCAAATGAACCTCAGACATACAACTCTAAGTTTAGCTAACAGATCCTCTGCTTCACAGCAACCGATACGTCACATCTTAAGGAAAAGAAAAAGCTCCATGTAATACTAATCTTTTAGCAGAACATTGTAAGTTAATGTTATGTGGCAATGTAACCAAAAATATTACGGCATGTCTAATTCCACATTATATATGGCAACGGTGAACATAATCCAAAAGCTGAATGTCTCCACCCAAAGCTCTTACATATCTGTTCACTCCTTTTCCATGTCTCCACCCAAAGCTCTTACATATCTGTTTTTCCATACCTGTTCACTCCTTTCCATAAGCAAGCACCTAAGTCTGCTCACAGGGCAAGGGCTGCTGGTGCACACGGCAGCGTGCAGGTGCCCCGTTCAGCAGGCGCCAGTGAACTTAGAAAGCTGTTTTGTAGGTCAAATTAGGAGAGAAGTTAAGCTGGGAGTAGAAAACAAGACTTCTGGAGTAAAAAGAACATGATTGCATTGGGTTTGAGAACATCATCCTGCTCACGCTGTGGAGCACTAGTGCTTCTCCTCCAGCTCCTCCTGCAAAGCAAAGCAGAACTTCGCTTTTTGTGTGGATTTTGTTGAGGACTATGAGGGGGTAGTCTGCCTTCCATTTATAGTACACCCACAGGTTTTGTTATTGCTCTTTTGTTAAAGGCATGATAGACAGAGTCATTAGCTGTGCAAATTATTTTCTTACATAAGAAGAAGAGAGTGTCACGTTGGGATGGCTCAGGGGGGACGGGCAGCCCTGGCACCACCTGCTCCCGTGGGGGTACTCCCTCCAGCTGCCGGCTCTTTCCAGCTTTACTCCGGACTGCAAAGCTTTGCGGTCGCCCTGTTCCCATCACCCTGCCGTGAGAACGCAGTGAGTGGCGCCACGGGTCTCTGGGTAATCCCTCAAAACTGCCCCTCGTGCATCCGGCAGTCCTATGGCTTTCTGGAGAGGCAAAACTCGAGGTTTTCCCAGCGAGGTCCAGCTGTCTCCCAACTGCCGCGTTTGCCGTACAGCATGGCCTCCTCCACAACCCTACCGCTACAGCAACCCACAGTAGTGCCTTTGAAACAATGCACCATCCCTTAACACAAAAAAACCCAGAGACACCTGGCAAAAATACTAAAATTATGCACGGTTTGTATGCCTGGCTCACGTTTTGTAATACCTCAGTGATCCACGTGCCCCAGGTACATCCCAGGAAGCCTGTGGTTCGGGCAAGTTGTAGCCTTCTGTTTTCTGCGGCTGTGGTGTGACCAGACAACATTTTCAGCAATAACACTGCTCACGGTGCTCGTGCCAAGCCCTCGCCATCGTCCTTTTCCCATCTCTCTATGGAGGAGTGTCGCTCCCCTCCTTCCCGCTAACCACAACGTCTCCGAGTCAGACTGAAGGGCTGCTACGGCTTTAAAGTAACTTGGCAAATCACCCCTGTATACGTATTTGAAGCTGGAACAGCTGCCCTCACCTGGGGCTCAGCATGGCTTCACAAAGCGGGGCGGAAGGACAGACAGCGGGGCGGAAGGACAGACAGCAGGGCGGAAGGACAGACGGACAGACAGCGGGGCAGCCGGCTACCGCTTGGGCGCAGGAACAGGCTCCTTTGCTGGCACCCCTCCATGGAGAGCTGCAGGCAGCTCCTATTTCTTCTGTAGACACGGGGTTTGTTTTCAACAATTTAGTGTCCTTCTGAGTTTGAAACATGAGAGAAACAAGCCTGCTAATCAGATTTGAGCCAGGAAGTGGGCACCCCTAAATTAATGGCTAGTTTCTTAAGGACTCTTAATTCTTTTAAGGGCCTCTGATTTCCTTCCTTGCTGATTTCTCAATAGCTCAGAATTAAACAAAGTAAGTCCATTCGCATATTTCAATATACCAACAGAAGTTGCATAGTGATAAAGTAATTGTACATTAATCCTGTGTTCTTCACGTATGTATACAGACATAATAGACTAGGCAAGTAATTCTTCCTAGAAGAGCTAATCAAAGGTTTTAATTTAATCAGTTCATTTTATGTTCATCTTTTCTGTTTTGTCAGCCTAATACACATAATAAAAATTTAATCTCTTCATTGTTTTAGTAATGTGAACCACTGTTTTACAATGAGTACTTGACTGACGGTCATGGCTAAATGAAACATGTTTGCTTGCCCTCACAGGGATTTTAAATAACTGTTTTAATTCTATGCCTTGAATAAAATAGTTTCTTTCCTCAACAACATGAGGGACAAACAAGAGAAATGTGAGGCTTGTGTTGATTTTTTTCCCCCCCCTCTCAATTTTCTGGTATTGGCTTAGAAATCTTTCAATATAAATAATTCCCAGTATATGCATAAATTGTCTACTATGCCACGGCTTTGTTGAGTCTCCTAGGAGCAAAGCGAGGCAGGTATGCAAAAGGGAGTCCTACAAAACCCCAAAATAACCTTGTTTTTCTAACTGAAAACCATTAACAATCATCAAAATAGTGGTCAACAGAAATGAGGTTTCAATCCAAAAGGCACGAAAGAATGAATGGGAAACACAGTGATTTTCCTTTCATAGCCAACGACCTGTCATTTATGGCCAACAGAGTACAGTTAGTGGTAACGCGAGCCCGAGAAACTACTGAAGGCAACACGCTCCCGTGTGACAATGCCTGGCCCGTCAGAAGCCTTTACGGAACACACTCAAAAGAAGTAAATGATCCCCTTGCTGTGGAGCCCATGGATAAAAAGAACAGTTTGCCTTGCTTCCTTTTATCTTGGAAGATGCAAACATGACCTTTTTGATTATTTTTGTATTTTCTTTCAGCCTACGCAGGCAATCAGGCAACCCGGGAAGGAACTCAGCATCTCAGTGACCACGCTGTGGAAAGCGGATATTCAGCCTTTCCATTATAAAGTTTTACACCATGACATTTTTTAAATACAATAGGTTCCTTTCTCTTCTCCCCCCACCCCATGTCAGACAAGCCTTTCTAATGGCATTTTTATAAATGTTGGTAACTTTTGAACTTATGTTTGTACCATCATTCATCGCATTACCATTATCACCATGGAACATACTGGTGACAGAGAATCTTCTTCCCTTAAGTCTTTTGTCGTAACAAATTTCATAAAGATTCTGATTTCAATTAATTGAGCAGATTAATAGCAGAATGTTAAATGCAATTGGCTGATGGATTAGAGGAAGCCCAATAAGCCATTCATAATTTATGCCAGGATTCAGACTAATTCAAGACCCGGAGAGCTGAAAGCCTCCTTTGTCTGAATATAGTCAGGCTACAAGACGCAGCTCCTTGACAAAAACAAAATTACAAACCTACTGCATTTGCTGTCAGAAAAGCTGCCTGCAATTAAGATCTTTGGCTACCAACAGTGACAGTAGGAGTAGAAACAGGAATACATTCAATGACCTTGAAAGGTAGTCAGGTATCATTGTCCCTCACATTTCTCTGTATTGGTACGAAAGAATTAAACATGCTCGTCTCAAAAAGAAAATGTTTTGAATAGATATATGTAGTTACTTGATACTGTTTGCATTAGCTTTATAAAATATTAAATCACTAAATATTGTACTACAATGATGTATGCACACATATATATTTATAAACATTTAAACATAAACATATAAACATGCATATAAACATGCATTTATATAACAAGAATCCAAAAGATGAACTTAACAGAACTTCAGAAGTTACTAATCCATGGTCAAAACATGCCACTTTATAAAAGGTTTTTCAAACTGTAGAGTGAAGCAAGGGAAGGGCACTTTGAAGCAGCATATGTATTTAAAAATAAGACACTTCACTTCTTGCTGCTAATAGGCTCTCTGTTATCTTTTAGCGGTGGTGCTATATAAAATTGTCTCCCACATTTTTCAACCCTGATTGTAAAAATGCTATTTTTTGCTTCGGCTGGCACAAGATTCTTTTGCTCCAGCCTTTATAGATAGAACAAAAGGAACCCGCCTGACATAGAAAAGCTCTTAAAGACTCAGACTTATCCATGAGAAAATGGTCCCAGCGTAGGACTGCGGAAATCACGCTTTACAGAGGTGCCGAGACAGCCTCGCCACGCGAAGTACCCCAGACTGCGGAGGGAAAAGGGGCACTGCGGCCAGCCAGGCACTGCCACAGCACTTCTGCATCCACCTTCTGACAAGCTGGAAGTCTTCTTAGAACACCACGTGCCTGTCCTGTGAAAACAAGACTGCCTTCTGCACTGTTCCTGAGGTTTTTGGTACTAAACCAAATCCATTTTAAGACAGCTTTCCAATTGTCCCTTTCTCAGAGACTGTCCCTGTTACAGAAAATGCCTATAACACCAGTAAAATATGCAATCCGGGCACATTAGCTAGCTGAGGAGATTGGGTCCACCAATTGTTATTTAACAACTTTATACAGGCATCACATAAAATAAAAAAATGTTTTAATAGCTTATAGGGAAAAGTTACAACGCTTGACTTGAGTTCCTAAATTTTTTTATAATGAACTTTATGCTTTCTAGTAATGCTGAGCTTGTAATCCCATTAGTCAGTTCCCTTTTTCATGGTACACTAATTTGAACGCTTTTCTTATTTTTCCTGGAAGATGTGTATTCTGCAGGCAGAGTTTCAGGTCTTTTCACACTGTTTTGTGTTGCTGTGCTCCTGCAGCCAGAGATGGCATTTCTGAGAAAGCAGGTGTGTGGCCAGAACATCCCCATGACTCAGTAATCTCCGGCTGCCAGAACTATCCCATAGGACTTTGGGCTGCCAGTTGTAATTAACTTTAAATCCATTATTCTGTTGTGAGGAAAAAAACCCCTAACCTTCCCAGGCTGAACTGAAGATACACCTACATAAATAGCTCATGTTTATATATCATATGGAAGGGAAGTACATATAGGTTGTATTAGAACGGTTGGTCGGTGTCAATTTAGAATATTCACAAGTGAGTTTAACTGGAAATGGGGATCCAATATTACCAGAGAGAAAAGAAAAGCAGTGGACAATTTTCTGCAGGTCAATTGTTTCAAGACTAGCTTTATTTCTTTATTATGGTGCATAATAACACGTGGAGGGTCATAGTACCAACCCTCACCATGAAGTCAGTTATTTCAAGATTTCATCACTTATTATTTTAAAGGAGGATCTCTACATTGCTATAGCTTATATTCCTTGAGATGAGCCCATTTTTAAGGACTGTGGCTTTTAGAGCCTTTTCTTATCTCATACTTCTCATACAGTTAAGGTAATGCTGTCTTTTTATCCACTAGAATTTGCACAAACACACTAATCAGCATTTTAGTGAGAAATTAGAGAAGTTATAAAATATGTTTGTGTCACTACCCTGAAGCTGAAGTCAATGAAACAGTCCTTTTTCAATGGGAAGAATTTTCTAACTCACAGAAAAAGAAAAAACCAAACATTCCAGTAGCCATGCTATAGATCTTCACATAATTAAATTAATATAAATTTAAAAAATGCTGCATTCTTCAAAGTCTTCATACCTACAAGGTGCACTATACAGTAAGTAACAGAGTCATAGAATCAAAATTTAGGGTGAAAGGGTCCTTCAGAAGATACCTAGTTCAACTGCGTGTTTAAAACAGGTCTGAATAGATCAGGTTGGTCAGGGCCACGCCTGACCGTGTCCAACCAAGCCTTGAACATCTCAGAGGACAGTGATTCTGTAGCCTTGCCGGGAAACCTGCGGCAATACTTTACCACTTTTCTGCAGAGCGGCATCCCTGCAGCTCGCACTGTTGCACGAGATGCCTTCGCAGGTGCAAGACCTCATACTTTCTCTTGCTGAAGTTCTGCTCAGCCCACTTCTCCAGCCTGTCCAGGTGCCTCTGAATAACAGCTTTGCCCTTCAGTGTATTCACGGCTCCCCTCAGTTTTGGGTCACGCACATACTTGCTGAGAGTGTACTTCATCCCATTCTCTAGGTCATTATTGAAGATTTTAAATAACATTGGTCCCGCTGCTAGTCCCCGAGGGACCCAGCTAGCTGGACTCAGCCCCACTGGTTATAGTACTTTGATCCTGGCACTGCAGCCCATTTCCCACCCATCCTGTCTATCCCATCTGTATCTCATCAGCTCGGTGATAAGGAGACTCTGGGACAATGGCCTTGCTGAAAATTAAGGTATACAACACCCACTGTCCTCCCCTCCCCCACAGGGCTGGTCACCTCATCCAGGAGAGAGCAATGAGGTTGATCAGGCGTCATTTGCCCTTTCTGAATCCCCACTGGCTGCTCTCGATCACCTTCTCGTCTCTAATGCATTTAGAAACGGAGCTAATCCGTGTAAAAGCCGTAACTTTACCAAGGACCAAGGTGAGGCTAATCATGGATTTTATTACAATAAATTGAGTTGTTACTGTTTCACTTGCATTCAGTGGGGAAAAAAGAATCTATCATAGGATAAATTACTTAGCAAGCTTTATGTATTTTAATACTACAAGTCAGTGGCTTCAAATACGGGGGAAAAGGTACAGACCTGTTTGTGGCAAGAAACACATCACTGACTGATGAGGGATGGAAGCAGCATATTACCAAATACACGAGATAATCACGAGTCAGTTAATTTCACAGATTGCTATAATGGAGGTATTTTACTACTGCTGTGCAAAAATTATTGAGGTACTTTATTAAAAAGCAGGCAAATAATATCCCATTTCTTTTCTGAGGATGTGTAAATAAGAAACTCAGTTAACAAAATCCAACCTAAATTGCTGTTAGTCTTTGGGACTCATCCTGCAAAGTGCTGAGCAAACACTTACTGAGTAAAATGAGTCTTACTGAATAAAAATCTAATTAGAGTAATTGAGCTTTGATAACTGCTATGTCATTAAACATGAATTGGCTTTAGACTAATTGTATTTGCATTGTATTATGATTTCTATTAATGAATGCATTAATGTTTATACTCTGGAAACGCTTTTGAAGTAAAATATTAAAGTCTATACCACTTAATCTGAAATGAAATACCCTTTGAATACAAACCCGACATGGCACTGGTGGAAAAGGTTCTGTAAAGGACTGTGGTCCAGATCTTCACCGTTTGTCACTAAGGGAGAGGAAAGGTGCCTGTCACCTGCAGACAAGGGGAGCTGTATACTGGTCCCTGCAGCTGAAGTTGGGGTATGCCGTGGCGTTTCTCTAATTTGGGCTACCTGCCACCAATCCTGAGGGGTCTATGATGGAGCCTCACTGAACTGCTGGCTCTAACTACACTTCTCACTCTAATAGTGAAGTGTGCAGAGGGACCCAATAGTTTTAGACAGGATGAAAGACAGAAAAATCATACAGCCATTTTCCGCTTAAAAAGCAGAACCGCCCACCCACCAAACCCAATCCAAAATATGGAGGGAAGAGATGTAAAGTGGTATGGAATATATCATCACTGGACTACGTAATGCATTTCTTTCTGTGGCATTGAGAATGCACACCATGAGGTCAGTGCCAACACAGACCTCTCCTGTGGGCAGTTCAGGAAAACCCTCTTCTTCAGCAATGCCAGGTTCATTGCCAAGCCTCATTGGCCTTGTCTGGGGGGGAGGCAAGCAAAAACCCACACACCAAACCCCCAAAACCAGCTTCATGCAGTTTTAACCTAAAGGGGAACCTGAGGCCATGCGTAGTGATGGGTTCAGAATGGCTGCCAATAACTAAGCATTTGCTCTGGGAATTCAGCTTTACACATAAAGCTCCCTTCTGGATAGATGGTCTTGCCTCATTGCAATTCCCTTGCTGTCAACAGACAATAGTCAACAAATAATCGTAAGAATTATGTGTCTAGTTGGACTCAGAAAGATAAAGCCTGCGTTGCTGTTCCTGTACCTGTGGCATATAAATCGCCACTGCTCTTTGACCAAATTATTTCAATTCCTACTATAAATTTATAGTACAATACAAAAGCAAAAAAAAATACTAATCCTCTTAAAAACAATTCTTTTCATCAACATTCCTAATGTTGACCTTATTCATTGGGATATTTGCAGAAGGAAAGAACTGGGAGAAAAGAACATGGACACAAACTTGTTTAAATATTCACATGAATGAACAAGCATGCATTATTTTCTAGTTATTGCTTCCATGAGGAAAATGGCGCGACTGGTGAAAAGTAGACAAAGTCCAAAAAAGCACACAGTAGTAAAAGTATTAGAGAAAAATTCTGAGTTTCAAATCTGCTGCTTTTCTATTAAAAATGATTGCTTAAGGCCTACTTTCAGGAGTTCGCATTTCCAAATTCCAGTAGACTAAAATAAAATAATTGATTAATTGTATGCCAGCTGACCATTAATTTTATTCCATAAACCAAACCATCCAATTTTCTGATTCAAATACGTTGAATATTCAGTGGCATCCCATAATTCTGGAATGGAAGGCAAGGACACGAAGATCACTTTTTGTCTAAATCATTCTAAACAGCTGGATATGCGAAACTCCACTTGTCAGACACTCTCGCACGTTTCTCACTGTTTGTCCTGAGCATTCGCTGGCGTTCAGGATTTCTGGTAAGCCTTTCCAGATAATCCTAGTTTATCTTCCCAACTGATACCACACTAGTACTGATATTTGGGTTTCCAGAAGTTTGGAGTCTGTTCGCTTTTTGCCTTGGCATCTACTGCAAATATTTGACATGATTGAGCAGTTGACTCTAAATCCAGACCACAAATAACCCTCTGGGCAGGTGAGCTTTACCTCTGGGGTCTGGCTCAAAGCTGAACTTCTCTGGAACCCAGGGCTCGCAGAGAGGTTTTGTTTTATGCTCAGCTGGTATTCTCAGCCATGGGAGATGAAGATGCTTATTACTGTCACAAATGATGAAGGCAAAGGTAAACAAGGGAATTTCTTGACAAAGCAATGCCTTACGTTTTGAACTTTTTTTAAAATGGAAAAAAAATCAAAAACAATTGATGCCTTTTATTTATTTACTACACACATTTTACTTGCATAGTTTGATTACCCTCTCAATATGTTGGAATTTTCAGTTTTTGACAGTTCTGTAGTGAAGTCTAACTCATCTAAGCCACTGCACGAAGCGGTGTACAAACAAGGGGCACCTCTACCCCGGATGCCTGTAATGAAGGATGCACTTCAGGCAGGCAGATGGCTGCCCTGGAAATCTCAGGAGAAAAGCAGAGGTGGACGCACTGCTTAGCACGTCTGAGGCCTTTAAGATGTGCCGAACGCACAGTGCAATTTACTGCTCTGTGCATGCACCTCTATTCCTTTTAACATCAGTTAGACTTACTGCAGACTTGACTTCCTACTTGACCTGTGGAGATCTGAAAATCTAGGATAATATGATAAACACTCTTTTTCTTCTTAGATAATATTTGTCAGCATCTTCAGGGAAACTCACTGCTAGAGAAGTTGTGAATCTTCAGATGGATATTAATATCTAGACGGAGTTAAAGCGGTGGAGCCACCAAGTGTCCTAGCATTTGAAGAATGACCATTGGGATGTGTCCAGTGGTTTAGGCATACCTTCCCTACCGACTGAAAGCTCAGGTTGTCCTCGTAAGAAGACTCTCTTTTCTAGAGTTATGCTGTATATTCCACTAGAAAGCTCTGCATAATTGTATATTATTGTTTATTTTAAACAAATTAACACAACGTAACCCAATAGAATACTGTAGCTTAAGCATAATGACTGGCTTCTACTTTTTCTACTTTCAACATCTGGCAATTTTTTCTGAAGTGCTATCGGTCCAAGACAGTGCTGAGAAGTTCTTTTCCCAATTAATACCTTATATGTCAGAAACACAAAGTGCCATTTACTCAGTTCATTACAGAGCTCTATGGATGCCCTTTTAAGTGATCTTTCATGTGTTCTTCAAATATGCAAATAGCATAATCCTTGTTTTTAAAGAAATAGTTACACATACTAATTCAGAATAAAAAAGTAATCTTACTGCAGCCTGGATGAAAACCATCAAGCCTGCCTCTCTGCAGCATGCAGTTTTCACCAGAAGAGCTCTGTTGACTTAATTTAAGCTGTAAATAAAGCAGTGAAGGAAAAAACTGACAAATATAGCTCGTACACCACAGACGCAATAATTTTTTTTTTCCATCAGAAACAAGGATAAACCACTACATATACGTAGCACCTGATAACATAGACAAAACTAGTTACTGCCATATGCAAAACGGCCACATTAGGGCAAGGGATTCTTAAAACTTACAAGGGGACCAGGAGAATGAAGGTACAGTGGGTGAAAACTGTGCTGTGAGAGGGACTCTGGAGAAGAGCTAGCACAGGAGGCAAAGCGCTGCTTTGGTGTCACGTCAGCCATCCCTTTCTACAATCTACATTCCACGAGTCAACATCCCCTATGAACACACACAGGAAAATCTGCTTTCTGGAGTGTATGTGTGTCAGTCAGATGAACAGAATTCTTCATAACTAATATAAACCTACTATTTTGAACGCTGGTTTTAATAACAAAATGGGAAAGTAAACGGTCTGTACAATATTGTACAAAGATTAAAGGTGACAGAAATATATTCGAGTTCAACAGATTGTCTTACGGTGAAAAATAACTTTGTACAATAGCTTAAGTGCTGAATAAAATGTTTTGTGACAGAAATTTCCTACAAAGGAAAAATTGAAGGAGGCATGTTTCCAGTGTAGGGAGCGTGTATTTGACATACTGTAAAATTCACAAATATTTAATTGTTGTATTTGTAAAGCGTATGCAGTGAGCTCTCTGCTGTTTTCAGCCAATATCCTATCCGATTACACTATTTTGAGCTAAATGTTTCAAAAGTCATGAGCAGCCTAATGCTTGTCTACGCTAATGCTAAATGCTGGTCTATAACCAGCCATACCTGTCTGGATATCGGTAACTTCACTGGCTGAAGCATTACATGCCTGTGGAGTACTTACCCCAGGGCTTTGCTCGTGCTGCCATTACCCCGCGTGACGTTCTGCTGGTTTGTGGAGGCAGGTGACGACACAACTCATGGGAGCCTCAGCTCTCACCCAGCAGTTGAAATCTGACATTGATTAGCATCATCAGTACAGGGTTTGTCATTTCGGTGATATTTGCAATATCCTTATGTCATCTGTATTTAGCAACTGCAACAACTTCTATATATGTGTTGCTACAAGCGTTATAAAGTCTGTTAGAATCTCATCCTCAAACCAATAGCTACAGCATTATGTTTTTCCCCAATAGCATAGAGCAATAGAGAGGGAAAACTACAGCTTTTCAAACAAAGTTGAGGATAATTTAGTTTGGATCACAGCTGGATCTACTGGTAAAAACCAAATTTCACCTAACACTTGGGCATTGCACTTTGGGAAGAAACGAGAATGTAATAGATTATCAAGAAAATAATGTTCCTGCCCATAGATTTTCTGTCTTTTATTAGAAGGGTCATGACTGATGGATTCAGATGTATTGTTCTGTAAATGAAATTATTTTTTCATATCAGTATTAGGAAAGAAAAGTAAACAGGATTCAATCTAATTTATGAGACACTTTAGAAGATGATTTGAAGCAGACTGATTACAGCCTATCAGTCTTAATTACAGTATATATAAACTAAATAATATGAAATATTAATCTGCTGTTTCCAGACCAAAGAATCAATACACAGAATGGAGGTTAATTTTTTCCATGCACTTAAGTCAAGAAATTAAGAGATCTTTATGTAGTTTTAGGATACTTCTGGAATTTGACAATTAAATTAAAACCAAAATCCCATTCCTTCAAAATAAAAGCAGGAATCTTCAGAACTAAGCACTTGAATGCTTTTTTAATTGAAATTTTAAGTCTAATCTATTTTTCACTTGCTTCATGCAATGCTAAATAAAAGCATAAATAACTTAATTGAAAAATTAAATTAAGGAGAATCAATTTGTGACAGATTTAGGAAAGCGTATACTGGCTCCTACACAATATTGAGCAGCTATACTTCTTACTTAAAAACTGGATTTCCTACATGATCATAATGAATGACTCCAGAAACGTCACATGGTCTGTTTTAGCTCTCTGGTTCTAGGATTCGCTCTTCTTATGAAGACCCTAAACCTGTATCCGTAGAGCTCAGCCCCGTGTCGCGTCCTGCAGAAGATGGATTCAAACGTCGCACTTGTTGGCGCACGGGGAACATCCTCTCCATGCTCCAGCCCTCAGACTTGCAGCCTATTCTTCCCTCTGAGTTAGCACAAACTCTTTTCACTTGTGTTGCTCCTTGTCACTGAATAGAAGTTTCAGTCCTTGATCTCCAGGATTTTAAGACTTGAAGTAATGCCCCAAACATGTTGTGGTGCTCTTTGCTCTTGCCCCCCCCCCGCACACCAGTGGCACAGTGAGCACCACCCTACTCGCACTACAGAATGACGTCTCAACCTGCAGCAGAATTTCTTACAAAGAGAGCTAAAACAGTCATGTTCGAGCTTCTAAAAGTATTGTATGAAACAGTAACTGAAAAACCGTGGTTTGAAGCGGTAGAGAAAGTAAGGCAGGATGAAGCAGAAGAGCTGCCAAATAGGAAAGTCAGATTTTTTTAGCACGCGAGACCCTTAAGCCTACAACTCTATGAGTAAACAGAATAAACCGGGAATAATTTTCTGGCCTGAGGTCAAACGGTGTGGCAAAGCACGAGCCCACACAGCTAACTGCTCCCAGATCTCGGACAGGGCGCCCACCCGAACGGCTTGCTGGCACCTCTGTGGCGGGGCCGTCCCCCGGCCACGCGGGTCGGTGCTGTGCCCTGCGCCCAGCCCGCAGCTGCGCACACCTGGGAGCCACACGGACACGCACGCGCCAACGCTGTGGCGCAGACAGAGCCCTCCCGAATTTAGGGCTGCAGTTTGATTATCTGAAGGATTCGCACCGAAGCGGAGAAGTTGTCCAAGCAGATTTCAACCAATAAGGTGTAACTACAATAGCCTAAAGTTATCTCCAGTTAATTTTAATCTCAAGAATTTTGCATGCAAGTTTTGTGGCTTTCTGGCAGGCAGCATCTGGAGGTACACATGCACGTTGGGCCAAACTAACCAGACTCAGGGACAGCACATCTGTTCTGGAGCAGCTGGTGCTGCAGGTTACGCTGCCAGCACTAGGGCACCACGTGGCTTCCGCTGTCCTCGGGGCTGGCCTTCGTGATGGGTCACAGAGACATGACCACAGCCATGAGCCAGCCCCCTCCAGCCCGCTCCAGTCCCTTCTCTCCTCACATCTATTTACCACCCCGTGGCTTCTCGGGAGGTCAGCCATCCAGTCGCCAGAGCACTGAGATTTTGTGATGAGGACTTGGCATTTAAATCGCATATTTATTTTATTTTCACGGCAACTTCTTTGTTTTTTCTCTTTGAGTATTAATTATTCAAAAACGTCAAAGACAATTTCACAGAAAAAAAAATAACCTTTTTTCCTCTTTCGCCATCTTTGTACACACAGAGTTATTTTTCCTCCGTATTCTTTTCTTATACTGGGGATAAGCATACAGGTTGGGGTTATTGGTTCATTTGTTCAGCCAATTTTGCAGAACTGTCCTTGGCATTCAGGGACAAATAATTCTTTCCAATCAGCAAAAAGGAGACAGAAAAGATAATCCAATACTGCATTAGATTTGCAAGCAGTTCAAGGTCTCATCAGCCTTAAAGATCTTCTTACAAAGAGATGTAGGGGTTTCTCAAAGAAATACATATAACATTATAAACTTGAAGTAATAGTTCTAGCAGTGGAGACAGCAAGCAGAGCAGAGACAGTATATGATTTCCTTTCAGATTCTGATGACCTTGACACTGTAATTACAAGCAAACAGTCCATTATTGTTATGTCTTTAAAAAGAAAATAATTGCCTCTACATTTCTTGATTGCCAAGAAAAGGGATTTTGATGCTCATTTATCAATTACTTGGAAACATCCAATACCAAGGTTAGTGCTAAATTCTGAGTTCAATTTGCTGAAAGAAAAGATGCCAGTAAATTTTCCATCTACCAGCTTTGGCCCAAGATAGGTCTTATGATAGCGTTTAAAAAAAAAGAAAAAAAAGAAAGAAACGCCCACCAAACTCACATAGCTGCCATGGCTATCTACCAACAATGCAATTTTACATTTTTTCTGCATAATAAACAATTTGCCTCAATTAAGGGTGAAATCCATCACTGGGTTAATGTGGAAGGAAGCAGGAAGTAATTGCTTAGGAAAAGATACAGGGAACAGGCCTGAAAGTGCAACCATCCTTTCTTTCTATTGGCTTTAGTGCTCAGCATTTCACAGGGTTTGACCAGGGCCACATTAATCACTTGCATTTAAACGCCTGCATTATTTCACTCCGCTTACTGGATGTCATGCTTCAGCACGAAGGGAAGCCTGAAGAGAATTGCAACATGTTCAGTAAGCACGCAAGAAGTGGCCTAAAACCCAATCAGATCCTGAAGTTAAAAACTTTTTCTCTCTCTCCTATCTGCTAGTGTCTGCAAAATTGTCTTTGACCTTCTAAACGCAGATGAGATCACTTTAAAGGCAACATAACAGCGGTGGCAGTCAGTGCCTGCTCTAATCTCTTTGAATAGCTGTACCTCACTTGGACAAAACTCATACTAATCTCAAATTCTGTGTGAAAAAGAAATGTAGGTGTTGAGATGGCTTTCAGCACTGGCTGCACTGATGGCCAGCACACTGCCTGTGCATCAGCGATCTCCAAAGGCAGGTTTAGAGGGAGCCGGATGCCTTCCCCACTGGCAACCTGAACTGGCCAGACATGAATCCGCTCCTGCCAAGAAGCCATGTACTCCATGAGCAATTGTCTGCTACAGCAATTTCCCCCTCCTGCACACACATGCTTCTTCCCTTTTTAGTATTTTTAAAATAGAGAGTTGTCTTTTAAGACAACACCCTTAAAACGAAACAAATGAAAATAAATCGTGAGGTGGGAGATTATGCCTCCCCTTGGATGGCTTCCCATAGTTTCCACTCCCTCTATGAATCAATCTTGCTCTGTCATATATTTATTGACGTCCTATAAACCAACAATAACCCTACTTAGCAAAAGTCTTAGCCTATATACCAAGCAGCTAGAATTGTACCTTGAAAAGTTAGATGCATCTGCTTCCAGGGAGAAGAGATAAATCTGCTGAAGGGGTTTGTAAAGGTTCGCGTGCTTCTGCTAGCCCGACCTCTCAGTTCCTAATTCTCAAAGACCTACATGGAGAGGCCTTCCACCTTCTGCAGGGCTGGACATCTGAGCCGCTGACGTATATGCACATGAAATTTTCTGATTATTTGAATCATACATCTGAATGCTTTTACCAACAGTGAAATACTGGAATAAAAGGATTTTATAGACACAGATTTGGAGATGCAGACACACATTTGCAGCACTTTAAGGTTTTCATACTTCCTTTGATTCCAGCAGCCTAACTCAAACGCTTCATGTCAGCCATGTGTTTGGAGTACTTGTTAAATGTAGACCTAAACAAGAATTCATTGGCTAAGAAAGACTCATCCAGTCTCCCATTTAAGAAATAAAATAGATCTTACCTCAGCCCTTTCTCTTCTGAGAGACAGAAAACTCCTGTTTCTGCTTGTAAAGAGACTGGCATCGCAGAAGTTTCCAATGAGACGATGAGCTGTAACAAAACATTCCTCGTGAGGCGAAGTTCATCGTCAAGAAAGAACAATACAATTTACAGGTCTCCTGTATTAAGCTCTTCAGGTAAAAACAAATCTAGTGCCAAAAATAAGATTCAGACACTGGTCCTACAAACAAATATGAAAAGAGTGGTTTCACTTGTCAGTATTCAATACTATAAAGTTGGTAGACTTTGCAAGCACTTGCAAGATGCAAATAAGGCTTAAAATTTTCTTTGGACCAGGGTTAGTTGCCAGTTTGACAGCAAAGGCAGCGATTTTACTGAGAGCACTCTGATGCTACCTTAATGCAAACAGCTACATTTTTAAAAGGAAAGAATTACAACTCTCTGCCATGAGCAGAGAACCCTCAAAATAGTGTAGTAAAATTGTCATTCTGAGCAGATTTCTGTTGGCATGCACTCCTCTCCTGTGGAGAGACCTGAACGTCAGGACTTGGGTGGGGTCAGAGCTACCATCCCTGCCATGGAAAATCCAGTTTGGATCCCAGGAAGCCCAGAGGTTTATCTGGGTGAAGTAATACTAAATTGTATCTTTTAATAAGCAACTCTGGAGTTTAAATCCTTGGCTTTTGCACCCACTGGTGGTTTTCAACATTTCTTCAGCCCTCTTATGCCCATCCAGGATCCCGCCTAGGCTTTTAGCAAGCTCTCCGTTTCTTCTGCCCATCCTGGAGTTGCTATGACCTTCAACAGCAGTCTTTGTTCTCACCAAAAACTAAGTTTGGCAGTTACATTCTACCACAAAATCCCATTCAGCTCTGCACAACAGGGATAAGTAATACAAGCTCTGTTGAAGATCTGATTCTCGTTCTTGGCAGTTTTGTCGGCTGGTTTTAACTGTGGGGAGCTCTGAGAGAGGCCATGTGCCTCAAGGGCTTCCAAAATTTTGCGTCCGCTGGGCAAGGAGATGCAGTTTGTCTTAATAGTTCCAGATGGTTACTAGTATTGCTTAGCGATACTGCATCGATGATCATACTCAGAGCAGGCAAGCAGTAACTAATCGATTCCATCTGTATGTACGTGTGGGCAGAGGGTGATTTAAAATGACCATTGCTGCAAAGCAGCACGGGGCGTACGAGGGACAAGGCAGCTCTGATGGGCTATAGTGGTTTTGAGAGACCGACAGAACTGACAAGGCTTTCCATAAGAACATTAATGTACAAGTTAAGCTATTGCAATGGACTTAGCTTAGCCTGAAGCCTGAATACAGTATACGTAACCTCGCTATGCTATTCAACTGTAAGAATTAATTCATGACAAAATTTGTCCTAATTCAGAGGCACTGACAGTAGCATCTGAAACTACTACAGTGTAATTGTCAGTTACAGGGTCACATCACCTCAGATAAGTGAAGCAGTTTCTATTAAGGTTTACCATCTAAAAATCAAACCAGAGATTCTCTGTCGGTGACCTATTTTTGAAAACACAGAGCGAAGGATATTACAGTGCATACACTGAAGTTGTCTTTCATCATTATTTTTTGAGTACCTATTATTCTGATAGGTTATTAGAATTACTTATTCATGAAAGAACAATATAACTTTTCTGGCTGCTACAAAGGTTCCAGTACTTACTGTAAGCAAGGATCTTCTAGAGATCAAGATTCAAAGACTGTTCAAAACTTAGTCTCATAACCGTCACTATACACGGTCAGAGTTACGGTCCATATTGTGTAACATTCTCATTCTGACTCACTGGGGAGATGTAAGGGACTTTATAGGATTTACATAAGAGTTCTCCGAATTAGTATTTTTGGAAGTTGCTGTCTTGATGCTGGAAGCCCACCAGAAAGCTAAGTTCTTCCAATTCACCTGCTTAATCCATTAAGCGAGATCTGTGGGCAGCTCTGTATTTCCGTAAGGCGATTTCTTCGGTAATGAATTACATAGTTTTGATGCATTTCCTTGTTTGTTTCCATAGATGTGACTCACTGTGTCACAAAAGCAGCATTTGAAGGACAAATGCAGACCTGTTCCCGTTAGTAATAGCAGTTTTTCCTCGAAGAAAAACTTGCTGGGATCAGTCCTTGAGTACAGTCACTGGTCCTAGACTATGGGTGAATTTCTCCTTGTGAAGGCTGGACTTTTGTTCATCATATTTTAAATAGGTCTTTCTGAATATTCTATACATTTTGAATAGAAGTCTAACAAATCCTGTAAGGGTATTCACTTGATCACAAACCTGCTAAGGTCAGACAGCAGAAAATTTGATAGTTGAAAGCAAGTTAACTATGTGAAGGCCAGCACTCTTTCTTTTACAAAGACAAATACAGCTCATGCTATTATTTACCACTGTTTTGCAGTCCCAGTACAAAACAGGTGACTATAGTATTTCGGTGTAGGCCTATCTATAATTAAAATATACTTGCGAGTCATCTGCTCTGGCTGTGCTGTAGTAACAGCTGTCAGATTGAGCAGCACTTTGTAAATCACCTTCTGCTTAACGTGCAAGTGTTAGAGTTATTTATAGCTATACTGTATAAACGTCACAAAGGATGTTTGGTGATTCACAGATGATAACAAAGAACATACTGTGGGACAGACGTAAGAGAGAAAGCAGCATGTTTTTTTAGACAGAGCCATTTGGAGTTCTTCACACTATTCCTGAGCAGTCCCCAAGGGCATCAGCATCGGCGCTGGACGGGACTTCCACTCAGCTTTGCCTGAAACCCCAACTCTGATGAAGCCAGCAAGATTTTTGCCCTTGTTTTCCTAAGAACCAAACTGTCACCGATGGCTTTATACATAACATACACTATATTATTATAGAACAACCAAGTGAAAATTTGAGTGTGGTGGGTTTGTGTTGAGTACAGTAATTCCCCAGGTTCTACCTACCTCAGAACGATCACGTATCGCTTATACATAAGACTGAGTGCCATATACTCTATTTTGCCAAGTATGATGTAGATGACAGCAAAAACCTGGCCCAGGGGTTTTACCAGCCTGACAGAAAAAGGCACGTTTAAACCTGTTCTTGCAAACTCGCCTAAAACTGTGCAAAGCAAACATATTTCTAGTTTGACAACTGTGATACCTTTAACATTAGGATTTTCAGAAAGTCAGCAAAAATTTAAATACAAATTCTAAGTCTGTCAGAATGAAGACCCATGCTGTTTAAAGCTCAATAAAACCCAGCTTTCAAACAGATTGGCTCTTCCTTTCAGCTTTCTGACCAGAAAAAGCATCTGCTCTGAGGACCCTGACACCACTACACAGAGAGCTAACCTTGAAGTTCACTGTTAAATATAGAAGATAAATTACGGCAAATCACAGGTGTTTCCTCAGACTTTCAAAATCTGTGTGCCACTGCCTCCACAGTTCTGTATTGTTGGCCATTAGGGAAGCATCATTCCAGCCTCAAGGCTCCTAGCCATACTTCAGTCTTACACAGCTTACCTACTTCAGAACATAAAGCCGGGCTACACAGAGAGGTTAAGGTACAGTGAATGAGAAAGCAACAGAAAGGAGATGATTTTTTTTTTTAAATAAATATTCATCAGTTAAAAATTAATTCTTATTAGCTGTTTCTAACCAACAGCACATTAGTATTTGTACTACTTTAAAATGAGAAGGGATATAACATTCTGTCACAAGCATTAGAAACAATTGTTAGAAACATTCCCTAGCCACTGAGTGAATTTAATTCTTTGTGGTTGACAGAGGTAGTTTTAACTGTAATTACTGGAGATGGCACTGGGGATGATTTCAAGGGTAAAAAAATACTTAAGCCAAAATTTACAGATGGAAAACTTAGAAACAGTATCAGACCTACAATTCATTGATGGCCATTAAATTTTTTTTTTATAATTGCAATGTAATAGAAAAGCTTCAGCTGCATCGAGATCTTTTCATTTCTTTTCAACTTTAGATTGTTTTTTCCTTTTACTCTTCTGTTCTACTCATGTTTTATAGCAACTCTCAGAGAAAGCATATTACAACAAATTTCTCTTTCAAAGCACCTCTAAACCCTCATACCATTACCTGGTAGCTAATTCAAATCTTATCAGCTCATCTAGCGTAAGTTTTCATTGCTTGTTGAAATAATAGCTCACAGTTGCTCTTGGCCAACGTAACTACTGTCTAAAAATTGCAAGCTCTGAAGCCACCTATAAAACAATCCAATAAACAAAAAACCCACAGGCTTTATAAAGGCAGAAACAGTCAATCAGATGCTGACAAAATACACCATATAAATGTTATATTTATTTAAATTCTTCACACTCTTTCTTTGAAATGTAGAGGCTGCATCCACATCCTTCACAGTTCATTAATCTTCCCAGGATGCGATGGCATACTAATCAGAACTAGGGAAAGGAACGCTGTCCACAGCTGACAGCAATATACACAAGATACCTCATTGCATGTCTTTGGAGAAGCATGCTTATCCAGTGGAGTATTCTTAAGGATTTAATTCCAAACATAGGCATCCCCAGCATTTGCCTAAGTAAAAATGCAAAGGATCTTTTGTGAAGAATTCCTTTGTTTTACTTAAAGTAGCTTCCTTGTTGAGGAAAAACAAAAATTGGAAGTCTCTGTTACCTCTGTTTAAATTTCACCCAGGAGTTAATCTATAATTTCAGTGAGATGGGGAAAAAGAGATGGGATGGAGACATCTGCTAATAACTGTCTCGCAATTAAAGAAAAAGGAAAACAAGTATTATGAAGTAGAGCTATTTGTAAAGCTTGACAATTGAGGAATGTATATTAAAATACACAACTTTGGAGTGTACCCTGAAGTTACCAGACTAACTATGATATAGAAGTTTGGGAAGAATAACAATAACAGATTCTTTGGCTCAGCTTTCACCGCTTTGATTGATGGCTAGAAATCAATACCACAGCTGCCACAGAAAATAACGCCATTGACTCTGTGTTCATTGCTTTTTCTATCTTTAGGAATTAGATTTTTGAAGTTATGTGCGATCAATCATTAGTTTAATCATTGTTTTGTGTTTTGTCAAGCAAAGGTTTTATTGACCTTTGAAGATTTGAATTTTTAATGCTGTTTTAATTCATAACAGTTCTCTGCACTTCACTGATACATGTATTTTTCCTGCACCGCTATAGTTGCAAACAGAAGTCCATATAGCAAATCTGGAACATGTCCACGATGCAGCAACACATGAAGCTTTGAAAGACTTGCTTAGAACAAATACTTTTTAAGTATTAAGAGGCATTAATTAACATCATAACAAATACTTTGAACTAGACTTTAAAGAAACCATATACACACTTCCAATTCTTGCAATAGCATGCTCCAGACCATGTCTAATTTACTATATTCGGTTTAAAAACCTCTTCCTTTCTTGTCTCCTTCCTTCCCCATCTGGAACATCTATTCACTCTACTGAAGTATGAGTCTTCCCCAAGAGACCTGACTATTGGTCTTGAGCAAGTCCTGGTAAGGGGCATTCCTCAAACTCCGACTTTCTGTATGTTAATAGCAGAGATAATGTGCTTATGATATTAAGACATTTTCAGTGCCTTAAAAAAACCCCAAACAACTAATATAAGAAATGCTATAATTTTCTAGACTTTTCAAAAATAAGTCTAGGTGTTAAAATTCAGAATCCACTTGGATATAAGGATTGCACTTTAGCAGAGGTGTTGCAGTACTAAAGTAAAAACAAAAATATGAAAAGAAAATACCCTACCAGAGGAGAATTTTGATGATAACTGCTTCTCTCCAAGTTTCTGTAAGCTGCTATAGACTGAGAAAACCCTTACAGCCATCCACCCAAACCCCACAGGACGTGCTCTCCTCACACTCCCATCCTGACAGGCACCTGGGGCCACGGCTTTAAATTAGACCCAGCCAATCCTTCCTGAATGGGGAGGGGACTATGAAATCTGTAGGCAATAATTCAATCAAAACAGCATTAGGCTTCCCCTTGTTTTATCAAGCTTTGGGATATCTTGGGAGCGAGTAGATTGACAAAACCAAGGTACAACAGGGGAAAAAAATCAGTATGACTTAGAATATATTTGTAAGAGTTATATGCAGTGTAGAATTAAGGCAATATACCAGGTGTTTGGGCTGTTTTATCTGATCTTTAGAGTCTTTATTCAAGGAATGTTCTACCACCAGCATGTACTCCATACTCCCGTTCTGAATAACGGGAAGATCTGGAAACGGAGAATTCATCCTTAAAATATACATGTTTGACAAAATTAGAGCATTTATGGTTGTAGTTTTTTATAGTTTCTTCAAAATTTTAAAGAATCTGTAGATTGGTATCTGTAGGAATATATTGTATCTTAAATATTTTCTGTATTTTTTCCATTTAAGAAAAGAAGTAAAAATAGAAAAATGTATTTAACCTTAGTTCCTGTGTTATTGGGATTAACTGATTCAAAGGACCTACATGCCAGAAAAGACTGTTTTATGGTAGGAATAACTGAACATGTCGCCTTGTTAATCTAACTGAAGAACAACTCTTTCTGACAGCAGCTCTTTCTCAAAACCTGTGTCTGAAATCCAGTTCCTCACAAAAGGAGAGTCAGTTGAGCAGGAGGCTACAACTGTTCTAAACGCAGTTCGTGCGTTGCTTTACGTTAGACTTGTTTTCCAGAGGACAAGTAACAGAATCTCTTATGCTTTTTGCTACTGTTTTGCCTCTTTAGCATAATAATAGGTGTATGTATCTTATCCCTTATGGATTTTTTAAGTACTAGGCAGCGCTATTAAGCAAATACAGTAAAACAATGTAAAGCAGGAGCGTGAGGAATGCGGACAAGATCAACTCACGTTTTAGTCTTATGAATCACTGTTTTCTTATTAATGAATTGTTCATCTACAGCCTGGAGTTAATCTATGGTTTGGTAAAGAAAAGTATGTGTTTTACGTGGAGGACATAAGAAGGGATGTGGTCAGTAACCCATTCCTTGCCTGGCGTGAGGACACCTCCAGCAGCTCCAGCCCTGGCGCGGCTCTGCTGCGTCCCACCCCCCTGCTCAGCGGGTCCCTCTCCCACCGCCCGTCACAGCAGGCAGGGGGGCTCTCCAGGCACAGCGGGACCCTCCGCCCTTCCTAAGGGAATGCGGGACAGTGTCCCTGTGTGAGTCCTGTCCCCGCAGCGGCAGCTGACGCCCAGGGTTCCCGCATCCCCAGCCCAGCACCGCGCGGGGGCCGTGTCACGGAGCTTGGGGGAGTCCCCGCAGCGACTCAGCCCCGCAGAGGAGCCGAGGCTTCTCTCACCAGCTGAAAGACAAGCTGAAAAACCTGAGCAGCAAAACCATTGCTTGGATATATTTCTTCATTAAGTTCTCACAGAAGGGACTCTGGCTATCAAACACCATGTGGCAGAAGGAAAGAACCAGACTGTCTTTGCCAACTCATGAGCCGTCTGATTAGCGTTAGCCTTTCACCTACAGGGAAACAGTCAACTGAGTCCCCAGTCAACAGAAAAAACCTGATGAATAGCAAACATTAGACAAAAATCACATTACATTTAGGCACATTGAATGAAAAAATCTGTGTTTATGTGTTACTGTAAGAGCCTTTTGTTTTCCGACATTGTTATATTTCTTTACGGTACGTTTTTCTGTTTATGTCACAATGCGCTTGTAAAACAGGGTAGAGATTTTAGCCAGCTATTACATATAGATTCACATTAATGCATGCTGAGGGTTTTTTTGATAAAAATCTAGCAGCAAGATGAATTTTTAATATGGCTAGCACTAAATTTTCTCATATAACATTAGGTATTTTCATTTATCACCTGTACAGTTTCCTGCCTTTCAGCCCTGCAGTTTATTTGTAGTTACTAATTTTATGTGCTAGTAAGTAAAACTTACCCTTAGGTCCTTTGTACAACTAATGTCCTGGGGTAATAATAAAAAATAAAAAATTCCCCTATCAGAAATGTAAAATGTGGATGTTGCTCTACTGTTACCTACAAAAAATGGAAAAAAATGAAGGCCAGTCATTTAATGGAAACAAATATTCAAGAGAGAGAAGTGCTACATTATGCCAAGGATTTGGTTCTTGTCAAACTCCATTTGCTAAATGGAAACATTTTAAAGTGAAACGACTGAGGAAGTCTTCCTAACATGTAAGTGAAGTATTATTGTTTCCCCTTCACAATCCAAGAAAATAGTTCCATGAATTTTAAGTTAGTTCCTTTGCTTTCAAGCACTGGACAGATCAAATGCAGCCACATAAAACCCCACACTCATTCTGAAATATCATTACACAGGGCTGGAGATAACACATGCAAACCATGAATATTTAGGAATTAGGACTCCAGAAACTACTTGCCAGAGGTAAAATGGTCTGCCACAGACAAGGAAGATTTCAACATGAGTTTAAATGACTCACAGAGGCATCCTCGGGCTCTGTGTCCGATCCTCCTTTGTGTTGTCCAAAGCTGAACACCAGAGCACAAATGAGAGTTGGTCTCAGCTCATCTTATGCTACCAGATTTTTTTGTTCTATCCTTACTGGCATTCTTGGGTTTTTTCCCATTTATCTGAGCAAAAAGTTTAGAAAAGTTAAGTAAAAATCTCTTACTTTGTAAATTGGAACTATAAAAATATTTTTTCCACCCACAAAAAATCTACTAGATCTACTCCTCAGCATCTTTTGGCCAAGGTACCTTTTTAGCTAGTAAAAAGAACAGCAAGAGAAGAAGGAGCTGCTCTTCCCCACAAAGACCCTAACGTTTCAGAAAGTGAAAGCTGTTAAGAAAGAGCACACACGTCAAACATTTCAGATCTTAGTCAGTATTGATCTTCTTGGGCTTTTTTATTTGAGGCGAAGAATGCTTTAGAAAATAAAACAATGATAAAGAGAATGCCTGGATATTTATTCAGGACAGTTTTCGTCAGTGCTTGCGTTTAGGTGGTTCTGGTGTGGAACAGCCAGAGCAGGGAGTTGCCCAGGGCGGCAAACGGGACAGTGAAACAGCCACTGCCCTCCCGTCCCATCTCCTCTGCCAGAGCTCCGGAACACAGACTGGCTCCACGACTGACCGTCTGACAAACTGATGGAGGAAGCTGTAGCAGCCCACCGTACAGAGTGCCCTTCCCTTCCCGTGGGAGAGGATTCAGGCCATTAGAAGGAGTCACTGAGTCAGAGCTTGAGAGGAAAATTCATGCTGCAAACACGGGAGCTTCCATGGAGAGGGGCCGTTCCGTGGCGCTGGCCGGGCTCCGGGAGCAGCGGACGCCTGCGTTAGCTCTGGGAAGGGGAATGTGCCCGTCAGACTACGAGCTGGTCCTGGCGGCGCAACCCAAGCGCGTGCAGGGAGACGGGTGGTCCTGGGGCAGGGCTTGCACCCGCGTCTCTCCAGGGACGGGACGGGGGAGCTGGTTCACAGCACCAGCCCAAGGAGGAGAGGTTTACAGCAGCCTGGTGCATCTCCCAGGAGAGGGGTCCTGCAGCAGCGGGTGGGACCGGAGCCTCTAAGGGCATTTAGGACCAGCTGATGCTGCTAGCTCAGCCTTCCCGCACAGCCCTTCCAGCTCCCGCTGTGGTGCTGCCAGCAGGGAACGGGAGCAGGAGCGTCCCTCCTGATGCTGCTCCCAGCACTCATTTCACACCGCTGGGAAGGGGGCACGCGTCGGAGGACGGCTCCTCCTGTCACCCACCGCTCCAGTGTGTGGCTCGGTGCAGCATCCTCCAGGGGCTCGGCAGGGAAGGAGAGGCGTGCTGGAGATGGGCAACATTTGATTTTGTATTTTTATTTTCTTTTCCATGTCGTGCCTCTGTATGTCTCCTGGGAGCTCCAAGTGATCAGCCACTAACTCTGGTTGATGATCCCTTTAAAAACAGTTTGCTGTGCTCCTGTAGAAAACCAGACTGTCCTTCAGGCAAAGCAGCATATACAAAATACGATATAGTTGCTAAAAATGTGCCTTTCCCTCTTTGAAGCTGCCTGTAATTACGTATCTAGGGAATAGTCTGATGTTTACATTTTCAAGTATATGGCTGGTTGTATTTAGCATAATATTTTTCATCTTTTCCCTTTCTTGTTGCACTTTTTGTGGCCATAAATTAAATTATATTATGCTACAAAAAGAATGAGGATTGCGAGCCCGTCACAGCAGCCCTGAAACAAGAGGCCAACAACCAGGAAAGCACTTTTAGGTGGTGGCCATCTCCCCTGAGCCTTCTGGCAGAGATGCCAGCTGTCTCTCTCCGGCAGTTCCCATTCAGAGTGTCGGCCGTTTCCCGGGATGCCTGATGCCCAGAGGGATCTGCTCAACATCCTGACGTCCCTTCTCGGGAGAAAAGCTGGGCAGCTGCCACGGCCTCTCCCCCCCGCAGCCAGACCAAATGTCTCTTGCTCAGTAAAGCTGGCTTTGGGCCCTTGGGTTAAATCCTTCTCTTGGATTTAGGAGCATAAATTCTGAAAGCCTTGGTGGGTTTCAAAGGAGGTATTCCAGATTTACACCAGTTTTCCTGTGATCAGAGGCCAAAGTGAGGTCTAGAGTATGTAAAATAAATCCAGACTTTTGGTCTAAATTTACGAGACTCCTTTATAAAGCCTTCAAACAAGATCTATCCTGTGGCAAAAAATACATTTCAGTTGACTTCATCCTTGTCAGCCATTGAACAACATCCTAAAAATCTTCTTTGGCCACTGACACAGCACTTATTAATTATATATGAGTATACAGGTAAACCACGGAAATAATTTCAACTATAAATTTACTGTCTTCTTTTCACAAAATAGTTGTGGCTTTATGATTCTTCTTGAATTCATTTATTGCTTTCACATACATTCTCTAAAAATTTTAATAGAATAATTTCTATTCTTTAGGTTGGTAGTTAATTTTCTTCACACAAATAGACTGTTAATGAAGCTTTACGGTTGCAGACGTGAGCTCCAAATAATGGCCTCTAGGAGCTATGCACTGACATCAGTGGGATTTGTGTGTGTTTCTGCAGGCCAAATGTCACTCTGTGTTAGTAATTTTGGGGCAGTATTTGTTTGCACATTTTGGTTTTCAATATCTTGGGCAAGACAATTAGAGAAGCTTAATGATGCATATTATAGTTTAGGTCTCTGAATACTTAACATATTCATTAAGTATTTTAATGTATTTCCTGGAAAAATTTTTGCTTTTTCATCAGATGCTTTAATGGACGGTTAGTATACGTGCTGTTTTATGCTATAATGGATATTAGCTGTTTGTGACAGCATTTAGGAATGCTGGACGTTTTTAAAGAGTTATGCTACTGGCATGTTAGTAGGTCTGTCTCTTACTAAGGTCGCCTAACAGTGCTTTGTACGAGCGTGTTTTCAGTTGCAGCAGTGAGAGACTTCAGCACGTGAGCTGTATTTTCTGTGCCGTCTGCTTCAGGCTACTGATTTTTAGCTAGAGAAAGTTTCAGACAGAGCAGTTTAAACACATTGAGTCCAGCTCAGCAAATAGGTGGGAGAAGGGCACAGGAGTGGTAGTGGGGACGGAGAAAAGCGGGAACCCAAGGCAAGGAAACTGATTTGGGAGAGAGTTACTAGGAAGGGGAAAAGGCAGCTCAGAGATGGAGGATGGAGGGAAGTATTTTACCGACCAGTGAAGTCCGCATTAAAGTGAATGACAGAGACGAGTTTAAACTGGAGTCTTGAAAAGTGAGCTGACAGAGAGAATAGAACGGGACACGGAAGCAGAAACTGAGGAAGAAAGTTTTTGGAGAGACAGGGCAAGTCTTGGAAGTGGTTTCCAGGAGGGCTTGCTCTACTACCTTCCCGCAGGTTGTGGTGAGGCCAACTAGCCTGTACTTCCCTGGATCCTCCTTGAAGAGAAAAGTAGCATTTACTTTTTTCCAGTCCTTGGGAACCTCTCCTGATCACCCTGATCTTTCAGAGAGAATAGACAGTGGCCTTGCAACGACATCAGCCACTACCCTCGGCACTCACGGGTACAGCCTGTCCGGTCCCACCGACTTGGGAACATCCTGTTTGTTTAAAAGCTCTCGAACCTGATCCTCTTCCACCAAGGGTGAGTCTTCCTTGCTCCAGACTTCCCCAGTGGTCTTAGGGATCTGGGATTCCCAAAGGACGGTCTTACCAGTAAAGACTGAGGCAAATGAGATGAAGTACAGCAGGCTTTTCCATGTCCTTTGTCACCAGGGTCCTGGCCCATGTTTCCTCTGGTTTCTCTTCCACGCTGGTATCCTTGTAGAAGCCTTTCTGGTTGCCCTTCCTGTCACTCATCAGGTTCAACTCTAGGTGGGCTCTGGCTTTCCGAACCCCATACATGCAAGCTTGAGCAGTGTCTCTGTTTTCCTCCTGGGTCACCTGTCTCTGCTTCCATCTTGCATGCATTCCCTCTATGCTTGAGTTTAGCCAGGAGCTCCTTGCTCATCCGTGCAGGCCTCCTGCTGTCTTTGCTTGATTTCCTGCTCACGGAAACGGAGCATTCTTGAACTTGGAGGTGGTGATCTTTGAAAATGAGGCAGGGGAGTTGCTGGAAAAGAAAACACATCCCGAATGTTAAATGCTGCCTCAGAAAATCACATTATAGCTCTGCATCTGCCAAAGGTTTCCTGTCCTCCGCTTACTAAGCAAGGCACTTAAACCCTATTTTTCATAGCCATTCATTTCTTATTTCCTAGGTGTCTGTCCTGAGCTTAGGTTGTGTTTGACAGAAATGCTGAGCACTATTTATTGCAACCGAAATGAATAACGATTTGTAGTTGGAGCATAAAGAGCTTTATTTTTCTAAACACCATGTTTAAAGCATCTCCATAGTGCACCTCCAAGTTAGGGGATACTTTTGACCTTCATCTCTCTGTGCCTCAATTAAATGCCAGCCCTTATCTCGCACGAGTTTGTGAAGTTAAATTAATTAGTCATTGTGAAGCCCTCAGAGATAGTAGTGATGAATGAGACAGAAAAGTCTATGCAGGAACTATTTCTCTTCTGAGACAGTTTGAACAGTGAGAAACAAATAAGACTGGTGCCACACACGGCATAAAAAGTGTATCGGAAGGTGCTGAACAGCTTTTTGAGAGAACTGTTCAACCTTGGCATTAAAAAGGCGAGGGTCCTATGGAAAAAGTTCTTCCCCTCTGCCAGCAGCCCTGGGGAGACTGGTGTGAATGAATTCCTGTGCCTGGAAAAGGCTGCGTGGCTAACGGCATCCTTCCATGTGGCCTTGCAGTCACCACCAGTGAAGAAAGGTTTACATTATTCTTTGATGTCATTTATACACTGAAAACTATTACTCTGAGTTGTGACAGCTGTCAATTTGCACATAATTAAAGAAGGTTTGATGTAGCTGAAAAAATGAACGTGCTTGCACTTGTGCTCGCTCCCCTCCGCCCCCTCCCGAGAAACAAGTATTTAATTTGACCAGAGTCTTTATGAGGGAAAAAGTGGTACTCAGAGGCAGCTGGAATCTGAACCTTCAAGTTTTAACATGACAGTATAAAAAATACTTTTTCATTAAAGACAGTAAGTACCTGGTTGATGTGTCAGGTACTTTACAGTCTGAGATATTGTTAAAAACGTAACCAGCCATGGAGGTTTCGAGAGGAATCTGTATATATGGCATGCTCCAGTTGATGACAGAAATAAATCTTTTACATACAATGTCAAAAGCAGAATTCTTCAGCCTACACAGACACAATGAAAAGGAGGATGATCCTAGGTGATATTTTTAAGTCTGTACCACTATTCAGGATTATGCAATAATTCATTTAACTGAAGAAAACAAGAGGTACAGAGATGAGAAGGCCAAAGAAAGGGACGAGGTCTTCACAGCTGACCAGTTTACTAAAGGTACCAAAATGCTGTCTGAAAAGGCCATACAAGTAAGAGAACCAGCGAACAGTGAATTCAGTGAACCATGAAAATTATGACTGTTTCTTTCAGGCCCCACAGGTCTTGTTTAACAGTTGAGTGAAACAATTTTCCTTTGTGGGGGCTTTTTAAATTTTTAAACGAATGGTTACAATTATTTTCATTCTTTACAAAAACTGCATATCCTGTGGGCAGTAAAGGCACAATTCTGTCTTTGGGAAAGAATTCTAAGAGTTCACAAATTTCTTTTATGCAAAAAAAATCACCTTTGCAAAAATATTTTGCTGCTGTCAACAGATTTTAGTGATTTTTTTTTTAAGCCAGTGATGATTTTGGAAGTTAAATCATAGAATCATAAAGCGGTTAGAGTTGGAAGGGACCTTAAAGATCTTCTAGTTCCAACCCCCCCTGCCATGGGCAGGGACACCTCCCACTAGACCAAGTTACTCACAGCCCCATCCCACCTGGCCTTGACCACCTCCATGGCTGGGGCATCCACTTCTCCAGGTGGGGTCTCACAAGAGCAGAGTGTAGAGGCAGAATCCCCTCCCTCGCCCTGCTGGCCACGCTTCTTTGGATGCAGCCCAGGATGTGGTTGGCTTTCACCCAGGTGCAGGACCTTGCACTTGGCCTTGCTGAACTTCATGAGGTTGGTACGGGCCCACCTCTCAAGCTGGATGGCATCCCCTCCCTTCAGCTTGTTGGCTGCTCCACACAGCTTGGTGTTGTCAGCAAACTCGCTGCGGGGCGCTCAATCCCACTCCATCAGGTCCACGTTGCCGAAGATGTTAAACAGCACCGGTGCTGGTACGGACTCCCGAGGAACGCCACTTGTCACCAGTCTCCACTTGGACATCGAGCTGTGCAGAAATACTTCTTATTTTGGTCAGTCATGTTGTGTTACAGAGTGACTGGCAGCTGTGGACGCTGGCACTGACCTGGTGATACCGGCATAGCCATTTGGTCTGTGCGGGTGGTCCCATGGCACCCCAGGAGAACACGCCGCTTGTCTCCCCGCCACTGGTGCTGCAGCAGGTTCTGCTTGTGTGACATGGTCAGGCGGGTGGGTTTGATTTATTGCATTGCTCCAGCTACGGCAGTCAGTTGCAGGGCTGCCCAACAGATACCCCAGGCTGCACCGATCCCACGGTTCACGTACTTTAATATCCCTTTTTCACTGCCTGCCTTAATACTGCTTCCTCTGTCCTGTTCTCCTCCACAACACCCACCTAATTACTTTTTCCCCCCATTTCTCCAAGTTTTGCTACATCCATCTCAAATTTGCCAGTTCTGATACCATTCTCTAGGTAATCTCAGCCTTCTGTGGTCTCAGTGATGCAGTTACGTTGGTGCCTTGCAAGATGCTACTCCCCCCAGGGTCTCCAGAACTCCCCGAGTACCTGTGAAGTTGGACCTTCTGTTCCTTTTCTCACAAAACTCCCCCTTAACCACCTGGGAAACCCAGCCGTCCTGCACGGCGCTATCTGTAACTTTACTCGTTTTCTCACGCAGTTATCAATCATGTTCGGCACTTCCTCATGTAATGTCCAGTAATTTTCCACATCCTGTTCCCACCTCAGGCCAGGGCTCTGTCAGTGGCCTAGTTTTTGCTCTAATATTGATTCCCTCAAATAGGTTTTCCATATTTCTTTCTCCCATCCTTCACTCAATCCAGATGGATCCTCTTCAGTTTCCTTAATTTCACTGCATCATTTACCTATAAGTTTCTTCCTTACTTATCTTTCCCTGGCTCAGCTGATCCTCCTGTTCCGTGGATTAGGGATGTTTCAAGATGAATTCTTTCTCTTCACCTCCCCCTATCAGCCTGTTAAAATCTGAAGACAGTTGCTGGCCCGAAAGGAATCTCGTTAGCTGCAGAAAGACCTCAGCAAAGAGAGAAGCCTTACTGCCAGGAAAAGCAAATGGAAGTGCTTATCCGGAGCAGGGGTGCAGCCCTTGCGCGTCCTGGCACACTTCTGAACCAGCTCCCAGCCTGTTCCTGAGCACAGAAACACAGACCCTGGCACGGGAGGGCGAGTGCCTGCTTTTGCGTGCATGTTACAGGGAAGAGATAGTATTGGTCTAAGATTAAAAAAATTAGGTGTCCTTAACCTGAAGGCCTTCGAAACACCTTTTTTTTCCCCGTGAATTTCTGTAACTCATGGCTCTCCAAAGGATTTCAAGTTAGGAACCCAAAAACTGACATACCCACAATAATCAGAAACTCTAAAGATTGTGGTTAATAACCATATTCCTACGTATTCCCATCACGGTGCGGTACAGAGAGACACAGCACTCTGCGTTGCAGCTTGTTGTCACTTCACACTCGCTGTCTGCTCAAAGCTAGATCCAGCCCGCGCCGCGAGTCTCTGCCGTGCTGCGTTGAATGCAGCACCCAGCAGCAAGGAGAGGAGCTGCAGAGTAGGAGGGGACAACACAACGTGTTTGGAAGTAGATGTCGTACTGATGGGACTCCTTGTGTAATTAATGCGAGCCGGGAAACTGAAGTGATAATACAGGCATCACGATGACGCCAGTGCGTCCGAGATTGCCATGTTGTGTTGGGATGAGGCTGGACATTTCATAGAATCATCGAATGGTTAGAGTTGGAAGGGACCTTAAAGATCATCCAGTTCCAACCCCCCTGCCATGGGCAGGGACACCTCTGACTACAGCAGGTTGCTCAAAGCCCCATCCAGCCTGGCCTTAAACACTTCCAGGGATGGGGCCTCCACAACTTCCCTGGGTAACCTGTTCCAGTGCCTCAGCACCCTCACAGTGAAGAACTTCTTCCTAATATCTAATCTAAATCTCCCCCCTTCCAATTTAAAACCATTACCCCTTGTCCTAGCACTAGACTTCCTGACCAAGAGTCCCTCTCCAGCTCTCCTGTAGGCTCCCTTCAGATACTGAAAGGCTGCTATCGGGTCTCCCCGGAGCCTTCTCTTCTCCAGGCTGAACAGCCCCAGCTCTCTCAGCCTGTCCTCATAGGAGAGGTGCTCCATCCCTCTAATCATCTTAGTGGCCCTTCGCTGGACCTGTTCCAACAGTTCGATGTCCTTTCTATGTTGAGGGCTCCAGAGCTGGACACAGTACTCCAGGCGGGGTCTCACAAGCGCAGAGTAGAGGGGGAGAATCACCTCCCGTGCCCCTTTCCCCCTTTTCAGTGATCCCCCTCAAATCTGTTCAGTGTGGCAAAGATTTGAGAAATTAATTGTTCCAAATTTATTAATGTCTTTTGGCTGTAAGCACACATTTTGAAAGAAAAAACCTGTAACTTTTGGATGGTCTGTAATGTTGTGGGTTTTGATGATTCAGAACTTTCAGTTGGTTTCACACAACTGAAATCTCAACTGTACCTACAACATTACATATACAACCATATATTTAATTTCTCCACATTTCTTCTCTCCTTGTTTTTTAACCACCAGTGCATTTTTTCCCATTAGGTATGGATTTACCAGTGCAGCTGGTAATGTACTCCTCTCTGTCATGTCAAAGTGGAGCAGTCATGAGATGGTTCTGCCTCTTATTCAGATGAGGCTGCATCCTACTCTCTCATTAATTATCCAGAGCTACAAGAACATCCCCTTTTTAACTGCAGTGTTAAATTCTGTCATATTCTGAACAAAACTGCATTAAAAACCTCACACTAAATGCAAAGCGATGCTGTTCTCTCTTAAACGTGCCTGGAATTTCACTACCATGAACTTTCTATAAATTAAATTTCTTGTTACTATCCCTTATTTACATCGGGCTGTGGAATAAAAATGGAATTGAAAAAAGAATAAAATAAATGTTATCATCTTAGCTTCAGATTCACCAGCCCAAATCTGCCTCTCAGTTCTGCCAGCCTGCACCAGAGAAGGCGGCTGGCAGAGTAAGGGAAATCTCCTGAGCAGAATGGCTTCCATGAGAACAAGCCCAGAGGCACCTCAGGCTTTCAAACTCAGGACAGCACGGTGTTCTCAGACACCCTTCGTGAGGGCAGCCACGCCATGGGAATGGGGAGGGTTGGAGCTTTGCCTACAGCAATCCTGTTTCTTCTCTGAAGCCAGCTAAAAGCTACATCAGGAAACTCCAGAAAAATGGTACGTTGGTAGGCGGGAGAACTGGCATTAGCATTGAGTTGGGGGCCCTGGATGAAACAAAGTGCCACCAGAGGTGGTACAGGGCTGGAAGCTTTGATGTAGCTGGAGCAGGGCTCTTTTGTTTTCTGTTTGTAAAAAGCTCCCCTGTGGAGTTTTTGTTTGGGTTGTTAAAATCTGTTTAACTCCAAGAGCTGACAATAAGCACTTGGGAGCACAACTGTCTCTTTGAAAGTGTTTTTGCCGTCGAGCTGCATGGGCCAGCCCTGCCCGCCCACAGCTCTGCCAGCTCTCCCGGTCCAAAGGCTGCTTCAGCACACTGGGCTTTGCGGCTCGGTCTGAGCGTCGCTGGCAGAACGTGCGCTTTCGCTGTAGCCTAAAGACACCAGAACAAAAACATGTTCTCACTCACCGTTCCCATGCCGTGGTAGTAGGCAGCTGGAGGTGTCCGGTTTTAGCAGTCAAGGGCAACCTGTGCAAGGCCTTCATTTCTGACGTGTCCGAGCCCCGCGCTAAGGGCAGAGCGAGCACTGAGGGCAGGTGGTGTTTTACTCTTCGTGTTCCTTGAGAAAGGCCATCGCTGTGGAACACCTAACACGCCTGGCTTTGATCCCCGATCAAGGCTGTTACGTCACCCCCACATCAACTGATGGGATAAGTATTACTCATCATTTCCAAAATACACTGATGTGGCCCCTGCCTCGTGCTCACTGCATCGGCCGCCTCTTTCTTTTGCCAGGACCCAAATGCCGGGCACAAAGGACTGGCTCAGCCCTGCCTGCACCTTCTGCCTTTAATCCTGAGGCAGGAGAAGGCAGCAGAGCAGCCAGAGAACACTGACCTGATAGAGTGGTTCCTACAGTCCAGGTGACCCGCGCGGTGGGATGCCTGCGAACCCCGTCGGCTGTCAGACGGGGCACCTCCAGCACGTGAACCTACAAGCACGTGCCTGTGTCACCCCACTCCTACCTCAGGCAGCCTCACAGAATAAGATCAGGAATGCCTGTACAAGCAGAACAAATTTTTCTCCAAGGTGCGTGCCGCAGTGTGCATTACCTAAACTTACTAGCTTTGAATGGTGCATAGATCAGGGATCTGTTGCGCCAGGTTCAACGTAACAATACGGAATTAAAAGATGGTCTGGAAAGTTGACTGTTCTGTTCTGAAGTCTTCTGGGAAACTGGTGAAATCTTTGCCTCTGTAAAATCAAATTGACAGAAAGATAAGCTGTATGAGAGCACCTGACTTTACCTAGGAAAACATGGTAAAGACTTTACCTAGGAAAACATGGAAAACAGGAAAGAAAGGAAGACAAGCTTGGACAAGTTTTTGAGCCGGTTCTAAACTTAATATTTAGTAAACTCCGTCTCTGCTAGATTTTCGACTGTCTTCTCCTTTCAGTCTGAGACATGTCGAACACCACCACCCCCGCCAGGTCTCGCGGCCTCTCCTCCGCACTCTTCCCTGCCCCGAGTTACTCAGGTTGCCACGGCCGGAGAGCTGACGGGCACAGTGTGAAGAACACGCTTCTCTTGCTTTGGTACCAGTACCACTTCTTCCTCCCCAAAGCAGTAACAGAGAGGAGTGATTCAGAGTGACCTTTCTATGCTGTAATGCTTTTCGTAAATGAGCGAAAGGGCCCTTTGAGTTTGTCTCTGTGCCGAGGTTCCTGTAGGGATTTGTAAGCAGAGCTAACTGCTTTTACTCCCTGACAGTCACAGAACCCATTCCCACTGCAGAAGACACTGGATGGAAAGTCACTACATAGCAGTTGTTTGAGAGAAACAAAGAAGAAATTTTGCTTAATACAATTATTTTATACTGCTTTTATCTACCAAGAATGGCAGTACTTTTTAGAACATTTGGAGAAGGCAGGAGGTGTTTTGTGGGAAGTAGTAATGAAAAATTCATGAAGGATTAAAAATAGTTGGATTTTTTGGGTTTAATTCAGAATCTCTTTATATTTCCCTTCGTTTCCTTCCCTATTTATATTGAATATAAACAAAGAACATGTTCTAAAAAAGTTAGATGAATGAGAGTGAACTAGAGCGAAGCAAGAAAGAAATCCAGTAATTTCTAAAGTAGGTGCTTAAAATCCAGACCCTCTATCCATACCTAAGTGTCAAAGTGGTATGGTTAGTTCAGATATTCAGACCATCCTAAAATTTATCCACAGTTGCAAGGAATTTGTACGGGATGAATTTCCCAAGAATCTGTCCATTTTTATTTTTCACCTGAGAAGTGATGGCCAGAGACATTCTGGTTGCGTTACGCTTTATCCGGGCCTTTCCCTGAGCCTGGAACGCTGCCTGAGCGAAGCGTTCCTGCAACACAGGGCTGTGGAGCTGTGGGGACAGGGGAAACGCGAGAACCGATACCTGATGTTGTTCTGCAGCCGGTTATCCGGGAGATCCCTTCAGCTGCAGCCCGCCAGACGGTACCAAGAGGAGCACTTAGAGTGCCGTTCTCCAGCGCAGGCACCCTGACGCGCTCCTTCACAATTATTCCTCCCAATTGACCCGGCCGTTTCAGGCCCTCAAAAGACTGCGGAAGAGCGGCAGCAGGAGACCAGAGAAAACACTGCCACTCCCTACAGGCACGTCAAGCCCCTACAAGAGGACTGCCAACCCATGTGGAGCCAGATCTACGTGATGCCAGGGTACAGGGTGACAGGGAGATTTCTGAGGGGCAATTTCCAAACTGCTCTCTTTTTCTACGACTGTCCCTGGGCTTCTGGATCACGCCCCAGACGGTTAGGTGTCAGAGGAGCTAAGCACATGTGCCATCTTTTTTCTAACTTTTTTCTATTAAAATCAAGTTGTATTTGGTCACAGTGAGTCAAACAAGAACTAGGTATTTGGTAGTTTCATATAAAGCTGAAATCTAAAGAAGAAAACTTTCCATTCCTACCTTCAATTACTATTTCTCTGGTAACACGTTCAAGGATCTCTACAGACAGCTACAGAAAAAAGAACCGTGACTTAGGATACTCTTTCAACCTCTAAATTTCAGAAAGGTTTCAGGGTTAATATTATTTTTGCTTGTTTTCTTTTTCTCACTATAAATACGATGTGCAGAAAGATGTTGCCATGGTGAGATTTTATAATGTACTTAAAAGCACTTGTTACAGTTATGTATCACAGAGCCACCTTCACTTATGTCTGAATTGCACAGATAGGTGAAAAATCACCCCACAGAAGCAGATAGTCTACCGTCTCAGATGTTTGCGCTGCTTATTTAAAGTACAGATGTGACAAATGCTTTCACAGCCACTATATTATATGGAGACCTATACATTTACAGCCAGAAAGGAGGAAAATTACTGAACAAAATCAATACACCTTACACCTAAAGTATCATCATTATCTGAAGTCCGGCTTTGTAGTAAGCTGAATTAGAGTTTACAAATGAAAAATAACACAGAGCTCTTGCAATCCAAATTATCCATTGCTACACTATGTGCTTCAGGACATTTTTGTGTAAACCCATGGGAAATACGACGGTTTTGCTTTGAGCGCTGTTTTCCTACTGCAAAAGGCGGAGTTTTCAGGAATTACTGAGGTGTAGCATCGTAGATCCTTCTCCCAGGAAAGCTGTAGCCTGGGGGCCAGCGCTGTGCTTCAGCTCAGTCTGTGCCGCTCGGGAAACGGCAGCCTCTGGAGCAGTCCCGGCACCACCGTGCTCTACCTCCCGTCCACTGGACTTTCTCACCGGCATCTGGAAGCATAGCTGTGGCACTGCTTGTGGCTTCCTTGCTCCCTTGCCACGCTCAGGCACGTGAGTGCCCAGTAAATTCTCATTTTCCGTGAGTCTGAACTTGAAGGCTCACCGTCTGCATAGCCTTTAAGTCTGAGAAAGTCCTGGGGCTCATCTTAAACAGGTCACACGAGCTCGTGCCCTGGAATTTCTCCAGGAACTTGAGAGCGCTTCAATCTCTGGCACACCTGTATCACGTCCATGCTGCTGCTTTGTCTGGGACAGAGCCGAACAGCTCCCACTAGAGAGCATAAACTTTAATTAACATCTTTTTTTAAACGGAGACAGAGTAAGGCTTTCTCACTAGCCCCAGAAGGAAACAGAACCCATCCTGTGCTTACCACTAGCTGAAATAAAATGTCGTATCATTCTGAGTCCAGTTGGGAAAGGGGAAACAAAGCTCAGAATAGTTTTTTAGAGCTGGATACAGCTAGAGTCTGAAGAGGGCTGTGCAATCGCCCTAAACGGACTTTTAGTACCAACCTAAAATTGCAGCCCTTTTCTGAAAACATTTCTAAGGTTGCTTGGTCTGTATGCTGTATTTTAGAGTTCTGAAAGAGTTGTATTTTAAAAAAAATCAAATCACCGGTTACAATAATTTTCAATACTTATGAATCATTTAGTTCAAAAGCAGGTACTCAGTTAATGACTGTATGGGACATACCTCCTGTGAAGATAAAACCTAAACACTAATTACTGTTAATAAGTCCTGTTGTATAGCTATGTTAAACATCCTCCAAAGGATTACAAGCGTAATATTCCTGAACGCCTGCGATCAAGTGTGGTTCCAGTCCGAAAGCGACAGGGATTGTGCTCTTATTGCAGTCCAGTCACACAAGGCAAAAATGTGCTCAAAAGTTAATAGCTAAAAAGAACAAAACTAGAATTTTAGGGGTAGGAATTGTTTTCCTGGTAGATGGTGGCTCTGTACAGATACAGTAAAGTCATCGTACGTGAGTGTAGCCATCCATGCAACGACAGCTCTGCTACAGCTACAGCCATAGGGGACGTGGCTTTGCTGGTACAGTTCACTGGTACTCTCATACAACAAGAGTGCTGCTTCGTTTTGGTAAAGCTTGGGTTTCTACTTAATATTTAGCATTTGGAATCTGGATAATTACAAAATATTTCTATAATCGTGCACTATGGCCTTTGATTCTGCTGGAATCACTAAGATAACTGATGTGGATCAGCCCTAAGAGGTCAAGGCATAGGATGAAGTCCTAAGAGATCAGTTCAGACTCTACTACCAAATATGAAACATTGAATTTAATAACAATCTTCATCTAACATAAATGAGAGAGCCAAATGTGCCTAGAAAAATGAGAGTCACAAATCCTTCTAGTTTTTGGAATATATGCATATACCATTAAGAAACCCCAAATATATTTTGAAATACTGTGCGGACATCCCGTGTTTGAGACACAACTTTTATCTTCTGTCTTTTTACTGATGCTAATGGAGTGGCAATCGTTTTTGCACAGTATGGGAAAGACATTATCTATAGCAGATGTGTATAATAATTATTTGTTAAAAAATCTTGCACATATCCCAATAAACTGCTTTGAACATTTAGTATAAAAATGTAATATTGTGAACTTCGAGAAACAAAGGAGGTTATTGTCAAACCAAAGTCAAGAGTACTATTCAATAACAGGCAGAGACCACAATAAGAAAAGTAGCAACAGACCTTCCCCTAAATTGTCCTACTTCACCCAAATCCACTCTCAGTTTGATCCCACCCCCAAAAAACCCAGACCCACAAACCAAAACAGATAATGAAACAAGGCTCATAGCTGTGCATTGCCGAGTATGATTTTCTGGTCCAAACACCCTTTATCCCTTCCTGATTATTTGCAGCCTATGTTTGGTCTGAATAAGTCCATTTATCGAGTGTTACAGCTAAAACAATAGGAAACTAGATTGTGCATTTTGAAAGCAATAGGAAAAGATTTTTAAAATTCTATCTGAACACACAAATACTAACTAGCAAGAAGAAAATACAAATGAATAAACTGAAAAAAAGAAAGAGGAAAGATAAAGTGACACCAATAGTTATGTAGAAGAAAACTATGCTCGCTCAGCGGGGGAGGAAGTTTTCAAAAGTCCAGAACTTTGTATTTCTATATGAAATATGTATCAGCTGTAACAGCCCATTCCTAGCCATATGCAGCTGTGTTTGAAGTATTAAACCAAGGACACCTCGGAGTTATGAGAGAGGAGACACAGTTACAACAGATCTTCAAAAGTGTGAGTTGATATATTTTATTTATGGCCATGAGTTTCAGAAATGGCTGCATTGATTTTTTTTCCCCCAAGTTTTACAATAAGTCACTTTTGAAAGGGAACCCTCCAGGCAGCATACAGGGCTCAGCAGTTTTGGCAAGCTGAACGAGGGTCAGTCGAGCCGGCGCCACGCGCCAAGCTGCGCTGGGGTGGTTCGAGCCACCGCGGCGCTGCTGGCGGCCGCTGTGCACGTGCCCCAGCCGCCAGGTCTGTGTCAGCCTGCAGGTCTGCCGAGAGCTGGAGGTGTGCGAGTGGAAAACAGCCTCTCACTCTCACTTACAAACCACCTTAGAATTATGCCCCCTGCGTTCTGACTGCCGAAACCACGGAGGTATACTGAAATCCAATTATGGGTTAGGATTTAAATAGTCTGCAATTTTAGTCTTACATTTCCAACTTCCTACATAATCCCTCTAATACGTACTTGACAACGTACCTTTGTGAACCTGTCTGTGAGTCCAGCTCCAACTGACAAAAGGTGAAAGGACATCTCTCTCTGTTAACGCTCGATAAGGGACTGTTTATCGCTCATGCCCGCGTCCCTCTGGAGGGGAGACGAGTGTGACCATCCTTAGCGCGCTGAAGATCCTTACGAACGTGCGTCTGGGAAAGCCTCCCCTTCTGCTTGGCATGGCATGGCAGACTCTTTAATGCCTCTTCGTCCTCTGCCGGGGAAGAACAGCACCTAGACAAGAACATGAAGACAAGAAATAGCCTTGTGGAAATTATAATAGAAAATGGAATATAAATATGTTCTGCACTGCAAAATGCAAACTGTATTTTAAGATGACTCTGCTGTTGTTTTAAAACAATAAGCCCTTTTAAGTAGTCTATTGAAATAAGCATATATATACATGCATTCAGACACATGCAGGAATAGACAGAAAAGAGAAACACATTATATATAAAGAAATAAACCACTATCTCAGGCAGTCACTTTTTTCAATTGCTTAGACTAAATTGAAGCCATGAGCCATTGCATATTATATACAAGTATTTATGGATATACTATCTATTCTCTCTGTGACGTCCATGCACATTTTTGTACTCGTAATTTCTACACATATGCATTAGATATGTACCCTATTTTTATCCTGTCGTACAAGTAAAGGAAAAGATAATCACGAAGCCATTTCCCTGACAAACAAAACAGACAGAAACATTATCTCTGTGGCCATCCATCTTGTGTGTTATTTGGCAGAAATGGCAATGTTCTTCAATATTGCCTTTTTTTTTTCCCCCCACTGTGTTTTAGCAATTTTAAAGTATTTTTACAAGTGGAGAAGCGGCACGTTTCTTCCCCCGTGCTCGGTGCGGCGTGGTGCAGCGGGTTCCCATGGCTACGCGGTGTGCGGTTGCTGTGGGGACGGCAGAGCCGGCGCTGGCTCCCGCTCCCGATGGCTGCGGCCGCGGGCACCGTCTGCCATCCAACGCCCGAGCGCAGAGCCACTTGTTTGCAATAAGCGAGAAGTTTAATTGAAAATTAAGCGGGTTCTTCCTTTGAAACGAGTTCCGTGCTAGTGGATTCATTTTGCAGGAGCAGAGGAGTTCTGATTACAGGGAGCCAGGAGGTATGGAGAGACGAACTGAAAAGCGTTGGGATGATTTGGTACCGGTGCAGATTTCTGTGTTGAAAGCCTTGCCCGCTCCTACAGCATCGCTTGAAATAAGGATGACAACGGGATGCTGTGACCAGCACTGGGCAAGTGAGCAAAACCACACTGAAAAGCACATTGAAAAGCAACAGCACCAGGGCGCGGGTTGCGCTGCTGCAGCCTCTGAAACAAAACGGCTGCGGAATGTCGGCTGCCACTTTTTACGCAGGAGCTCGTCTCGGGATCGGTCTTGTAAGGCAGCAATGCTCCCTCTGAGCTCACCTCCAAGAAGTACACCAAGCGAGTTAGCATGGGATTTTGTAAAATGCACTAAATATTTGGTATCGTCAAGAAACTTCACCTTGTCAAACTGCTGCAGAGAGAAGCACGTGATTCTTTCTTTGCCCGAAGGTTTCTTTTTTCTGCGAGCAGTTCCATTTCTTCCACTAAGTCTTAGTGGATAGTAAACTGTAGCTGGAGGGCAAACTCTTGGGGAAGACATTATAAAATCAAATGCAATGAGCCTTCAAAATGGCTTGGGACTCCTAATTGCTCTTACAACACTTCTGGTATTAGGATAAGTAATAACAACAGATTGGAAACGCTTTTGAGCAGAACAAGGAAAAATAACTGCTACAAAGGAAACGGATAACGAATGCTGCACTAATAGGTGTCTCAGCTGCCTCTTCTTGTGGGGAAAAAAAAAGTTATTATACAAGTTCTCCTTCTTACCCAAAGAGATTGATTCAAATGAGAACTTGCATTGTCTGACAATAATCAATATTTATGTCTCCAGCCTCCTTTACAGATGCCCCAGAGAACAGTGGATAGATAATTTAACTCTTATTAAGAGCTACAAAGAAATTCCATGAAATCCTTGCAAGTCATTACCAAATCAGGATTTTTGCCAGCCTTCCAGCAACCTGCACTAAACCCATCCTGAATACCGGAACAGCTGCATGCTGCTGGAGAAGCATTAGAATAGTCACTTATTTTTCAATCCTGCAGAATTTCTGAGATCTTCTCACAAATTTAATCATTTTCGCTTTGAATGCAAACTGCTCACTAGATGGTTTCCAAAACACACACAAAGTGTGTCCCTGTTTGAGGAGCTTGCAAGTGAAAGACAGATCATTTAATCTATTTTAGAGGAATCAACACTGGGCAGTTTATACACCGTTTGAGTTTAATGCAATCCAATATGAAATTCGAGTCAAATTAATTCCTTATCATTAGAAAGCCCAGAACCACCCTGGTATCCAAGTTTATAAAGTTGGAGCTTTCTTCTTTTTATAGTTCATATTTTGGCTTTGACAAGCCAGCATAGTTCTTAGAGCAATATTGCAGATGTCCTTTGTTCAACATGACCCAGTCTCAAACTCTTGGATTGCCTTTGGCAATCAACAGTGAAATAAATATATACATATGACTCAGTACTGTAACTGTGACTAGTGTGCTAACCTCACTCATTCTTTCTGTCTATCGTAGTTATTTCTGGGGCACCACACTATCTGAATGCTAAAAATTGTCCTTGACAGGAGCTGAACCCACACATGCTCAGCTTCTGAAGCAGCGCTGTAATTTCTGGCACCAGAGTGCCGATTCTAATTAGGGAAGAATGACTCTCTCTAAATAAAATGATTGACCAGCGTGCTAGCCCCACACTTGAAATGGGCTTAAACCAAAAGTTGGTTCCAGTCTTCAAATTCTGGTAGTTGATCCAAATTTTTCATTTTTCCTCCCACCCCCACAACTCATTTTTCCATTTTAGGATCAGGGAGGGGACCTAAAATACCACCAAATACATATTTCTGGTAGGTCTGAAACCAACAGATATAGGAAAACTGAGGAGTAGCGGGCTGCAACCCATAGCCTCTAAATTTTATATAACACTCCATGCAATTGTGTTTTTGTCTGGACTTTTTTTAGATCCTCTCATTACTATTTCGTAGCAAAGTTAAATTTGGGGATATGCTCAGAATCTTAACTTGTTTTATCTTTGAGAATAGCAAACGCAGGAAAATAAAACTAATACCGTGTTTGGCAATAAAAATAATCGGTACTTTATATAGCATATTCCCCTAAGTTCAGATATGTTCATACTTCGATGATAATGGAAACATGAATGAAAAATGGGCAGAGGCTTGTGCTCTTATAATTTTAGTATGCTCTAAAAACTGTTATGTGTGTGTCATTACAGAGGAAAATTACTTGGCTTCAGAGACCTTGTCTTCACTGAAAAAATGATTTTTTTTATCGCAGGGTTAACATATGAAAGACTTTATGTGTTCTAACATTACTGAAGAAGGGACACTTGTAGCAGGGGAGGATAGCACAGCATCTCCTGTTTGTTTTACGGCAGAGATGACATATGCTTTGGCCATTTTCATGATGGGTTCGACTAATTATTCTGTAGAGAACGCACACCTTTTCCAGTTTATGCATGAGTAAATGCTGTCCTAATTTGCACATCTAGCAATCATTAAGGTGGAAATTTTGTACAAATAAATTGGCATTTTATATCCCCAATGTGGTAATTAATATCACAGCTATATATACAGTGTGATGACTTTAAAAATAAAACCACACATTCTAAGTCATATTGAAGGAAAGCTAGTCATTTTGTTTACAATTTAAAACTACCGAGCAACATCCAATACCCAGCTTGGCTGTCGTTCTGAGCTCTTTCCCTAGACAACAAAGAGGGATGGAGTCCCTACAATTCTGATTGGGAACAGGAGCCTTTTTTGGAACATGCATGCTAGATGTCTAAATATGATTGCTTTGAACCTGCCCCAAATTTTAACCTCTGTTGCATGCTTCTCTTGTTATTTTGTAACCCTCCAGTATCATTAAAATGAAATGGCAGCAACAAAATCACTTAAGAAAGCATAGTTGTTATGTTCCGATAAAATTTTGGAGAGTGAGCAGGGAAATTTTTAGTTAATAATACATACAAGTATAGCCTACAGAAAGAAAATGCAATTTTTGAGGTCAGGGCTAATAAACAAGCAGATGTGAATATAAGGGGGAAAAAAAGCTTTTCTATATACATCACGATATATTACCTGATAATCGGAATTTTCATAGAAATTGGCTTCCCTGGGTAATCAGGAATGCAATCTTTGCATGAACTATACGCAGCATTGTATTGCTACTGCACTGCTGAAGTGCCTGCGTGCGGCTCGTGCCTGCAGTGAACTAGGCTGACATAAGCCCTGTCTTGTTTAGGCATCTCCAGGAGAAGCTACCCAAAGCCTGACCTGTCCATCGCCTTGGTTCATCACTTCACAGAACGCTCATTTCTGCATTTGGCAAAAGATCAAAGCCCAGGGCAGCTGATGCGGTTACCTGTGCCGGTGCTAGCGGGCTCTTCTGTAGGTCTCAGGAGCCAGGAATTAGAACAGACGGAATTTACTGCCTTTTTCACCTTCACAACTTTTTTACGTTCATAAGTTACCTTCTTTTTTTCCAATTATATACAATAAACCCCCTAGAAGTTAACAAAATATTTTCCAATACTGTTGAAAAAAACATTAATGAGCAAGAATAAGCAAAACAAAAAAGCATTGCCAGTCAAAAGGGAATGAGAGAAGTCCTCAGGAAGCCCTTGGAAACCCGGCGGGCCAGGTCTTCTGTCAGGACCTGCCCCAGAGGGAGTGTTACCAGCTGGCACAACAGAGGAAACTGAAAGGGGTAACAGAAAATAGTCATGGCACTAAATTTAAATGTCACTCATACTGACATTCAAATACATCAAACATACTTATTTTTATAAAGGTTTGAATGCTTAACATCTTCTTTTCAGGGAAATAAAATAAATAATTTTCACCATTATACCAATAATAGGTAGAACAAGTCCAAACCCACTGATCACAACCATGGAATGAAAATCCCTGTGTTTACAAATTAGTGTAAAATATGCTGAATTTTCTGTTCCTGTGAGCAATAATGGAAAATATAAAGATCAAAAAAATATTTAACAATTGTGATACATGCATACACCAAGAGCACTACCACAGCTAGCTCAGGAGTCCAGACGTTACGGGAAGAGCAGCCGAGACACAGAAGTAAGAACTGTCTCACTCAGATCTTCAGGCAAAGCTACCCGGCAGATGCAGTTGCTCACGCAAATATTCCATTTCTAAAGAGGCTGCATAGACAGTAAAATGAAAATCAACATGGAACAATTACAGCCTTAAAAAACTATACATTATTCACAGGTCCTATTCTCTTAACCACGGTTATAAGGCAATCTGTGAAATAATGAGTAGTAAAGTAGCCAATAATTTTTTCAGCAGGGAAGCAATTGCTCCATGTGGCTCCAAGTGCCTTTCAGCGCTTCTACTCCATATATTTAAAATTTCTTCTTTTAAAAGCTGTGCTGCTTCCTCTGTTCTTCAGCAATGGAGACTGCATGATGAGTGAAGTCATTGCTGGTGGAGCAATCCCAGCTATTACTTCAGCTATTACTTCCTAAACAGAAATTTGTCAATATTATTCTCTCCTTGAATGCCCACTACATGAGTGCGAAGAAGAAAGTCTTCTGACTTTCTCTAAAATTTTAATTTGCCTAAATTCAATATAAATGTGACAGATATTTTAATTACTGACAATCTTGAATTTGAATCAGCACCAGATGAAGAGTAAAGGAAAGGTATAGAAGTGTGAGATGAACAGAGAAAGGTAGAAAGAAAGATAACTTTACACAAATATTACTGAAAGGAAAAAAAGAGATCAAACAAAATTACTAAGGAAGATGCTCCCAGATTTGAATGATGTACAGGGAAGAATTAGCAACAGCTCCCTTAATTTAAAATCTAATTTAAATTGCTTTAGATAATCTTTTTATGACAATTCCATCACTCTATCAGCAACAGGTTTTTTTCAGAGAGCCCACCATCTCCAGTCAGTATTTATTCCAGTTGACATTAGGCTGATCTGCTTACAGTGAATGACATAATAGGTTGAAGGACAAAATAAAAACACAACCCCCAAGGAATCCAAAGTAAATCAGCCTCCCGCTGCCCAAAGCACAGTTCAGGCACTGGAAAGCCTCTTGCGCAAGGCTGGCGTGAACGGACGCAGTGACGCAGCCGCGCCACGAGAGCACGTCGCCGCGGGGCCTGGAAACGCAGCCAGGGGTTGCGGCCCCCAGCACAGGGGCAGGAGGAAAACCCTGGGGAAAGCTGAGCACCAACTTGTGTCCCCTGCTCGACCGGCCGTCGTCCCGGCCGCCTGAGAGCACGCCGTTCTGTCGTCTCTCAGCTGCCTCCGGGACCGAGGGAGGGGGTAAGCCTTGTGGTCTCGTTGCCTGTTGGAGAAGGGTAATCCCTCCAGAGAATTCTGCCACAGCAGCTGAGCAAGAGAGAGATCTTAATTTCTTCAGTGTTTAAATAAGAAGACGTGAAGTGAACATTGTTCTTCTGGTGAAATTATAGATTATTTTCCAGTTCATACTGAAGGCTTTGAAACAACAGCAAGAAATGTCTAAGAACGCGGGATTGCCCACCAGAAAGCATCTGGAGGTTCTGACGCTATCAGACATTTAACGAGCGGTTCCTCAGACCTGCCAGTGCCACCAGCCAGGTGTGGCAGCCCACCCTTCCTCGGCAGCACCTCTGGAACTTCTGCACTCGAAAACCGAAATCATCAGTCGGGACAGAAAAATGAAAAAAGGTATTTGTTTTTCGCATATTAACATCCAGTGCACGTGGCTTCCATGACCCTTCTACCTCGCTCTTCCATGCAGAAGACAGAGCAGATGAGTAACTAAGAAGACCGGGAGCTACAGCTCCGGGGCGATCAGCGTGGTACAGCCTGGTCATTACGAAGGGAATATTCGTATGGTGGAATGGAAGGAAAAAGAACGTAAATAGGAAATGTCAATGGTCAGATTCCTCCGACTGGGTCTGAGTCAAACCAGCAGGAGAAGGTCTGCCTGCAGTAAGGTGTAGGCCAGTCCCCCAACAAGCTTTCTGTGCGGCATTCCCACCTGTGCTGATGTTTTAAGATTGCTTTTCTCCCAATGGCAACGTCCCAGGTCTTCTCTCAAATGTACACTTTACCAAAATGAGCACGAATCCAATAGCTCACAATTGATTATGATTCCATTAGGAAAGAGCAACATCTGCAAGTCTTACGTAATCTAAAGACAAATCAATTCTAAGTATATTAGTACTTTTAACGCTTCCAAATTCTGAGTTAAATGCTTTACAAATTACAAAATCCTCATTTAATTACTTTAATAAATCTTGTTTACAGATGACTCTGAAAATCAGTGAAAACTAATTCACTTTGACTGTTCTGTCTGCAGTGCTGACAAAAATAGAACAAATTTCCTTTTACTATGGTCTGGAAAGGGGAGGAAAAAAGCTTTAATTGAACACAATCACAATATGCTAGCAGCACATGTTATTTTGCCACTATTATAACTCGATATTTTTAAGTTTGAGGAAGGAATTCCATTTATGGGAAAGGAGTTTTGTTCCATTTATCATGGAAAACAAATGTTGAATATAAACTTGGCAACATATTGCATTTCATCTTGAAAGACTTGTGTTTTAAACACTGTTATCTGTCTTACAGTATCAATGTCCAAGACATTTACTGCACGAGTTCATCTGTTGTAATAATTTGTTAATGATTAGCGATCAAAATACAGAAGAATTTGGCCCAGTAGGATTACAAAACATTGGCAGCCACGTGGGCCATACAAACCAGTTAAACATCTTGATCTTGGCTGTCTGGAACCAATTTAGCAGAAAGGCAAGGATGGCACCGAGGTGTAGAAGAAACACAATACATGACCACGAGTGAACAACACTCAGAAACCAACAAGGTCCCTAATTCGCCATTCTTCTATTGTCCACATTCTTAATTGTCAATGTGCTAGTAGGAAAATGATTATTTTCTACACTTTCAGTAAATAACTGTGCAAGACAGGAGACTTCTTCATGGCTTTTGTAACTGATTCTGAACCTTTGTGTGGGATTTTCTTCGCTGTCAGAGTCTGATCTGGAGCTCATCACATTCTATAGAAGGGTTCTCATTGACATTGCTGGAACAAGGACCACCCTTCAATCCTTAGAGGAATGCAGCACCAAGTTAAACATTGATTATAAAATATAAGCTCTATTTTCCACTTGGGCTTGTTACTGTTTTTCTTTCTGGAACTCAGTTAAGCTGAAACATGGTGCGCGTGATATAATACAGAGACAATAAGAAAAAGGCTTCACTATATGTACATTCCTAAAACGTGAGGATCGAACCAAGAAAAACCAAATTCCATTAGCATTCTTTTCAACTTCCTTCCTGATACCTGAATTAACAACTTACCTAGGAACTGAAAGGATACACAAGCCCCCCCAGACGGGTGGAAAACAGGCTTGCCAAGCTAAAATTAACAAGCACTACGTCTCCAGTAAATAGCAGAATAAATCTCTTGGTGTGTGAGGTATGCCTAAGGATAGGCAACTTGGTCATCTGTTTATACTGACATTCATCAAGGAAATACCTTCCAAATCGCTCTTTCTCTCCTTTGGGAAGTACAATTGCTGGTGTCGTCTCTTTCAGAAAGGAGGATGGCCGCTGCAATAGCCTTTGTCATTTCACAGTCACGTAGACATACTTACAGTGCAGAGATTCATAAGACTGAATCTTTCAATTACTGTCTTGTGATTTAAACTATCCAGCTATTTCAACTACCGACTTACAATTTCTCATTGACCTAGTTCCACCTGAAGCAGATCTGTTGCCAGCACTGTCTCTATCAGAAGCTCCTTTTGAGGGCTTAACAAGAACAGTTACAAATACAGTTGGTTTCTCTCAATGCATTTGGAGATTATTTCAGCACAGAGAAGGTTTGAAAACAGTACCCAATTAATAGCTGACATGTTATTGTATGTAGTAGGGCACAGCACACACACACACAATATGTTTCCTAATTACTGCACAGTACTATTAAAATCACATTGCATGTGCAGTATTAAAATTCAGGAACATTTTAAGCAGTCTAATTTTCTTCAGGCTGGGCACAGCTCTTTGCTTTGATTCCTGAAATCCGAACCCTGATCTGAGGAAGTGAGGGCTGTGGACATTGCCAGTGTTCAGCAGTGAGGAGCAGGATTTGCATTCAAATGAACCAAAAAAAAGAAAAAAAAAAAAAAAGAAGAGAAACGGCCTATAATTAAGACAGTACATACAGAGATTCGCTGATAAAAACTCTAAAAGCTGATGATGTTTTAGAGGAATATGTAGCAAAAGAGAGAGTTCAAGCACGCTAGAGCCTTTCCGGGTAAGCATTTGCCCGGATACCGACTTTAGGTGACCCAGCTGGAACCACTATACCCCCCCGGGCTAACTCACCCGGTGCAGACGAGGCTGCCCCCGCGCTATTGCTAAGCTGAAAATTGGTCTCTGCAAACTAAGCAATATCCTGGTATTTAAAACACCTGGCAATGACAGATACCTGCTTAGAGGAAGGGAAGTCGGGGCTTTGGGAAATAACAAATAGTGTAACAAAAGTTGATGTCAAAGGTCATTATGTTTGAGAATAAATCTCCACAAGGACTCTAGAGATGGGAGGAACCACTATCACAAGCCTGAGTGATCAAAGTTGTCCAGAAAGCAGTATTTCTTGAATATGGTATGTAATAAAACATAATTAAATAGAACCAAATAATTTATTCCATCAGAACTCTTGCCACTCGCACAAGCTGAAGTGAGAAAACCATTATTTTGAAAATGAAATTTGTCCTGAGAAACTGTAAGTTTGCTTTGCATCTGGGAGGAGGAAGAGTCGGTACTGGTCTGCAGTCACATACACCCCGATACATCAACATATTGCTTGGTGCTTTGAAGAACATTGCTCCAAGCAAAGACTGTGACATTCAGGGAGCTAATAAGAATTTGAAACAGTAACAAGAGTGTTGATATTTAAGCGTTGATATCTTATAACCTTTTTATTCCTTTTTTTTCCTTTTTTTTTTGGAAGACATTGCTTTCTGCAGCAGGCAGTATGTGTATGTGTGTGGTTTTGGTGTACGTCTGTGTGAGTGCTTTCTGTTGCATCAGTCAGAGGATATTAAGCTGTCACAGTAGAAAATCAGAGCATTATCTTTTAAAGGAACATTTTTTTAATGATTACTCAGGTATTTTCCTTCTCCTTGCCATCACCAGAAACCCAGGATCCTGATATTTAATCACCGATTTCTTGTAGGATGGACTTGAGTAACTAAAATGTCCTGATTAATTTTAATGATAGGCTATATAATATTTTTGCAATAATATTTTTCTTCTATTCACGGATTATATTGGCTTGTTTGACCTTCTTACAGAGACAGAGTTGAAAAGCTTTAGATGTTATTAATAGCCATTATCTCTAATTTCAGAGTGTGCAACACACATAATACTAACTGAATTTCTTAATAATGGCCCAGTCTGTGCGTTGGGCCAGTGGCCGGTTATTTTGTGCACTCGTAGAGAACAAGAATTTGGTATTTTCTCCTCCAAATAAAATCCTTTAGACCTGCCTGATTTCCATATATTGTTAGTTGGAAGCCCACAGAGTACAACCCAGTTCCCATAAGGCTTTGGCAAGCCTTAAAAAAAAAAAAAGCAGAAGAGTTTGCCAACACGTGTGGGAGTGTAGGAGGGATATTGGCAATCGGGATCTGCACAGCTACGCTATTCCATCTACACGTGGGCAAGTCTGCGCCAGGCTGACTGCAGCCCACAGCCCACAGCCCCGCCCTTAGCTTGCTATACCCAGTAAACACACGCAGAGATAGCTAATAAATGAAAAAATACTACTTCTAAGAAAAATGTATGAAGAAACCTATTAAATGAATTCTTTGACAACTGTGAAACAACTTAGTCCTCAAGCAACCTCATTTGGAGTAGCACTTGCAGAAACTCTCCTGTGTTCCAGCTAGATCAGATTTCCCTATTCCCAGTCTGTGGATTCCCAAAACAATCCTGCACATTTGTGCTTTTTTCCACTTTGAGACTCTGCATGAAAGTATTGCAGTTTTCATAAATTATACAGTCACAGTTGGAGAAAAGCATCATTTGCATCCCTTGTATAATCCAAAGAATTACTCAATCTGAGTTAATCTCAATGATCAGTGTTTCCTGAAAAACAGTATTGTGGAGCTCTCTATAAATTGTCTCTAAAATTCTTCTATCAATTTCAGTTACAGGCTGGTTTTCTATCTTTCTGTGCTTTAAATTCAGACTATGATATGGCTGTTAGGGTTTTTTTTTTCTTGATACAAACTTTAAAAGCAAAAAGACGCTTTAAACGTCACATAATGTTTCTACTGCAAATGCATTAGCCAATATAGCATTCAGTTCTTTCTTATGCAGACAAGTTATTCTGCTAGGACTAAAACGAATAGTATGTGGAAACCAAGCTGTTAAAAAAGTTCCCAGCTTGGCTTGGTTACTCAGTTATCCTTCGTTGTACTCTAAATTCCCATAATTTCATGTGATATACAAACTGATCTGCAGAACATTTGGTTTCAGGTAAACTTGGGACAGTTGAGACATCAGAGTTCAGGCTTTGTCCAGAGCACGCTGGAACAGGTCTCAGCCCTGTCCTGGTCAGCCCCCATCAGGGAAAACACTGACCGTGGCAGTGGACGATGCTTGTCTCAGAGCGATGTGTCTGCGCTGTGCAGGGGAGGAGAAGCAGCTCTGTGACAGAGGCGACATCCCTCCCGTGAGGGCTAACGCTCCCTTTCCGAACCGAAGCAGCAGCTCTGGACTCTGCCTGGTCTGTGCAGCACGTTAAAGGCTTGGGTGGCTCCCTAACCTGGGCACCGGAGCTACACACCCTGACAACCAGACTGACCTTGGTCACGCCCGGCTGCAGCAGATACTTCCGTCACGTTTGAGCACGTTGAATACATTAAAATTAAACAAGCCTGTAATTGTTGCCATTTTCAAATATAACAAGTGTTTTCAAGCACATGTTACGTATTACTTCTGGAAAATTCAGGTACAGAAAAGTTAAGTGAATAGTCTGTTCACATCTGTTAAGTGTATAGCAAAGACAGCAGAGAAAATTGTCTGATGTTTTGATCACAGAACCACCCATCTGTTCTCATAGAAGACCATTATTTATTCATCTAGATTTGGCCATCACTGTTAAGAAAGAGGAACTCACTCCTGAACTCGGAGTGCTTCTTACTGAACTGGAAGATAGCCCCCTATCAAAGAGCAGCGGAAAACACTGAGACAGTCTGTTCCTTTAAATCCTTTCCTAATGCATGGTTATGTCTGAATTATCCTGCTTTTCATTTCATTCAGCAGCTCTCACAGATACTACCTGTTGATGGATTTATGGTAATCCCATACATTATTAACAACTCAAGTATTTTTCAGAAAATGAGACGTTAAGTGTCATGGTATTTGGAATAACGTAGTGCAGTATGTTTGAACATCCATGTTTTAGGACCTGTTGATCTTCCCATGAGACACTCTTTCTTTCATCGATATTGCAGAAATTGTATACAGACATCATCTGCATTTAGTTTATATGAACCCTGTGTATTACAATAGCACAACGACAATCAACCCACTTACATAAGGTGTACGTATGGGATTAGGAGCTGCCCTGTGTATTTTGCTCTATGTTACTCAACTCATCATAAGCAAGTACACAAAAAGTGCACCTTACAGATGCCCCAGAACTTGAGCAGACCTCCACCTTTATCATCATCCCCTCTTTCTTGGTGTCCTGTAGGTGATTTATATCAGTAAGTTTCTTTTTGTGTTTGTCCCCTCATTATGGAATGTTTCCGAAATGGATATGACATAGTGTTATTTTACTCACTAAACATATGGAGCTGCAGGTAACTTCTCAGCTCATGTAAATCAGTCAAGCTCCATTAACCTCACAGGAACTGCGTCAAATTAGCCAAGCTGAGGACCAGACCCTTAATTATTCTCTCAGTAATAGATTGCTTTGAACTTCTACCTTAAGACTATGGCCACTAGACAATTTTTAAACCTCAGCTTTTCATAAGCAACTGGGATTTCACTCAGAGGAACTCAAATATTAAATGCAAATTAAAATGTGTATTGGGGATTCTCACTGTACACTTTGAGCATCTAATGCAACATTTAGACTGCATTCTTTCTTACTCAGCTGAAAACAATTTATTTCCTTACCTGTATAGTGTAATTGAGGTTGCTTCTTTATAGAATCATGGAACGGTTTGGGTTGGAAGGGACCTTAAAGACCATCTAGTTCCAACCCCCTGCCATGAGCAGGGACACCCCCCACTAGACCAAGTTACTCACAGCCCCATCCAGCACTTCCAGCAATGGGGCATCCACAACTTCTCTGGGCAACATGGGCCAGTGCCTCACCACCCTCACAGTAAAGAATTTCTTCCTAATATCTAATCCACATCTACCCTCTTGCAGTTTGAAACCTGTACCCCTTATCCTACCACTCCACTCCCTGATAAAGAGTCCCTCCCCATCTTTCCTGTAGGACCCCTTCAAGTCCTGGAAGGCCACTATAAGGTCTCCCCAGAGCCTTCTCTTCTCCAGGATGAACAACCCCAACTCCCTCACAGCCTGTCCTCATAGCAGAGCTGCTCTAATCCTCTGGTCATCCTCATGGCCCTCCTCTGGACTCGCTTTAAATGTATTATTTCTAATCTAAAGCAACAGTAACAGAATTTCGGCATGCATAGATTTAAAATATTCATTTACAAAGGAAAAAATGCTTTTGCCTAAAATTTTAAAGTAAATTATCACAGTCCGGTTGGAAGGATTATATTTTAGATACTTTGTTCAAGATCTAAAAGCTGTAATATCATCAGATACACTTCCAAACTACCAAGCTGGTCCGGTTTCATTGAACCCTGGATTACAGAGTGTTCAAGTGTTCAGGCATCCTCTGAGCTGGTGGTGCACGTGCCAGGGAAACGGAGCAAGCTCAGTCCCTTTGCCTTGCCTCCTCTTAGGGCCAGGACCCACGTTCCCTGGCCAGCCTCACCATGCTCTGCTAACGCACCCCCAGGTTCCTTTCTGAAGTGACCAACTGACGGGACACCCTGTCGCGGCTGCTATGGTGTTTTCCTCTAAAATCCACCGAGCGGGCACTGTGGATGCTGATCCTGCCGCGTCCTGTTTGCTGCCCCAGGGACAGTTTCTCAGCAGCAGTCCTGGTGCCCTCATGCGCCCTCGCAGCGTGCCGAGGGACACATAACACACGCCTGTATCATGCAGTAAAAGCACAGCCTTAAGAGCATCGCAGGCACACTGAATGCAAAAGACATATTAAACAGTAATTATGTGGCCGGGTCAGAGGGTACTGCGTGGGAACCACTGGCTCTGCTTCTGCCAAACAGAGGCGATCGCGGGCTCGTCCCCGGTGCCGACGCCGAAGGGCAGCTCCGCTGCGCAGAGCCGCAGGCTCGGGAGCCGAGCAGTCAGAGAAAACTAGCTGGAACGGTCTCGGAATTAGGGAGCAAGCTGATTGCTAGGAAATGGAGCAATCACGGACTAGTGCCCTGACTCCATTTTCAAGTGCTATCCAGGACAGGCAGACTTAGTTTAACCCATAGTTACTAGTGCTGAGCACGGGGACGTAATTCAGCAGCAATGCTCCAGAAGGACAACACTGGAGCAGCACGCAAGGAACCGGAGACGTGACGTTACAGCCGCTACTCATGCTCATTTAGGGCATACAAGCCACGAGTTCCTGTTTTGTCCATGGGAGCAGTCTGTTCCAACAGCAGCATACAGTGAAAACTAACTAGTGGCATGATGTGTCTTAAATCAAAGTCATAATTTTTGTTACGGAGGAGTGCAGGACAGCTGCTTCTTTTTCAAACGATGAGAATTGGTCTCTCTCTCAGTAAGGCAAAGAATAACGGTACACAAATGCTGCTTAAGACTAATGAAATACTTTCAAGATTTACATGCTAAATTTAACAAATATCTTTCTGCGAAAGGATAATTCATGTTTTAGAGAAAAGAAACTGGACTTCAGCAAGGCAAAGCGCAGTTTCTGATATCGTGCCAAATATAGAGCTACTATTTAAGACGGAGAAGATGGGACCTGTTAGAAATGTGGAGCGGATAAGAACTGCAGGTCATCCAGAAAGCAACTATTGGGCTGCAGGGACTTTCCATGGAGAATTCCTCAAGGACCAGTGCAAGGGTTGAGCTTATTTGATCTTTTCATCAACAAAGGTATAAGAAAAACCAGGAGTGCGCTAATTGAATTTACAGATAACGAAAGGTGAGAAGCAGATGCCACACAGGAGACAGCAATACCATGCAAGAAGAACAGTGATCTTGAGGACTGAAATAACAAAAAATCAGACGGACGTTGCCAGTATAAAACAGAATGCCGGTACATGGGGACTAATACAGAGTTCTGCCGCAATCTAAGGGCTATTTGATAGCTTATGATGTATTCGTGCCATGATCCAAGGCACCAAAAAGGCTTCCTGGTTCCTGCTTGATAAAACTCTTGCCATCTGGTCCTGCACAAGCAAGATACACTCCTTCCAAGTGCAGGAAGTGTAGAGAAGGACTATGAGAGAGGTCAAGGAGGAAAAAAACCCCCTGTTTTACAGAATAAGATTAAAAGGAGCTGGTGTGGCAACCCAAGCGAAGACAGCTGAACAAGAGGCAAAGCTGCCTTTGGCACAAGTCTGTTGGAGGCAAACATCAAGGAGCAGAGCTCTTTGGGCTAAAGAACAAAGCTGGTACAAACACCACCTGGTATAGACTGGCTTGGCATACACAGAGGTTGCAATAGATTTCTAATCAAGGACTGAGTTCCTGAACCTTACTCTGTCAGAGTACGGAAAGCAATTGGCCTCAAAGCAAATGTAAGCCATTATACCCTAGTTGCCTGAGAAAGAAAACAACTGGATTTGGTAATCCATAAAGTCCTATCGTCACGTTCCTGCCGTGGTAATGCACTGCTGAGAGAGATGGTTTCATTTAAATTCTGTAGAGTATTTGTGATACATAAATGTCTAAGTTCACATGTAAAATCTTGGTCACGGGGAAGAAAATGCGAAACACCTCCTGTTCAGAAGTTGAAACTCCCTTTTTTCTATACCTGGATTGATACAAGGCTATTTCACTACTAAACTGAACAGCAGCAACTTCTTGTCAGGACAAGTTAAGTACAGGCAAAGATCCACCAGTTTGTGCATCAGCTGTGTATGTGATTCTCACTGATGCTATACTTACTAAAGGCTAAAATAGCACAATACGAAACGGAAGCTGTCAGGTGGTTTATGCCCAAAATTCAAATCAACCTTGAAGGTTGTACAGAATATCCTCCACATTTAAACTGTATGTCTTTTAAACTCACAGCCTTCTTGCTTAGGGAGAAAACCAACTGGTGATAAACACTGCTTGTGGTTTTTATTCTGCTGCTGCAGGAACTGCAGAAGGTACCTCGATTAACTAAAAAAACTACCCTGACATCATCAGTGTAAACAGAATAGCAAAGAGAAATTACACGCATTTCTAAACAGCATCTGACACCGAGAATTCTCTGCAGAGGAAGAAACCTCTAGGGACGTCTGTGCCACAGAGCAAAGATCCTGAGTCAGTAGGGACGACACAGACCCTGGCAGCGGAAGGAGTTGCAGCAGACTGACATTGTGGACCCATTAGCCACAAGGCGAAACAGAATTTATATACCTTTATGCAGTGCCACACCAATATATAGTCAGACTGCTCTTGGAGTGTGAGCTAATGCTCAGAGGTAACTCCAAATCTGTGGGGATTTTGAAACCGAGCTCCACTCTGTGAGGGAAACACGCGTAGTAAGTTCGAACAAAGGAAATTTTGCATTTGGATTCACCTTCAGTTCCTCCTGAAATGTGTAGCCTAGGTTATTATCCACAGTTTTTTGTGCACAGATTCTACTTGCCTGATTAGAAAAAAATGCTTTTTTGAGAAATTGCTAGATCATTGTCCACAGAAGAGGAAGTGGAGCCACCAATCAGACTAGCCAGCCAAGCCAGTCCTTTTTTATGCTACAAAGATTTCTTAGAAAAGTTGCTATTGTCAGACTTCCATTTTACTTTCTTCCTTTCTGCTGAAAAAGCACTTTACTGTACCTCCTTTGGGAGCTTTGGGCTAATGAAGATGCGGGGAGGCTTCAGTTAAGCTGTGTTAATGAGGAGGAGAGGCAAAATCCTGCCGTCCCTACAGCAAGGAGTCCTAGGGCAGGGCAGAGGCAGGCTGCAAAGGAATTTCATAGCATAGTATTTCTTATGTTGTGTAAGAAAAAGCAATATAAATTTCTCTCTTGCTCCAAACTTGCTGAGGAAACAGCAAGAAAGAGAGAGAAAGAGGAAAAAGAATTCTTAAAAAAGTTTTAATAATGGAAATCCACACTCAACAGATGAATTTAGGGACAAACAAAACAAAGAACAGAGGTACCCAGAGGGGAACTTAGGTAGAATTTAATCAGTTAAAACTAAAGGCAAGAGCAGATAGTAAAAACAGAAGAAATGACCATTTTTCAAATGGAAATTATCACCCGTATTCTGAGACAACCTGACAGACACTTCCTTTCCACTGCACTGCGATGCAAAGCCCAGCCACTGTACCTAAACCACCTTCAGCAATTCAGACTGCACACAGACCAGGATAGGGACGCTCTTCCCACTTGCTCTTGAAATTGTGCACCGTATATAGGAAATACAGATTCACAGGGACATGATCATGACAGTGATTAAAGGTGTAAGCTATCAGTTTTGCAGCGGGGAGTAGGCTCTTTGCCGTTGTCCGTATGTGAAGTTAAACCACAACAGGTTCTGCAGTGCCGGTTCATGGTGCAAGGTCAGGGAGATGAACTGGCCTGCCAACGAGCTGGCTCTTTACATTCTTCTGAGCGATAAAGAAGCACCAAAATTCCTCAGAATCTAGTTTACAACTATTTTAGGGACATCTTGTGCTAATAGAGCAGTCCAGTGGGCCTTTAATGTAATCGAGGCCCTGTGTCTCAGACACTATTTCAGCTCACTCATCTGTACAATAATAAATAGTTAATTACCTTAATTGTTTTCAAGCCTAGTTAATAATGTGTGTAGAGTGCTCCGGGATCCCTTGGATGAAAGACAGCACAGAAGAGCAAAGTACAAAATGTATTTTGTGAAACATAACGTTTTATAAACCAAAATAAAGCAAAGAGCAAGGACACCACACTGACAGGCGTGACTTGCTAGTTTTCATGTATCCTTATATCTCCTCCATACATCCATGTATCCTCCATATACCCACGTATCCTCCGCTGCGTGCTCCTGTCGCTTCACTAAGACTTACGTGACCGAGCAGTTATTCCTATTACAATCGGACTTTATCGTCTTAGAGGAAAGCGCAGCAGAGGTGCAATCAGGCCTGCAAGTGTTGCATGCAGAAATAAGTATTTTGAAAGCCGTGGGCACAGCATTGCAGAGCGTGAAGGCTGTTGCTTTGTGGCTCTGCATATTCTCCGCGTACTCATGTACGCCGTCTGCAAGAGAAAAAGCCCGATTCCCTGGGCTGACGCTTGCTTTGGAATTCCGACTGCATGGAGAGGAGAGATGTGTCCTCCCTCCACTGGAATTCTGTTGGAGGGGAAGGGAAGGGCCTTCCCTAACCTTTAGCAAGGTCAGCAAAAAGTTCCCTTTCACACCTAAGTATGGTTTGCTTCCCTACCCCCCATTTCTTTAGTGCTGTTCTCACAACGTGAATTAGTAACTAATTTTATGACCTCTTACCTCATAAATGCAGCAACCTCACGACATTTCCCAAACATTCTTAAAACCTAAAGATGATCTAATTTTAAGAAACAAACTACATCACATGAACATAGAAAGACGAACAATTCCTGGGTCACCAAGGCCAGTACGTCTGTCTATCTGGCCATTCATCCAGCAAAAGAAACACAGCTCCATAAAAGCCCGAATAATAAATAAAAAAACCCAACAACCCAATCAAAAAAACCCCAAACCCAAACCAGGAAACAACCCTCAACCTGTCTTTTGTGCTTTAATAGATGTACCTATCTCATGGTTTTCTTTGTATAAAACCAGTCAGAGTTATAAATGATCCGTATCAGCCCCTGTTACGAAGTACATCGTTGTGAGCTGGCGGAGGTGAAAGGAACAGGGAGAACCAGGCGACAGACTGCAGAGAGAGGCTTTACATCACACTGTCAAGGTCAGCCCCTTTGGTTCTGTTCTGTCAGCTGTGGTGCCATGTCTACATGGGGAAAGATAAGCAGGAAAGCAAAGCAGAATTATTTAAACAGAGATGTAAATTTAAAGTACCTTCCATGCACGCTTCAGTTCACGTGGATACTGTAATTCAGAAATAAAGCTTTAGTTGACCAAAGTAAAATTAATTTGCTTAAAGAGAATTTGTTTCTGATGAGAATATCACAGAAAGGGGTACTTAAAATAAATGTATGAATACTGCAGTAAATTAACTTAGCTTCATTTTGCTTAGGTGTCCCTGTCTAGCCATGTTTTTAACTCATATCCCTGTAGTAAACTCATACAACAAAAGATCTCTTTAAATCTTTCTGTGTGTGTCTTAGCCTTTGAATAACAGCAGGAAAAGATGGAAGTACAGCCGTGTTCAATGACTATTGATAGGAATTGTGGCTGAGGGAGGACTGATTTTTAAGAGACCTGTAATTTTGCAGGTGAAACTCTGTGGCCAATTGTATTAAACTAAGTCAACATTTTGTCTCTGCAAGTAAATGTGGATTTAACCAACAGGACAAAAAGACAGCTGTCGAAGTAAAAACTGAGAGTCGCTGAAAAATGCAGCTTGTGAGTCTCCTCTATATGCCAGAATAACTGCAGCAGTTGTGCTAAACAACAGGCTCTTCAGCAGCCACGGACATGACTCCACGAGACAGGGCTGCACTACAGGTTTCACAGTGTGCTCTGGCTCCTGCTTAAATCATGAGGGCTTGGTCACTTAACGGCCTTCCGACCCTTTTTGTAAGGCAAATCTGTACCGCTTTCTTGGCAGTAGGTGTTCATTTGGTATAAAGTCTTGGTACAAAGCCAGGCAGGGGGCAGGAAGCGGAAGGCGCGGGAAGAGAGGGCGCAGGGGCAGCGTCCCGCAGGCAGCAGACCCCGCGACTCCCGCGGGAGCCAGGGACCACTGCTGTACCCATGGAGCGTTTCGGACCGATCCCCCCAGACACACTCCTGGGAAGCTGGCACAATACAAAGAAACCTTTCGGAGCTCTTCCATAGTCTTCAAGAAGCCGTCTCACAACGCGGTGCAGGTGTGGGATACTCCGAGAGTATCCCCATGAAGGGTGTTGAGCTTTGCTGAACCTCAAAAGAGGAGCCATCCTGTAAGTCTTTGTATGGGCCGAGTAGGAAAGCTTTTCCCTTTTCAGCAGTCTGATCCCATGCTTAGGGAGGGTCACCGCGCAGTTTATACACGCACAGGGAAAGGGCCTTTGTAGAGAAAACCCCTGTGTTCTCGTTCACATTGATCTGAATGAGAAATAATGCTATAATGAGGTTAGTGCAGAACTCGGGACAAGTATGTGGAATATAATGTTCTTTTATTATGACAAAAATGTTTAAGATGCATCTGGTGATGGGGGACTGAGTCTTAATGTAATATGCTATATATTGGCTAGACAAACCAAGAGAAAAATAGAAGGACAGGAATAAAGAGAATGATCCTTGTGAAAGCAAGGTCGTTACGTAGGATCAATGCCCATTTGGACAACTCACAAATGCTCCGATGCTCATATGTAATTCATTTGAGCGGTTTAAAAGACACTCGAAAATCAATACATGAACATTCTGCTAAGTGCTTAAGTGGATATAAGGAGTGTGCACGCTGTTCTCCAGCAGTTGACATGGTAAACAGGCTTCACTAATGTCACCAGGCAGCGGTGGACACTATTTAAATAAATGGTCTCTTTTGGTGGAAATGATTAAACCCATAAAATCTGAGATCAAGAAAAGGCACAAGACTACATCACCTGCTATAGAAGGTATTAAATTATTGAGTAATGGAGTTGTCAGAGTGGTTTTGTGTTAACTGCAAGGGAGCCATGCTACTGCTATTTTGTGAAAACTCAGAAGAAGGAGTAAAATTGGTCTGTGTATTTATTTACCTTAGGCTATTTCTGTCACCACAACTGCAGTGACATGAATTTTCTTTTCATCAGAAAAAGAAAGAAAACTCACAACATGGCAATTTTTGGCAAGCTTAACCAAGCACAAGAAAAGCTTTCCTTGTCACGTTTCCAGGTCTTTCCATAGCGTTATCTGTATAGTAGATGATAACAGCATGTGCTATATACAGCTGCATCATACAAACAAAAATACATACAATAGCAATTGTATGCTGAAAATTTTCAGTGGAAAGCTGCTTCTATCCAATTAGGCTGTGACAAAGAAGCTGCTTGCATTTTCAGCTTCACAGAGGTATAACTACAATATTTCCAGACATCTGGAACTTTAATTTATAGTGTGGATCACTATAGGTAATATACCTTTTAGGCACCATTTATTCTTCTTGCTGCAAGACCTTTAACTCTATTTGATACACTGTAGATGTTGAAAAAATTGAAGTAGAATCATCAAAGACTTTTTTGTTTTGTAACAGAAAAATAAATATTTATGACAGTCAGTGCATAGACTCTGATTTAGCTTGGCTGTATTAATCCTTAAAGAAGTGTAAGTCAAATTATGAAGAATTTTCTCTTGCAGTTGCAATTCAGACACACAGCATGTAATCCTTATAATGAAACTGGGAAAAGGAAAATAAGGAAACATCAGTTTTGACTAAAATAAAGCCAGTTGTATTTTTAACTTCCGTGGGTAGTTTCATGTTTGATACCTAACATGTTAGACATTATATGCTATGTGTTTTCTGTCGAGTGAAATGCTGTTTTAGGCAACTATGGGGGGGTGGGGCGAAATCCCACAAAGAAACCAACAAGTTTTGCCCAGTTCTGCCACTGTGTACACGTCTGCATGCCAACAGTTCCTCTGAGATGGGCAATGTTATTCTTGTGCGCAGTTACTTCTGTGTGCAAGTGTTTGCACCACTGAGGGCTTAGATCTCAATAAAGGTGATTTCTCACATCACAAAGCCCTGCACATAAAAGTTGTTGCGTGTATTTCAGACGCTCCCTGCTAAAGATGTCCTGAGTGCAGGTTTCAGTAGGTATTGCGATCACTGCTGGTAAGATACAGATGCTTGTCACTGATTTCTGCACCAAATTTTAAATACAGCCATGTAAATATACCACTTGCTTAAAGGAAGCACATCTCTCATATTGATGGGCCATATTTTAAGATCATGTCATTCACTTTTGATAAACGCAGTTCCTTCATGGACAGGAAATTGTAAACACTGTTTAGTCTACTAAAGTAGCTGTTAAATACAGGGAGGCTGATTCACTGGTACTGTCACTTTGTCAGGCATTTACCTCTCAAAATGTGTGCAAATAATATTATTCTGATCTGGTAATCTTCTACATCCACCTTCTCACACGCTAAGGATCTGATCAGAGAACTATACTTTTGTGTTGGGGTTTCCTAGTTCATTTCGGTTGAAATCTTCTTTTCTACCATAGCATAATTTTTTTAAATTTATGAAAAGTTACTGATTTGAAGAAGCCATAAAAAATATTATTTTTATCCTAAAAATAGGGTCAGTAGGATTAATCTTCAAATCAAGAGGACTTTTTAAATTTTGATGTGATTTTTAACTATGATCATCCACCACACAATGTTTCATACTTCATAACTTGAAAACCAAGTGCCACAGATTCCCTGTCCTAGATCACAATTCTCATGTAGAAGCAGATGTTCTTAAAAGTTAATCTTAAAAATTTAATAAGCCTTAATGAAAAGAAGAGCAACAAAGAAAAAAAGAGAAAACCCCACAGCTGAAATATCACAAGCATTTTTAAAAAAAGAACTTCACATCATCTTGTGAGGATGACCGTTTCATTGCACGTAAACAAGAGCATGAATAAAAATGAGAAAGTCCTATCTGTCATGCAAACAAGACACCAAGAAGACCTGATCCCACGCAAGGCTAACTGAGGAGGCTTATCAATCCTACTGTCATTAAGCTCATGAAAATGAAATTGTCCAAGTGTTTACAGTACAGAAATTAACTGCCAAACTAATGCAAATGATGAAACATTTCTGTTGCTAAAGATTCTCAAGGGCACGGAACGGCTGTCAGCGGTGTAGTATCTATCACGACCGCTTTCATATTTCAGTGTGCAGCTTCCTCCTATTTCTCTCTCTCTTTCGCAGGCTATTATTGATGTTCCCTAGAGGTGCCAAATACAGCCCCATTCCACTGCCAACTTTCATGTATATAGTATGCTACTTCTGCCAGATGATTAACATTCAAATTCTTAGAAGTAAACGTATTTCTCTAGTTCAAATTCTATACCAGGAGATAATATTTTAAAGGATGGCAGTTCTAGTTATTTGCAGTTACTAAATGCATTCATCTTTATTTTTAAGGAAAGGCTGAAATTTAATAATGGTGCATGGAGGGAAGGGATTTATTTACTTTGTTAGGAATGATTTATGGAAGTCTTGTTATGGGAGAGAAAATGACTGCAACTGAAGGTGAATTATTGTGCAGTTTAACTGCGTAACATCTTAAGTACCTGTAAAAATATAAATGACAGCTTTAAGGTTCTGATGGAAAGAAACATAGTTGAGATTGCCAGTCAGCTGGGAACATGTAAGTAATGTAGGTTTCTCCTGAAGCTCAGACTAAAACTAAACTTTTCCTTAGCTTCCATCAATTCAACGAATGCTCTTTTTCTCCATCTGTTTTAACATGGAAAACTTCTCTTCTGAGTTTCTAACCAGGACTTTAGGAAAGATATTTTTTAGATAAATATTTCAAAAGAGTGCTAGATCCCTGGTCACCGGAGCAAGGCAGCAGCTGGGGAGTGCTACAACTCACACCTGTGAAGACAGTTCTACCCACTATGCACCCCAAGGGCTACAGACAGTTCTGGCACCATCTCTTGTTAATGAAAGACTGGAAAAAGAGAAACCCATGAAACTGAAATGCAGCCAGAGAGCACCGTGTCAAAGGCAACACGTAGCCAGGAACCGTCCCGAGCAGCAGCGCCTCCCAGGAGTGGCATCCGCACGGCGAGGGAGCGAGCAGCGGGGCTGTCAGCGAGGCGCGGTGGCAGGACGGACGTCCAACAGCCGGCGCGGATCACAGCGGGACGGCCGCGCGCTCTTACGCAACGGGAGCGGGGGAGAGTGGCGCAATGCAGACGCTGCCCGAGCGAGGCATTAATCCGGGAAGTTAAACACTCCAAGGGATTCCACATGTTTCTTAGCATCTGCTGATAGAACTTCATGTTGCTTCCTGATTAATTAAAGTCTTAAAATAAGTAATTACCTTCTCTTATTATTACAATAATAGTATGTCATCTGTGCCTTTGAGTGAGAACAGGTACGGCAGAAAGCCCAGGAATCTTCATTCTCCCCATTTGCAGCTTACAACAGCAATGCCCCTTCTCCTAACCAGAACACAGCCATCACAGATGTCAAGAACAGCTTGATGCAATATACCGGCACTCTCCTAGGGAATGATACCACCTGCCTTCTCGTTCCTTCCAATGGGATTTTTATAACTTTGTTTTATAGTAACATAGTAGTTTCGTAGCAATATGCCAGGTAAAGAAAGATTCCACACAGCATATGAGCCTTTGCTTCTGCTCTTTTACTTAAAGAGGACGTTCTCAGCTGCTGAAAACCACCAGAAAGGCAGAAAGATGAGCAAAACTGTTGTTGATGCCGTTATTGTTCAATGACTTGGAAAGGACAGCAGAGGGAGTTTTATCATCTCCAAGTGTATTCATGCTGTCTGTGTCCTTCTCCCTGATACGTGCTTTAGATTAGCTTTTTGTAAGGGTGAAGAAATTCTGAACAGGACATTTTCTCGAAGAATATAAATATTAAGAGATGTAGGTGCTGAAATATGGAAGGAAAAAAACCAAAACAATGAACAGACGAGCTTCTGTAATATATGTGAAGTCTGCAAGTCAGGAGCACAGATTGCGTTTTGAATAATGCATTTTGTATAGAAAACGCTCTAAATAACTCAGCAGAGAACACAGTGTGTAAGTAAGACAATTAAGCAATTTTACCAATTAAGCTATGGTCTACCTTAAAACGAGAGTCATTATTTACAGCTGAGATTGAACACTGATAATATTTATGAAACAACACATTTAAAGGGGACTGGAAGAAACCTATTTCCTTGTAATACATGTAAAGAGTACATCAGTGTTCGGTATGAAATAAACAATAGGGCAAAACAGTCTAACCTAGATAAATAAAATGCTTTCACATTCAAGGATCCTACTATGTAAGTGGCCTAATTACATTTTATGAATCCCAGGGAAATAAAGAGGAGCTGCACTCAGCATCTTTGAAAGTTGTATCATTTTTATTTAGGATGCCTAAACCAGTATTTCTACACTATCAAGGTAGCTTCAGAATTTGCATTTTGAGAGAGTGTGGCTAGTTCAATCAGATAACAACTGGGCTGGGGCAGCACTTCAGACACTATTTCTAGCTCCCCAGAAACACCAGCCTCCTGTGAGTGCAAAGTTGTGATTTGGAGTCAAAGATGTCTTCTGCTTTTTTTGCTAAATCTATTTTTAGCAGAAAAGAAAGCAGAGAGAGGTGAAGTCTCAGATATTTATTAACTTAAATGACAATCAGAAGGGGTAAATCAATAGTCTCTTCCAGTCTAGCCAAAGTACAAGGGGAAGAGCAAGACAGAACAGCAAGGCAAAACCACTGAGTTCTCAACGAGACAGAGACAATAGGTGTCTTCCTCTTTAGCACTTTAGAAGAAGAAACAATGCTAAAGAAAAGTTAAAAAAAAAAGCTTAAGATATTTTATCAGCCAGAACTAAGTATCTGCTGAGCTTAATGTTTTAAAAACCATTACTTGATATTTAACTGTCGTATTATATGATCGCATGCCAATAGCCAGGTACGTTAACACCCCACTTCTACGGACATGTTGGAGCATTCAACAGTTCATATAGAACATGAAATCATGAAATGAAATCAACTCTTGCTTTTCAAATTATATTTTTCATAATTTTCTGGATGTTCCCCATTTCCTATTTTGTTTTCTTGTCCAAGGTAACTCAGTTTTGGAGATCTTTTTATTTTGATTTAAAAATTCATTTTTCGACCCAAAAATCTTTTAAACAACAACAAAAAAATAAGCCAATGGATTCTCTAATCAGGATACCAGAAAGAGATATGAAATTCACAGAATACTGCGATTTATATAGAGAGAAGTACATTTTCAGAAAATGTAAACTAGCAGATGCCAGACTAACATTTAACCTTTTCATGATTTCACACAGTGGCAAAGACTAGAAATAAACTAGTGAAAACAAACTATCTTGAAATGCTTGAGAACACCTGCCTTGGGACTCTTCCCAAGCTATAATTATGGTTCTGAGATTAATTAACTTGGAAGTACAGCCCCAGAAATAGGAGTCCTTCTGGATACCTTTTGTCCTATTCTGCCAATCCAGACTAGCCCGTCCATATGGCCAAAAGGAGGAAGATCGTTTCCACGGGCAAATTTCTGCTTCTTCCTTCCGGTGGCTGGTGCAGGAGCATAGCGGAAGGGTAAGATGCGTATCCACCGTTTCCCTGTGGCCCATGGATTACAGCCTACCTCTGAAAGGCTGTTGATGGAAACTTCAAGTTGTAACCAGATTGGCAAAACGTTGATGGGCTTTGCTGGCAATAGCCCTTCACTCACAGTAGCTGTTGGCACTATCATACATTTCGCTGGAATTAAGAAAATAATATTCTCAGGATCAGAAGGTGGCTGAGTCCCTCTTCCTTTTTCTTTCAGATTTTTATTTTATGTAGTATATTAGTGAATATTTAATAGTCATATGTTAATAGCTATTTTACTTAAACACGTCTGTCTGCCAAGGAGCAGTACAGGAATTTTCAGTGCAGCAAACTTCTCATCACACTATCACAGAATCACGGAATGGTTTGGGTCAGAAGGGATCTTTCAGTGTCCTCTAGTTCCAGCCCCCTTGCTGTGGGCAGGGACATTTTTCATTCCTGGTGGAGGGACACTGGTGAAATACAAAACATGCATTCCAGTGGAAGTATTTACTTAAATGCTCCTTGAACAGAGGATGTAAATCCTTTTAGCTGGCTCACAATTTAGGAGACTTCAAAAGATAGTCTTTGAAGTTTAGAAAAGACCTTTGAAGTGTCTGAATATGCAAAAAAGAAATTAGAGTGTTTAGCACAAAGTACTGAACTTCATTACGTGTTTTTGTCAATTAGAAAATACAGCAGTTTTTGCATAGCAAAGGAAGAAAATTAGGGTATCCTGCTAACAAAGACTTTGGTATCACCCGACAGAGCCTCTGAAGTTACCCAAGGGGCTGCAGCCCGACCTGCAGCCCCACCAGGAACACACGGACGGGACACACCGCTTCCCTTGGCGGTGCGCCGGGCTGGCAGACAGAGATACTACCCGTGCTCCTACCAGCCAGCCTGGTCCGAGCTCCTGCCCACGGGACACAGCTACAGCTCTGGAGAGTCCGTGCAGTTCCCTGACCCCCATTTGTTGGATCAGGGTAGCATCTGCGTCCGACACAAAACACCGAGCCATGAACTCTATAGTCATGCTCGGATAAATCTGAAAGCCTCAATGATTTCACTTTTGTTAACTCTCTCTTTAGGCAGGAGATGGACTTGAAGATGCATTACTTCTTGCATTTCATTAAACACATCTTTTCTCGCTTTTGTTAATAAACACCAGTAGGCTTAAAGGTTCCTCATACCTTAGGTTTCAACTAATGGACTTGGTGCAGGAGTGCTGACAGCTCTCAGGTGGAACAGGCTACTGCCAGGGTACAAATACAGAGACACAGGAGTGAACGCGGGGATGGTGCTGGGCTGGGCTGTGCACAAAGACTCACCACCTGCACACTCGGGTTAGCAAACCGCCTGGAAGCTCTCAGCAGTGAGAGACACCCCGCTGCCCGGCAGAGGCTGAGCTGAACGGTGAAGAGTTCCATGCTCGAGCCCTAATCGGTCACCTTGCAGCAAAGAGCACAGCCCTCGCAGAGGGCAGGCACCACGACAGCCCCTTCTCTTCATGCTTATTCAGTCATGATCACGCGCTATGGGGGAAGCGGCAGAACTGTCTTCCTACAAGGAACCTTTAAAACAATGCAATTTACACTGACATTTTCTGTCTCTATCTCATTGGTAGCTATGAACACAGGAGTAGCTGGTGAATATTGTTATTTTGAACTAGGAAACTTTCCCAACCTGGTGTTTCCGTCTGCTTGATCAAAGCACCGAAGTTATGTGTTTGGGCTGATTTGGTCTGCTGATTTTAGAGCTTTTAATTCTTTCTCCCTTAAGTAAGACAGGGTAACTAAATGAGACACGTTTTCTGATGAAACTGCTTCTATAAAAACAAAAAGAGAGACAAAAATGCTGTTGTTATTGTTCTGTGCACTGTATTGCTCTAGCACCTCCATCCTCTTGAGCGGGAGCTGCCACAGAGAATATCATCTAGGCAGAAGGAAGGAGCAACAGACGGAGTCAGAAACAAACGGGGAGCCCAATGTAACAGTGGGACAGTATTTGGTGAAAAGGAGAGGTCAAAGCATACCAGCTGCATAATCACTCAACATTTTCTGTCATCATATGGGGAAAAAAAGGCTTTAGGAAGGGATATGAAGGCAGACAACGATTAGCTCTGTGAAGCTCATGCTAAGCATGAAGATCTGTGTTTGAAAATACAAGAGATGAGTTATCAAGCTGATGCTACTGGCACAGGAGAGGTTGGGAGCTGATGTATTAACAACATCAGGGCTGACAGGAGAGACAAGGATATGGCATAAAAATTATGTGATACATGTCGGAACATTTTAAGGTTTTCCCAGGTGGGATCCCTTGATAAATAAAGAAAAAAGTATTCAACATCAGTTCTAAAAGGAGGAAAACAACAACACAGACATGAAGAATCCCTTGTTCTAGCACTGAAATAGGGAAAATGCCCCTGATAAAATGAATACTGATGCTTCAGATTAATTTCTTGCCCGTATAAAAATATCTTTTAGGGGGTAGCCAACATCTACAGAACACTTGTTTTGTCTGTTGACTGTCACAATATTTTAGGCTACAACTAAAAATAGAGCTGGCAGACCTGAAAGGTGACAATAAAACAAATTATGTATTTTTACAGTTTTTTAGTCCAGACAAGAGTAGAAGACAAAAAAGATCCCAGCATTTTCAAAGCAAGGTTACAGATAGCTCAGATGAGCCTATGGAGATTTGAGTTCATGACAGAACAATATTTTGGGAAGTTCAGATACAAAGGTCTAAAAATGTGAAGCTAGAAACTAAGATGTCAGAGGGTCCTCTCATCATAGGCAAATCTTAATCCCCACTAGAGATGAAAACCAGAAGTCATTAAAGCATCAATCTATTGGGGTGTGCAACACACAACATGTGCTTTTAGGCAACTGCACACCACGTAAGCCTTTACCAGCACCCACACTTAGACACTGAGTTTTATGAAGATAAGATAAAGGAGATATTGGAAAGTAAAAAAAAAAATGTTGGTAACATCAGAGGATTTTTTCAATGTTTTGGCATTTTTACATATATAAAGAGTACATATGTAACTTTGGAAAGTATAGTTTGATGAATATTTTTGTAGAAAACAGTATGCTAGCCTACCAAATGAACAAGAGATTTGGCTGTGACTTACATATATTGTATAAATTAAGAGTTATAGGGCCAGAATTTCAGATAGCGTAAACTGTTTCAACTCTAGTGACTTCATACTTTACACACTAATGGAACACAGATGAATTACACTCTTTGCAAAATCTCACCCGCACCGTTCCAAAATTTTTGTAGGAGTCAGAAGCAGAAATGTTTGGCATCTGAATGTGCCCAGTGGCAACAAACAGGTATTTAGATCTTTCCAGGCGTTTGGATCACGGGGAACACCATTTGAAGGACATGGATGATATGTTTCCAGTAATTGCCATCTAATTTCAATCTGCCTCTCTCCATTTAGTTCTTTTTTATTGCTTCTTCCTCCTCCTGCCATTCTCACCCTCAGCCTCAGGGACCTTTGTATTTCTCTCCTTGGCTGCCCCCTCTTTAATAAGGCCATGCCTTGTTATTTTATAACTTCTTAAGCGATCCCCTGTGTGTGGAAGCATCTACTCTTCAAATCCAACTGCATCTTCTGAAGCCAAAACATGGAAGTATTTTGACAGGACTTGTTACGAAGAAGGGGAAGACATGCAGTTGGGCTGCCTGGAAAGTAGCCATTTCTGATGTCACCTGATTACCCAGGCTAGATTTTCTGTGGAAAAATTAGCCTATTCACCCTTTTAATCCTATTAATTTTTATGTTTTTGCTTGCAGATATATTGATTCTTAAGAAATATCAGGTATAGCTGTTCATATTATTCAACATTTGGAATATTATACGAAGTTAAGAGTCATGCCCTACTTACATTTAAGTTACCAGCAGTTATGTCATTGACTTTAATAAATGCAGTATCAGGCCCTGGTATATTATTTTTGGTCAACCTATATGTACTTTTGTGTAAACGTACTCAATGCATAGCAGTTTCACTGAAACTGCTTTACTTTTTACACAGCCAGATTACATAGATCTGACTGCTCAGTGTCTCCAGTTTTCAAGTCAGCTCTATCTACTTCTTGACTTTCTAAGCTTGCTAAATCATTCCAGTGTATGAGTCATGCTTGGCATTATTGTATTATATTGTCAGATTTGAGAAAAGAGAAATAACACCATTTATCATAAACAAAGATTTTTAAATTTATCTTATACAACCAATGATTCTGTATTCTCAGTAATATTGCTTTATATCAGAAGCTGTCTCAAAAAGATTTTACCGATTATAATGAAAAAGTTTAAACTCTAACCAAATAATTGCTACATTTGTAGGCATTAATCCACCATTTATCTTTACCCTATCTTAAACAGGAGTATTTGAGACGCCATTACTCTACGAGGAATGGAGCTTGGGACTTGGGATCCTAGGGCGTATCTTTTCCACACTCACGGTGCGGTAGATGCTTAAGGTCAGATTTTGTGCCAAAGGCGACTGCCTGAACGCAGTAAAGGAAGCAAGTGTTACTGCTGTACAAGCCCAAAAAGTTTACGAGAGTATTTTACACTACTGTCATACCTAAAATATGCGATTTCCTTGAGACAGGACTGAAAAAACAGTCCTTAAGGGAGAAGAGGGAAACTTAAAAAACGTATTACACACTGGATGGTTCCCATGCCTCTAACTCGTCCCTGTTTCACTTCGGTTTCAATCGCTTATTACTTTTTTGAATTTTAACTATTCAGGCATATAGAAAACATATAAATCAAGCTAATCCTCTAATTCATGCTCAGAGTCATACTGACTCTTGTTCAATGTGAAAATTGCACTGAAGAAATATATTCATCGATTTCTTGGAAGGAGGCCTAGAAAAACAGACCGCTTGTCTCCTTAAGAAGGTCCAGCATCTTAAACAGGGATTTCTCTGTTTTGGGAGGAGCACTGGCTTATGTCAGATACACCAGCCCTGCCTGTGTCCCTCAGCAGACGTTTCCCAGACCATCGGCCCCGCTGGCGGGTACGATCTGTGCCAGCCCGGACCCGCCGTGGCCCCACACCGGGGTGGGGGCTGAGCCCTCCTGGCCCCGCGGGGACGCACCGGTCACTCCGCGGGACTCACCCTCCCGACGGGCACATGCAGACTCGTCCACCAGGATTCCTCTTCCTGGTCTTTCACAGTCTGCTGCATCTCTCAAGAATTACGTCTAACACAAGAGGGGTGTAAAGGACCCTACTTCACCAGAACCTTCAGGAACAAGAGAAAAAAAGAGAATTTGCTTTCCACCCAGCAGTCAGACAGGCCAAACTCAGACTTACTGGGACACCGTGGCACTGGCCAGGTTAAAAGTTCCCTTCTTCCACTCCCAGATCCTCTCCAATTTAATTAGTGGACATATCTAACCCCACTGTCCCCTGAAAAGCTGAATGAATTGGCAGCACTAGGAAAACACAGAAAATACAACATGTGATTGTGTGATTAAAGATTATCTTTTAACATATTCATACTAACTGGAAAAAGGTGCTTCTTAATTTCTGCACGCTTAGTTTTGCAACCTTGACAATCTTTTAACATCTTTGCCTATAGCCTTTTCTGAAGCAAAAATGTCTTATTGAGGGCTAATTGTTGAAACATTATTCTAAACATTTGTAGGGTAAGCCATCCTATTCTTGTTGGCCGCTGTCAGCGCATCCTTGTTATGCCTAAACCAGCTCGGTATTTATGCTGTTACTAAACTGTTCCTGCCTGTTCACCAATAGACAACCAAGGTTGTTATGAACCAGAAGAATGTTTTCAGCCTTACACTTCTAAGAAGCATTTCCAAGAAAGACATTTAGTCATAGCCTCGCATGCAGCCCGAAGTGACAGTTGTAACAGAAATACTAAGATGAGCAAGCTTCTCAGACTTTGACTAATTGCTGGCTGCTGACTGCTCGGTTTGGGAAGTCTGAGCCCAGCCACCAACATGCACACAGCTCTGCAGAGATATGAATCAGAGCAAGAGCAATTAGTTAAAAAAAATACCAGAAGCTATTAAAAATAAACCACGTGATATTTTTGAACTAAATTGTCCAAAATTATGCATCTTCAGTCTATGCCCTGTATTTAGTCACTCATAAAACCAAACATGCATCAATTTTCTTTGTGAAAATAGGCATTTGTGTCTAAGGTCTTGATTTGCACATGTCAGTTAAGGTTCGTATGTAGAAAATAGAAAAAGGCATGTGAGTGCTTTTGGGTATAGGCTGTGATTTTTAGCTACTATTAAGATTCACAAATGATTGAAGTTGAACGTAGGACATGATAAACAGCACAGAACTAAATACCCGTATATCCATGAAAAAAAAATGCTACTAGATTGGCAAAGAGAGAGGATAAGGAAACAAGAAATCCATGCGACATTTAAGTACGGAATCGCAAAGAAAACGAACACCTCATCATCTCAAAGTGGAAGACTTTAACTCATTAGAGTTAGAATGGCACAGCTGCAGCTGAGCGCTTTGCTGCCAGAGAACCAAGTGGACTAACAAGGGCTCTACGCGACGTTCCTCCGAGGTTTGCTCTGCAGTGCAGGGGAGCTCAGAGGGGCACTGGCTGACGCGGGTACGGCCGGGATGCCGCGGGGCAGGGCTGCCGTTCCGCCAGGCTGTGGGCTGGGCTGGGGGACGGGACCAGGGAGAACCTCCCGAAATGCAGCAGGGACACGCGTGACGCCGCTGCACCCCTGGCAAGCCTCGCGCCCCGCTGCGCCGGGAGGGATGCGGCCGAGGGTGGGCAGGAGCCCGAGCGTGTCCCCGCGCAGCCCCCGCGGCACTAACAGGGGCCACAGCGCATGGCGAGGGGCCATCTGCCTCCTCCAGCCAGCACCGGCCAGAGCCCAGCCACAACAGCGCCCACGCGCGCACCGAACGCCCGGCGTTGTGGGAAACAAACCTCTGATCCCCAGAACAGAGAAATAAATCAAACCAGAAAGCTTGAAAGCTGCAAAATATGAAAGTGTTGTTTGAGACACAAACATTAATCCCTCGAGGTATTTTCCTACTCATCCCCCGTTCTCCTACTTTTCCTCAGACTTTCAGATGCTTTATGAAAAGGATGAAAAAAAAAAAAAAAATCTTAGAAGTTCTATTTTGGGCTGAAAACTCCTTTCTTTCTCATCGCCCCAGGATGTATTTGATTCCAATAAGCTACATGAAAAATCTATTTGGGATTTTCTGATACTCTGTCTGTCCTGACCTATTATTGTACCCTCTTTCAACACCCTGTGAGAACAGCAATGCCGCAAGCGGCTGCTCAGAGGCTCCCTGCACACGCGGAGCTCAGCTGCGGCTGCTAACCAGCGAAATCCAGGTTACTGCTCACACTGAGCGACGCGGGGGTTTGGTTGAGTTTTGTATTTTTTTTTCAGTTGTATAAGGAGTATTCATATCAGGATAAAAAAAATGCTTAACTAACACCAAGTAAACCTACAAGACTCGAAGGTTCACAGCTGGCTGTCTTGTCCGACAGGGAGGGATAGACCAGACTCGGTCACAAATTCTCAGCTTGCGAAATTGAAACTTGGCAAATCATCACAACTGTCTCAACTCATCTTCCAGTTTGAATTCAAAGTTTAATTTTACATGGTATTTCCCCACATTCGGAAGAGTGTGGCCAGCAGGCCAGGGGAGGTGGTTATTCTTCTCTACTTGGCAGCAGTGAGGCTGCACGTGCGGCGCCATGCCCAGCTCCAGGATCACCGGCACAGCACGGACATCCCGGACGGAGTCCGGCAGAAGGTCATAAGGATGATGAAGGGGCAATAAACAGGCAACAGCAGAGCTGATAATTGAATGCAGGTCTGTCTACCTTGCAACATCCGTACACTTTAAAACTGTAGTCTATGTTTGGATGTAAAGAACTTTTTTTTTTTTTTTTTTTTTTTTAAATGTAGCCTTTTCCTAAGCTGTACTAGCTGTGGTGTGTCTCGGATTTGAAACTGCTGATAAGCAGGGAATATACCCACGAGCAACAGGTCTGCCAGCTACCGGCATTCTCACCCCAAGGCTTGTGCTCACTCTTGGAGGGGGATCTGCTGGTTAATTCTTTTGGGGTTTCTCCTCACAGCACCGTTTCCACAGTGCTTCTTCCTAACCGAAGGTCAGGAGTTAGTTTCATTATCTTGCAAAAGCATTTGTCCTCAAACAAATATTCCTTGCCACCGTCTCCAGTTATCTTGAATAAAGATAAATGAAGTTGGCATGAGAGCGTAAGGAAGGAGAAAAGTAATAAATAATAGAGCATAAAATAAATATATTTAAGCACTGCAGTATGCAATAGGTCTGGGAGAATTTATTGCATTTTCTCAAAAAAAAGCAGTTCTCCAAAAATAGCTGGGTGGCTGCAGTCATCTGATTTTTCTAAATTAACAAATACAAGTTTTTTGTCACTTGATATAAAAAATTAAAAGTTCAATTAAAAAATGCCTGTATGTTTATTGAAATTGACTTTTCTAGTTCGTTGCCTTCTTTGGAATCTTCACAATTTAAAAAAAAAAGGTGGAAAAAATACTTTTTGTTGAAAGATCAACATTTGGAATGAAATTGCTTTGTGTACAGATAAAACTGTTTCCTGCACTTAGTTCTCCTAGCTAAGTGCTAGTCTGTCCATTGTCATTCCATGTCTCTCGCACTTCAAGTCCGTTCTCAGAGACAGAGCTCTGGGGAAGGTCCGCTCAAATCTCTCTACAGACAATTCCCTGACCACACTGAGCACTGCAGGAATTCTATCTATAACTGCCTTAAAGTTCACATTTTGGTATGCTTTTTTTGTAATTTTTTTTTTAATATCTATTTGAAGCCTTTTTAAGACTAAATACTAGGAAATCTTCATTAAAATATTGCTTATTGTAGATCAGCTCATTCAGTTATTGTCATATATATAAAAATGTATTTACATATATATGTATACACACACCCATTCACACAGTTCCTTTCTAGATATAATTGTGGGAAATAATACTTTCAATTAAGTTCTAACTCCTTTCAATTTTCTTTGCATTTTCATAGGCATTTTAAATGTTTTGTTTTTAAAAAAAACATCTTTGAACTCATGCAAGGGATTAGCCTTTTAAATTGAAACCACAGATTAGGTGCATGTGAATTAATTAGCAATGGGGTACCTTTCAAAGGGAATTAATTCCTTTGTGACAGATATCAAACATCTCCTTTACAACTGTTCTTTTTTCTTTACTTCTTCCTACTGTTTTTCTCTTTTTGGCTCTTGCAAGTGCTCAAATGCGACTTTACCTACACACCCCACTGGGGCAGAAAAGCTGTTTGCAGCGAGACTTGACAATTTATTACACTGCACCAATACAAGCTCTTCTTTACAAAGATGCTTCATGAAAGAGCCCCACAATTTTGAACTCAGTAAAAACCAGAGACTGTAAATTGGATATTCAAGGAAGAGGCTAAACTAAACCCTTAGATGATGGTCATTGTGCAAAAATATGGCTATATATATGTAGATTTTAGGCTGTATTTTGAAGAAGCATTGTTAACTCAATGCAATTTGGTAAACCCCCTTACTCCTAGAAATTGCAATAAAGATAAATTTCTTATGACAAAACAGTTATTTTATTATCGAGTACTCAGTGCCCAGTATATTGTCACTTGGAAAGTGAAGTATTTCACTTCACATGCGCAGGCACCAACTGCTGAGAATTTAATTATTAACAAGCTTAATCTGTAACATGGGGCATTCGAAAACCTTGTTCCTTTCTCTCGAAGCACCAAGTTTTGCTCCCGCGCGGAGCACTACCTCAGCTCTACGTTCTACTCCACTCCTTTTTCCCTCAGCAGCCCCCGGAGGTCCCCTGCCCAGCGCGTAGGGCTTCCTGCCTTCCCCGTTCTTTCCGATCCATCCCACAGCTTCCCTTTGAAGCCCATCAAGAAAGCAGTCCGTTTACAGACTGTGACAAACAGGTCACGATAGCCAGTACCAGCTGACATTAAAATACACATATGTATTTGGAATTATTTTTTACTAATCTCTCGTGTCCACAAATATTATTCTTATTTTTTTTATTATTCATTTAGGTATAAAATATTAATGGACTTTTATTCACAAGGTGGCTTTACCCTGAGCATCGGTTCTCAGGTAAAGTATGACAGCGAGGAAAAAATGTTCATTCTAATTTATTAAGCCCCATGCGCTTTACAGATTAAGACAAGCACTTTTAAACTCAAGAGAGACCTGAGGTTCCAGGAGCCATGGTCGCTGCTAAACTATGAACACAGTAAAGGACTGACTTAACGCCAGTATTCGCGTGTTGCGGCTTCTTTAAGCCCAGTCTCAGTCCCCTGACGTCTCCTGAGCGGGAGACGGGGGAGCTGACCCCAGTGATACCCGAGCGCTGGGACAGGAGCCATCTCACCCGCGCTGGACGAGCGGGAGCTGAAACGTCGCTGCAGTGGGCCAAGGCGGCCCCGCGGGCACGTTATCCCAGCTGGGGCGATCCAGCTTTCCCGGCAGGGAGCAAAGCCCGAGCGAACGGCAGGTCTGCGGTGACCAGCCCCAGCTACTGCACCGAGCGCGGCACCCCGGCACGGCAACGCGTCGGCAGGGCTGACGCCGCAGAGCATACTGAAAATACGCGAACCCCTCCTGCAGAGTCCCGCCGGAGGAACGAGAACTTGAACCAGCCACGAAGCTCTTTGGAAAGACAAAAAAATCCTTCAAGTCAAATGCAAAATTTACGTTCAAAGTACTGGTAAAAGAAAAGGGAGTTGTGTGGTGAGTGAGTCCACCAGATAAACAGAACTGCTAAGAAAGATGACACGGCGTTATTATCAAAGCTATAATTCAATTTGGAGCACAGGTAAAAATAATCTGGCCTGCTTTCTTTTAGCTCTGGTCTTGTAAGCCTGCTTACTGCTAAGAGGTTCCTGGTTCGAAAGAAACCCCTGGTTTGACACTTCATCCTAGACTAACGTCATTCTGCCAGTCAGTCGCATTGCTTCTGTGACGTGCTACGGTAAAGCGTTTAGGGAACACACGAATTAGCTTTTAAATTAGAAGTAGACAAACATCTCCCAAAACGAGTCCTCTTTGGATTCTGAGGAATCCTGCGTGCCACACAACCTGACTGTTTTCTGAGAGGTACGACTGACGCCGAGTTCGCTGATAGGGGATTTAGAAGACTTATGTTTGATTCATGGCGGAGATACAGATACCTGGTACGGTTCAGGAGGAGTTATTCAACGTTCTCAGTCTCAGTGTCCTATCTGATGAAGGGGAACAATCACAAAAGCAAATTTAGAAACTACACTGAATATAGTGCAGCACTGAGATAAGTGAGGATGCAAATCAAACAGCTCTCTAGATGGTTTTGTGTTGATTTGGTAGTGTTTCTTTTGAGCTAAGTATACAAGTATTTCAAAATCTGATCTTGTACAGGAGAGCAATCTGTCAGCTGCCTTGGTAATGTCTTTTGTGAAAGCATCTCTAACTGGTCTCGTGGATAACCTGCCTCAGCGTAGCTGAAGCATCACCAGCAGCGCTCCGTATTATACCAGGGCACTCTAGTGGAGAGGAGGGCTTTCTGAAGTGAGAGCAGCAGCCAGGCTCCAGGAAGTGGCGAAAGACGTAGGACTCCACAATAAACGGTTTACAATAGAGAGGTAACAGCTATGTAGCCTTGAACAGGCAAGAGTTCAGTGAAAATACAACAATTTCTTATTAGCCAAATTAATATTGTGCAGAGCAAGCTGAGTAAGTGCTTTTTCACAGAGGAATAATTCTATAGACAGCTGAAGCATCACTTTAAGGGCAGCTGATGACAAGAACGCCACCACGCTGTGGATCCCTAGCGATTAAAAATTCAAACAAAAAAGGGAAGTAGAAGGAGGAAGCACAGAAAAGTTACAGCATTTAGAAAAAAATAAATTGAGACATTCAGGAAGAGTTGGTGTACTGCTTAATTCAGGGACTGCAAATTAACTCATGCTTATAACAGGAGAAGATGTTTAAAGAAGGAATGGATAAAATAGGACCATATGCATGAAGGGATAAAAGTAAGAGGGAAATTAAGAAACAATGGTGATGGACCCAGTGACCTTTGCTGTTCCAGTAATTACAGTTATTATGTTCCTAAGTTATGCAATTCTCTCATGGTTGTGGCTTGTATTCTATGAATAGGACCCTTAGTGTTAAAGTAAATCAGGACTTGTGCTATTTTTGGTTCTAAGCTAATAATTAAACAAACTAAAAAACCACCCCAATGCTCTACATTCAAATCCTTCCCCCATGCTTGAATAATAGACTGAGATACAAGCTGCCAAAAATGGAGATATTCAGACATGAAGCTGCTACTTTGTGCTAAAATCTTCCCATTGTCTGTACGCACTTGAGCCAGGAGGGCAAGTGATTCAGGCTGGGTGTTGCCAAAGCCAAGGTTTCAAAAATTGGTTAGACCTCAGGAAACGCACAGAACCCGACTACAACAATTTAAAATACAGACTTCTTAAAAAGCATACATTTTGGCATTCCTTTTTAGGTTTGTGAACTTTAGGATATACTTCTGCAAAACTTTCAGTCTTTTCTGTATGAGTAAGGTCTGAACTTCTCTGCTACTGATCTCTGCCCTCCCTCACTCCTCGCTAGATGAGTTCCTGCCAGACAAGAGCCAGCATTCTGGTGCAAGTACAATTTCAGAAATTGAAGCTTTAGACTTTAGATTTGTAAAGACATCTAGGCACCTAAATACGAAGGCAAAATTCTGGTGCGATTTTCTGCCTCTTAAGGCACTTGGATGTTTTCAAAGGTCAGTCCCCGTGCCTGTTTACTCATAACAGGGATACTATAGCTACAATACAAAAGGCGAGGGCACAGCTGACCAAACAAAATAATTCTGCATACAAAAGCGTGAACAAACCCAGGTGGTAACTGTGTTCAGCAGAGGTGAAAACACTAGGACAGTAACGGGTGGTGTTATAACTCCAGTGCAGGCGCCTGCAGGCAGCAGTCCTTTCCCAGCGCCCGCTGCCAGCCTCTCGTGGCAGACCCCAGCTTCCAGCTCGCGCGGAAGGGCTGCGGGGGACAGCAGTACCTGTGGCCGTGGGGCAGGACGAGTCACCACGTAAGGGCTGGGAAGGGCTGGAGGGGAGGCTGGAGTCCAGACAGTCCAGCCGAAGACGGGACGGATGGGCAGACGCCCCTCCTGCTCTGCTCGCTGCCCCTCTGCCCCACGCGGTGCGGAGCTGAGAACGGTTCGGTGCACGCGTTTCACTCCTCAGCGGGCCACGTACCATTCTGTCCTGACATCGGGGAACGCATCAACGTTAGGATCCTGGGATTGGTTTAGGTTACATAATACAAAATTAATTTTAAATAACAATAAAGTTCATTAGTGATTTTAAGGCACTAATTAGTCTGTGTAACAGTGCTGCAACTCCTGCTCTATTTCAGCCTTGCAGAAAGCTGCGGGTTTCCCACTGTGCCACCCCCCCCTCAAACACACGGCAGCCTGCCGAGGCCAAGACTTGGCTGGGAGCAGCAGTATCTGCCAAACACGCGCGTTGTCGGGACAGTTACAAAACCTGGGCTCTGCCGAGCCATGGAACACACAAACAACCTTTTTCTTACTACAGGGTGTCTTTTTACTATTATTATATATTCTTCCTGCTACATGAAACGGCTTTGAAATCAATGGCGTAGGGGCTCTATTAATTGCAATGGGAATGAGTAAAAGATTGAACATAGCATGTAGAGCGGTACCTGCTCAAACCCCTGGAGAAAGATTATCCCATGAGATGAGTCAGTAACTCCATTATGTTTTCAGGCCAAGTTCTTATTGTGCAGTTTCCTGTTGTAACTGTAACACAGACTCGCAGTGAGTAGGTCCAAAGGCTTTACTTCAACACAGCTAGCTGTTATTTTATTTTTACTTTTACTAGTTACTTGCAAATGGAGCTGTGATTGCTACAGCCGCTCCCAGATCTGATCCCCCACCAGTATCTTTCTGCCTTCCTATGGCAAATACAGCACTTACTAAAAGCACGGCAGAGGCTCTGTCTGTGGAAACTGGATTAGTTAAAGGAATTGACAGTCTGCAAAATTTCCATGCTGACAGAGCCTTCTCGTTTCACGTGGATGACAGGGTCCGTGGAACACGGCCTGTGCATTGAGGTGGGTTGAGAGGTAGAGAGAAAATGGAACAAGCCCTTCATACCTTCTGTTTCCATGCAGTTTAAAAGCATTTTGACTATTTCCAGACCCTGCATCACCCATACAGAGAAGTTTTTTAGACAGCAAGTTTAAAATGCAAAAATACACCCTATTATTATTATTACAGTTATGCAAAATCCTACCGAAAGGCAGCAAAGTTTCCATTAATTTCTATTACACCTTTCCATTTGCCATTTTGCAAGTCAGTATGTGCCATGGCTGACTGCACAGAAAGCAGAGCCTTGTGCAGTCATAGAGGCTGGCAATTATATCATGCTTCATCAAATATGCAAAGTCTTTCACATGGCAGAAAGATGCAAAGATAGTCTGCGAGGCAGCCTGAAGCATCACAAAATGCACTTGTGAAAGCACACGCGTATCTGAAGTATCACAGCTGATTTTGCAAAGTTCTACAGTAAATGTTACTGGAATGTTGGTATGTGCTCCAAAACCCGAAAAGGTACAAATTCACCTCAGCTGGTAAGTCATCTGACACAACAGAATTCTTCATTGCTTTGGTTTATCTAGAAGGCACAAAGCACGGCATTTCTGAGAATTCTGCTTTGAAATCAAGCAGTACATCAAAAATTACTGGAGAACGTTTAACATTCTTGGTAAAAGTTGAATGCAAATTGCACCACAACGACAATCTGTGAAATTTCAATACAACATGACATATACCAGCTATGATATTATTCTACTTCCATCGGCACACGAGAGACCGTATAATATAATGCCATATTGACTGAGTCCTTAATACAGCAGCATTTACAACGGGTGACACTGTAAAAGAAAAAGGTTGTAAACTTTATACCACAGCATTTTCAAATTGACAGAAGTGATGATTTAAAAGAACTGCTACAAATATTACAGCTGTCCAAAGACATTCCAGGCAGCGAAACATTAACATTGGGAGATCGTTTATCTGGATGAAGCTTGACATTAACTTCTTTTGACTGAAAAAATAAGAACTCTTGAGATGCTTTTCTGCAAAATGAGATCCAGATTTTCCAAACAGCTCAGCTTTTATCTACTCTTTCAAATAAACTAACCAGATACTAAGCACTCATTGAGGAGAATGTAGGCTGATAGCAAAACAAGACAAGATGCCTACCCCCAAAAGACCTTTTAGTCTGCATTTGAAGAACTTAGGAAACAAGTACAGAAATAGAGACGGTCAGACCTTTATGAAAAAATATTTATATTGACATTGAAGCCTTTCCTAATATTGACATATTACTTCTCAGATTCAGACTGGATTCAGACACAGTTTTTGATATGCCAGATGAACTGGATTGTGCAGCTGCTAAATACTCTGGGATGAAGATTAGGTTCTGATTTCTATTTTTGCAACAATCACCAAAAAAACCCAAAAACAAACAAACAAACAACCAAACCCCAAAACCGTAAAGGTTAACAAAAACTTATTACTTGTCCTGAGATTTTTCCATAATTTCTTATTTTAGCCAGCTCTGACTGTGGAACAGCAAGAGAGATGAGAGAAAAGAGAAGCAATGGTTAGAAGAGAGGTAGCAGTTCTGCCAAGAACAGCAAGCACACACATGTTTGGGAAAAGTAGGGTAATATTCCAATTACAACCATGTATTTTCCTACTGAAAGTTATATTGAGTATGATGGGGTTTCGCTCACGCGCACACAGCAGGTATAATCTCATTCCAAAAGCCACAGGTTACCGGAAATACCCACGACCCAGGACTGCACATCGCAATACATTCTGCCCCCTCTTTTCCTTACTTTTATAGAACATCTCTGGATTTCCCATCAAAGCAGCAGATAATATAAACAGCTAAATTATTTGCCTTTAATAGGATGCTCTGCTGTTCTGTAAGAGTGCATTGGTAATCATAGGAAAACAGCTGGGAACGTTCAATTCCTGTGAATGTGGATTTCATCAGGATTTCAGAATTGTTTTCCAGAAAATTTCTCTACTGCGCTGTGTGAGAGATATTTCAGGACAGAGCAGAGGTTTGAGAAGATGCTGATGTACTGAAGGGGTTTAGAAGCAGGAAACCAAACCATTACAATAACTGCAGCACCGTGGTTCCTGTGCAACAAACAAATAATTAAAATGTTTCAGCCAGCATTTCCCAAACCACAGGAGCCGATCAGCTCCTTTCCTCTCCCTGGAGCTGGAAGAGGTCCAAGAAGGAGCAAGTGTACCCATTCCATTCTCTACACTGGAGCATCCTAATTGATATTTAGAGAGTGGGAAAGAGGAACTGATTTCTTTTAGGAACAGGCACAGGAGAAAAATATTTAGGGGAACTTCAATGCCTTTCTTTTGAGCGTGGCGATCGCATCACCATTCTTAGCTTAACGATGAACGTGTCGTCAAATCTGCTTCCTTGTTCTCTGTCCCCCATCCAAATGAGCAACCTTCTTTCTGCCATAAAGCTTGGCCAGAGGCTAACCCTGAGCTGCACAGGACCCCGAGACTGGTTCAGCCAAAACACCAAAATCAGACCCAAAATTCCAGTCTCACAAGACTAAAAAAAGAGGCAGGAAACAAGGTACACAAAGGCGTTGCTTGAAATGGTCAGTTAATTCTAAAAGGAAAATGCTCAAAATACCAATGCATGCATAATCCACTCTAGGGAATCAGTGATAGATTTTAGTTGCAGTGTGACGGTAATATTTTATTTTCATCACTTACTATATTTACTGTATAGGACTCCTATGGGATTTAATATTATAGTTTGTTCACTACAGCCAGTGTTGGGGAGGAGTGGCTGGGAAGACACAGAAGTATGTGGGGTGCTGGTGGCAGCCGGCTGAACATGAGCCAGCGTGTGCCCAGGTGGCCAAGAGGGGCAACGGCATCTTGGCCTGCATCAAGAATGGTGTGGCCAGCAGGAGCAGGGAGGTGATCGTGCCCCCGCACTCGGCGCTGGTGAGGCTGCAGCTTGAGTGCTGTTCAGTTATGGGTGCCACAGTGCAGGAGGGACATTGAGGTGCTGGAGCGTGTCCAGAGAAGGGCAACGGAGCTGGTGAGGGGTCTGGAGAACAGGTCTGATGAGGAGTGGCTGAGGGAACTGGGATTGTTCAGCCTGGAGAAGAGAAGGTTGAGGGGAGACCTTCTCACTCTCTGCAACTCCCTGAAAGGAGGTTATAGCCAGGTGGGGTCAGTCTCTTCTCCCAAGGAACAAGCGACAGGACAAGGGGAAATGGCCCCAAGTTGCGCCAGGGGAGGTTTAGATTGAATATTAGGAAAAACTTCTTCACAGACAGGGTTGTTGAGCGTTGGAACAGGCTGCCCAGGGAGGTGGTGGAATCGCCATCCCTGGAGGTATTTAAAGCCGGGCAGACGTGGTGCCGAGGGACATGGGTTAGGGGTGGGTTTGGCAGTTGATGGTTGGACTCAATGATCTCAAAGGTCTCTTCCAATCTAAGTGATTCTGTGATTCTGTGTTGGCAAAAGATTTATTTCAAGATACTCTTTTACCATTTAAGAATTCTAATAGTGTACTAATTTCTGCAACATGACTCGCTTTGGCCATGCTATTGAAGCTCTTAAGTGGAAAGTATAACCAGAGTTTGTCATATATAATATGGTGACAGCTAAAACTTAACCACAACTGACTGTGTTAGTTTTGGGTACTGTTAAATGAAGCTGTCCAACCAATAGGACACATACATTTATGCTCTTTGGAGACTGGTTGGTGTTGCTATCTTGAACGTCATCTTCTCAAAAAAGAAACTTTTTCTGGGAGGAGATTAAAATGTTGCCATGCAATGATGAACAATTGAAATGATGGCATTTTTCCCAGAAAGTGGAAGTACTCAAAGATTTGTCTAACCAAAGGACAAATAAATTATTTGCAAAATCTTTGTGAAAACCTCAATCTGATCAGAAACCTCCTTGGTAAATGACACATCTTAAAATGAGAAGCAAAGCTCTATTTGTCAAAATCTGAATGAGTGACTGTACCTAAAATGTTTTAAAAATGTGAAAATGTGGAGGCAATACAGCTAATGAACCATGCAAAAGCATTTGACAGATCTCAGTTACTTACTGCTGTTTCTTTTGAGGAAAAAAAAAAAGAGGTGTTGTCAGGATTCATATACTTGAATAATAGTGGTATTTGTATAGATTTCCCTTTGCGTTTCTTAAGCTGTGTTTTATTTTTAAATCTAATTTTATAGAAAAAAGATTTTCATTATCAAATTTCTTTGGTTTATATCAAATTAGGTACCATGAAGGAAGTGATTGAATGGACATTCATATGACTAATGTGGCCAACTCATCCCATACACCATAGTATTATGCACTTATGCTCCCTTATGCGCCTTGGATAACTACCTCCATAATTGTGAGTTAAATATCAGAGCTTTTAAGAGGTTGTGTCAGTTTTCTTTAAAATTAAATTCTAGCAGAAGTACCTGATCAAAGTGTTTCTGAGCAAGAATAATGGGGCAAAATTAAGATGGTGCCCAAATAGGATTGAAGCAATTGTACGAGACAAGAAGTAGGAGCGTTCCTTGACAACATCTACTGAGGAAATGAATCCCACTTTCATAAAATTGAATTATTTAGTTAAATTACTTATTTTAAATTTATTATTAAATACTATAGTTAATGTATAACACTATATATAACACTTAGGATAGGAACAGTACAAGAACACTATAATGGACAAACGTTGCCGTTCAACAATTACATAGAACACTTCTGCCGCTATTTCTTTAGGATTTTTAACTGGAACAGAAGTGTTTTTGTTGAACTGCATCATGAACAAGACAGCACTAAACTGCATGAAATGAAAACATTCATTAAAACTTCATGGAAACGTTGCAAAAAGCACAGCAAACAGCCATGGAAATTTAACAGCTGTAGTAAAACTGTGAAGTCCACTAAATGCAAGTCTTGAGGCTTGTGCTACTGATTCACCCAAAAACTTTGAGTACAAGCATCACACGAGGCTACTACGTGATATAATTGCCCTTTGAGAGTCTCTGGAAGCATTACAATAGATTTACTGGACCAATACACACGTCATAGTTACACTTATTTAATTTCCCAAGTGAGCTCTAGCACAGCATACTTATTTGAGTAACACTGACAACCTGGAGCTCTAAAAGCTTAAGAGTCATGCAGCGATTTACCCTGAAACTTAGTTAAAAAGAGTGATTGGAATTTACAGTCAAAACAGCACCGCCCCCAGTTCTGATAGATCCTGAAGGTGTACTGCATTCGGCTTGGGGCTCGGATCTGGTAAAAAAGGAAGCGTGTGCATAGGCCTATTCTTGTTCAGGTCGGTATTTAGAACTGCAGAATAACTCGGGCTGGAACGACCTTCAGAGGTGCAGCCCTGTGCTCAAAGCAGGGTGAACTGAACTCCTGTTGCTCAGGACCTTGTCCAGTCAAATTCCGAGTTACCTCCAATGACGGAGATTCCACAACTCCCCTAGGCATTCTCCTAAGGTACATCCCAAACAGTGAAATTTTTTTCTTACCCAGAATATTTTATGTTCCAACTTGTGCTCATTACCTCCCGCTGTATCATTTCTCTCCCCTGAGAGCCTGGCTCCACCTCCTCTCCACGCTCCCATCAGGAGTTGAAGACCTCCTCACCGTCTTTTCTTCTTGAGGCTGAACCAACCCATGCGCTCAGGCTCCCCTCACGCGACCTGTGTTCCAGACTTCTGACCACCTTGGTTGGTGAGTCCTCGGCGGGGCTCACTCCACCACGCCAGCGCCTCCTGTGTACTGGGGCGGCTCAAAGCCTACACGGCGGTCCAGCTGTACTTTGCCAAGTGTGAAACAGAGAGAAACAGCCACTTCGAAAACCTGTTTAAGTGACCGGACCCGTCACAGATTGGCAGGGGAGGCTTTTTCTTCCAGGCCCATGGTGCCGACTGCACAAGTGAGGTGGCGAGATGGGCGCAGTGGTTTCTGCCTTTTGTCAGAGCAGAGTGTTGCAGAGGATTAGACCCCAGGCACAGACCCCCCCACCGGGGACCACCGGGGCTTGCCCTGCGTGCAGCAAGGACAGCCGCTCCGGGGCAGGTCTGCCTTTGGCACGGTGACGGCGCACGGTCTGGTGTGGAACGCGGCCAGCACGTTCCATGAACTCCAGGCACAGATAGTGAGAAACACGATAGTTGTACAAAAGGCGTAAAACGCACAACGCCCCAGTTCCCTGGCTACGGCAGACACCACAGCTGCTCGGTCCTACGGAGAGACACAGCTCCGTCCCGCCGTAGCCTCTCTCCTCTGGCCCCGAGAGGGCCGGTGTGACGGGAGACCGCCAGCCCGGGACGCCGCTTCCCTCAGCCGACCCGTGCACACCCAGCCGTGGCTCACAACCGCATCACCAAGGCACAAGCTCAACAGCACCTTTGACATTGGCCTTGCACCGTAATGCAAGTACTCGACTTGAGCTGCTGTTTTTTATGATGCTTTAAATGACAGTAATATCAGAACTGTGCTCCAAACACATCGGTCTACAAAGAGAACGTTACTTGAGTAAAACGAAGACTTAAGAAGAGCCTACAGCAGCCTAAAATAGTTACCCTATATATTTATTCTGTGTAGCTTATTGTTTATGCTCAGCATAATAAACAGTTTACAAAGGATGACTAATACCAAGCAGTTCAGGCACTAAGATGTCTCACAAACTACACATTCCTGAATAAAACTTCTGTTAAAAAGGTAAGCAATGAGTATAAACTTACAGAAAAAAATAACAATCCACCCCCTTTCCTCCACCTCCAACCAAGTCGCTATATCTGAGCAACTAATCAATAATCTGAGAATGGAATACAAAAACGTCACAAAGATGGTATACACAGATGAGAAGAAAAAGCATATTACACACTTATCTGATTACCACGTGAATAACATTTTCACGAGTGTATCTCAAGGGAAGCATTTGCATTTTTCAAGTCTTCATCCCTTTTGTACAGTACCTACACTGGGTTTTTTTCAGTTCCACAAAAAATTAATAATTTGTGAGCATTTTAATTTCAGAGCTTCAGTCACTTTGAAAAAGACTTTCAATAAGCATAAGTCACTTCCTGAATATATTTTTAGGATAGTAAAAACTAACAGGAAGATAAATCTCAATGCGGAAGGCAGGAATGGGATTTTAACAACTTTTCACAATTAACAATGCAGTCTGTAACGGGTATTGTGCAACTACGATGCACCGATCGCTCTTGGAGAGATACACAAGTTGAATTCTAAAGGCATTGAAGGTTCTATATAAACATTTATATTCTATATAAATGTTGGAAGTTTGGTAGACTTGAAATTTATTTCTTAATCCAGCCAGCATTCCTGTAGCAACAGTCTCTCGCCAGTCCAGAAGGGATTAATTAGTAAAGGGGATTCTCAGTAAGTTAGAAACACTTGCTAATGTAACTGGTTCGGTGAAGCTGCAGACACTTCGGTTTCCCTGTCAGGATCATATTCAGACTCAGCACCTTTTTAAAACAAAACATTCTGGAGGGCCATGAGACCACTAAAAAAAGACAAGGATCAATGAAACTTCTGAGAGTTTCACTCACTTCACTTCCAAAGTTAATAGGTTTATTAAAAACTTCCACCTGAACAGCTGCCTCTCTGAGGTTTCCTGTAATTACTGAGTCACATCATATTAAGAGCTTACAAAATGCTTAGGAAGGGATTTTAAAACTTCATTAATCTCTTGGTCCCATCTTTGCCATATTACAGAAATGTTTAGGGGCTGGCAGTCTCCAATAAAATAGCAAACTCTGAAACCGCAGCAAGTTACACTGGCTAAATCTTGTCCTTTACATTTTGTAACATGCTGAAACACAATAATGAAAAAGCAGTTAGATAAATTGCTTTTAATCTAATAAGCATGCAGTCCTTTCTAATCCTTAAGGAAATGCAGGATGGTACACTGACGGAGCTGCCTTCCAGGACAAACGAACGCCAGTCAGAGAGAAAAATGAATTCTTGAGCTCAAACCTGGATGTGGGACCAAGCTGCTATCAGAGCAGTGAGAAAACAGGGGGCATTACTCCTGGCTTTTCTTCTTCCCGTCTCAATTATTGTTCCTGTTTTCAACAAAATGCCTCCAACATATTTAAGTGGTGCATACAGAGAAGCACATGACACAAAATCTGCGAAGGGTCGTTTCTCCCTCCCTCTGCCCATTACAGGGGAACTAATATCACCAATGAATCCAGGAAATGTTTGTCTACTATCTGTCTCCTGAATTACCGGGCAAGAATGCATTTTATTTTTCCCTTTCCTTCCAATTCAAGTTTGAGATTCAGACAAGATACAGCCTTATGTTTGCAAATGCATACTGTGCAAAAGCGCAGCAGCAGAATTAGCAAGAAAATACACGAGCTGTTCTTTGCCCAATGCCTTATTCTAGAACCTAACATTTTTCCTCTTTCCTCCACATAAAATGGACATAGTCAACTTTTAGCTGTGAACGAGTTAGGAACATCGTCAAACGGACAGATTAGGCTGCTATTCTCCCAACAGATGCACTTACAAACTCTACTGCCCTTTGACACAGACATTGATCTCGCTCAGCCACGTTTACTCTGCTTCTCGTGCCTATCGACACAATACAGCTGCCATTTGCCTCCTCCAGTTTTGCCAGTAACGGCAGCAGAATGTCAAGGTGCAGCTCTGTGGCCAACGAGCTCAACCCCATCCTCCACTCGCTTTGTTACAGCAGCTGTAAATCCTGCTGTACGGGGCCTAAGGAAATGCATTTTGTTAAACCTAAATAGTGGGAATTTAATGAAGCACATAACACTTTCCGAAGAGCAGTGATTTCAGGCAAGTGAAACAAGTACTTTAAAACATTGTCCAAAGCACGCGAAGTTAGAATGACTGCTGGCAGTAACTGCATCTCCATGGAAAATGTATACAGGGGGTTTTTCTGCTTAATGAATCTTCCATTTTCTTTGCAAATGTTGAGTGGTTTTGGCTTCCCAGCTACTCAAACAGTTCCTTTTTTCTGTTTATGATCCTTATTCAGTCAAATACTGGCAAAAAGAGCAGTAAGGCAAGAGCAGAAAATCAAACTTTAAATAGACTTGCTACTGAGGCTGCTTGACCTCTCCTCCCTGATGGCTCCATCTTTTTGCTTGATGCTATCCCATACTTCTCTCATACCAGCTTTTGTCTTCCACAACTTCTCAGTGATCCCCCCGACATTCCCACTAACAGCTGGCAACACTGACCTCAAATTCAGACCCCTTTCCAGTGACTGCTTGGTTCCAGTTCAGCTGCCAACTTCTCTTTATATTCCTTAAGCCTGTGCAATTATTTTTAACATTAAAAAAATAAACAACACGGGAAGGAACATCGCAACTTTAGGTATGCTAGTACCAGATGAGATCCTTTGTTAGTTACATTTGTTTTACTTTTTTCCTGTAGTGTTCCTCATTCTATTCTTTAAAGCTTATAACAGACAAATTAGATGTGCACAGTGAACTTCGGTCTCTCCGTTTCCTGCGCTCTTTTGTTCTCCAATTCATCTGTCTCAGAGTTCTCTACCAGCGCCGTCGCCATAGAAACCGAGCACGTTTCAGTGATTGCGTTTGGTGCATTATATAAAACTTCAGACACAGTGAGAAAGCTTTATGGAAGATTTGCAGGTGGGCCTCAAAGATGATGAGCATCTGAAAGCCTGTTCTGCAGCGAGCCCAGCCCTGCGTGTCCCATCGCCGGTTTGCCAGCTGCCGGGTGTCCTCCAGCCCAGCTGCCATGGTCAGCCGAGATCGGCTTCAGCAGCTTCCCCCGCGGTCACCGATTACCAGCGACAAGGGAAGCGGCTAGGAGCCAGAGCTGAATCAACACATACAGTGGGATGCACGCGGAAAACTGTCTTAAGACGACATCAGATCCCTGCCTGCTCTTGAAAATACTGTAGCGTCCGCATGAAGGGAGCTGCGTTTGTCAAAGTGAATAGTGCTATGACTGTCACCAGCAATCTAAAGAAAAGGGTATTGTCCTTGTGGCTGCTGAGCAGCATTCCCGTCGTTACTGTTGTCACCAGCTCTCATTGTGAGAAGGGATCCCAGCCATCCCAGTGCAGCACCATCTCCTCCTGGTTATCTTACCTTGGTTACCAGCAGCGCATCGCTGCCCGTACTGGGGCCAGCCAAAGGTCAGGGAGACTGTGCTGGCACTCAGACTCTATCTACAGCCAGGAGGCAGCAGACGTTCGTGGTGGGCTCCACGTTACAGCTCCTTTCGCAAGGTGTTCAGGCACACGCCTGACGAAGCAGATGACTAATACCTCCAACTTCAGGCTCTTCAGTGGAAAAAAGCCACAAGAGACCCACCTCTGCTGCTCTTACCAACCTGTCAGGAGTATTTGCTTGCTGAGAATCACAGTGTAACAATAAAATCAATACTAATGTGAATATTAATTGTGCAATCAGGCCCCGGGTATGCAGAAGACCTGCACGGATGGGCAACCACGTCCGTTCTCACAGGGCTGGTGCTGTGCATAGGTGCTGCATTCCTGCAACTTGCCAGAAACTGTGGGAGTAACACAGCTGCTCATATATTTCAGCTTAACAAAACAGATAATCTCAAGACTATTATTAAAATAATTTGAAGTGGATGTAAAAGCGATCCTTAATTAATGGGAATGATTCAGTGTGTACTTTTGTGGAATACCAGTCTATACTTATTTTTGAACCATAAGAGGAAAAATGTCAGAGTTGAGAAGTATGTTGCTTAATTCATCTTGTATGGAACATATTACTTAGAACAATAGAAAGATGGAGATAAAAAAATTACATTTTAAAAGCAATATATGTCAGTGTGTTCTGGCCAGACACATGAAACTCCCCCAGTTTGGCACAAGAGGCGTAGGAACACCACGCTGAAATGCTCCAGATCTTTTATTAGAAGTAGGTGATTTCACATGGGACATTTTAACTTTTCCTGGAAATATTTTGTATTGCACTAACAGCTTAGATATTTTTTAATATCTTTTCTACACAGCCATTTTTACCAAGGCCACTGTTGTGTGCACCAAGAAAATGCTTCATAAGCGTTAAGTAAAACCAGAGGAAATAACAGTGATTTTTTGCTCCTCTACTAATTCCCAACGAGCTACACAGAAGTTCCATTTCACATGGCACAGTATTCACATCACCAGCATTTCTGTACTTTACTGGGCCAGAATTTGCCCTCATTTGGGTTCCCTTTTTTCCGTTGTGTAAACGACAGCAGTCTAACTCTGGCTGAATGAAAGCAGGAAATGGCAGTAAAAGCAGTGGCTGTTGCTCTTCTGGTTCCAGCGGGTGCAACGCCCGGAGTGCTGTGCACAGTCCCAGCTGTTGCCTGTGATCCTCCCAGCACTGGGAACACAGGCTGGTGCCAAGGCAGAGCGGTGGGCTCCCATCCTTTTGGCTGCTTTTCCAAGTGAGAGGTGAGGTAAGAACGGGGGAGCTGCCCACCCGTCCTTCCTTCTGGAGGTGGAGGGAGCAGAAGGTGGGAGCTCTCCTTCTCCTGCTTTCCTTGTGTCCCTCATTCCCCAGTTTGTGAGATGGGAGGAGGGTGAGGCAGTTTCAACTTCAATTGGACCTTACACTGTAGCCTAACGCAATTGTCAGTGAACACAGAAATGAATTCCTTCCAACAGAGTAAGTGGGCTTCAGACGCCTGTTTGAGCCCAACGAGCCCCCAAATCAACCTGCAGGATTTCGCACTGCAGAAACACAGTGACGTGGGCTCCGCTCTGCCACAACACACCACTGCAACCACTGAGGCAAATAAAACTAGTTTGTTTACAGATTGTGGATATCTGCGGGATTAAAAAAACCCCAAACTTTTGATTTACACTTCAAGTTGGATACCATATATTTGCTGTAAAAATTGAGGCAAAAATATTGGATGCTGTAGCATGACCTTTCCGAATACAACCAACTATTCAGTATTTTTAGCAATTCAGAACAACAGACATGGCAGTTTACAACAGATCTGTATCTCTTAGTGCTATTGCTATTGTCACCTTAAAAACCTTTTCTAAAGCTGCCTGTTTCATCCTACTCAGCACCTAGCAAACATTTCTTCCCCCTCTTTTTTTCCATTACGTGAACTCAGACGTTAACTGTACTGGCAGTATCATTAGAGGTAATCATCAGCTTCAGATCTCTGGTTTAAAGATGCAAGGTTTCTCGCAGAGAAATTAATCAGCATGAAGCAGGCACCAGAAGCTATTTGGGTAATCTGCAGAAGATGGACAGCTGTCTGCAGCAGAGAGACTAACTGCTGTGTTACAAATGCATGATTACAGGGCCTAAAAAAAAGAACAAGAGAAAGTGAAAAAATAAAAGCAGTACGAAGACTACATTGGAGAGAGCCTCTATCTGTTCTTTGCTACATAAGGGAAGATGGTGCGCAGGTCACTACACGAGACGCGGGTAGAAAATGAGCTCTCTAAATTCTGAAAAGGAGAGAGGAATGAGAAGAATGGAGTTGCAAGGCACTGAGTCTGGGTGCTGGCAATGCAAATCACCTATAAATTAAATGATGCTGAATTTGCTGTAATGGCACGGAGAACCTTTTGCATTATGCATCGGGAGACAGAGGGAAGCACAGGTCACAACTCAATTGTACAGTCCAAAGCAGAATAAAGCAACCAGAGTAAGTTTATTGATCTAAAGAGAAAGATAAAGCAATAGGCGCAGATAGGAACATTTCTCTTTGTTAGTGTCATGATTCCAACACATTTACTGACCATCCAACTTAGAGACTCTCTCCATTATTGCCATAACACCATTCCGCTTACACTCATTACTCACTTGGAACAGTGCACTCTAGATGCACAAAACAAGGACATACAAATATCACCTCCATGCAGTTTAACAGCCTTTTCATTTGTCTGCCTAATGCGAGGGACTGAGTCTCCATTCTTGCCGATGGAGAGAAGGAACAGTAAATCTGGATTGCTGAGCAGCAGTAAATGTGGCACTTCGCGTTGGAAAGCGTGATGTAACAGGGGTATCGATGAGTCGCTCTGGCTTTAGAAATCTGTTAGAACCCCCTCTTTTTTTTTTTTTGCTTAACAGCTTAAAACACAATCTAGTCACTCACCCAGACATTCTATCAGCATCTGCTGAGTTTAAGTGCAAGTCCACCTGCGACAGCATTTTGTCTGCCAAGAGTACCTGTGTCATATGATTCACTAGACAGAAGACAAAAGAATAGTTATCAAAGGGCAAAGCCAGTGTTTCCTGAGCAATAAAACTCAGTCTCATCAATAACCTCCACCCGGAGGCCCCAAAACTCTCCCAAGGAACAAATAAAAAATCATTGGTTGTTGAATCAAGGCTTGGTAGGGTTGCCAGAGAGCACTGCAAAGAGGAGAAGCTAAACAAAATCATGTTGTTCACAATTATGCAGGGATCAACAGAGCTCACTGGGGTTAGGCTGATTTCCTGCTATCTTCCAGGATAGCGGGATTCTCATCACAAAAAATAACCTCATTAGATAAAGCTCTGTTAAAAAAAAAATCCCATAAAGGAAAGCAAAATTCTATTCATTTTTTAAAAGGAAAAAGACTCAACAAAGCAAAATAAAACAACGGTAGCATGACAGGCTCAGTCCTGTAGGTATTTTGTGTAAGAACTTCTGATGCTATGCAGTACATAAAGCACCCACGGGAACACACAGCAAATACTGGAAAATGATAAAGGAAATGAGAAAACAACATCAGTGGAAAAGGGGAAGCAGTGCCGAAAGGGGCAGTTCCTGTGGACACCTTCTGGTTGGACTTTTACCGAGGCCAAAACCAGGTCCAGAGTTAGAATGCCACCTACAGCCTCATTTCCCCTGTGCTGTGAGCTGCAGCCATACATCGCTGATGAAAGAGGAGGTGCAGCTTCTGCCGCTACAAGATACCTGATGAGCAGAGACGAAACCCAACAGAAGGCTGCCACTGCCCGAACTCACAAGTCTTTAGAATGTAAATATGCACCAAATGGCAAATACTTGCTTGGGACCTGTCAGGACAGGATCTACCATCAATATACATGATTCCGTGTTGCCGATACTGTACTATGTTGTATTAGCTGTGATGGTATTGTCTGTACCACGGAGCACAACAGATGAGTTATAACTGACATGGATGTAATTCCATAAATAATTTTCACCTCAAAAGCAGAGCTGACCTGCCCTCACCCTTATTGCTTTCCCCTCTCCCCACATTGCACTTTAAAAAAACCCAAAACAAACAAACAAAACCCCAGGATTCCTTGACCCGTTTTGCTGTGCAGACCCACAAGCAACTGCATTTCTGCAACGGACCGGCTGGCAAACTGCATCAAGGCAGGGCACATAAGACACTGCGGAAGAGTGGGAGCATCTGAAATAGGCTTTCGTGGCAATACGAGTTGCAAGAAAATGTACCAAAGATCTGAGCAGAACGTTACTTTGTCGTTTTTCTTTCTACTGAGATGAATTATAATACAAGTGAAAAGATGAACAGGCGATAACCTCCAACTCTGTCAAAATCCAAGCATCTGAAAAATGAACCAGGGGAAACAGGTAATTACACTCCTCGTGCATTAACTGTGACAGCATGTTAATCTTAACACACAGCTCAGGGTGAATAAACAAGCGCAAAGAAGCCAGATGTGAATATAGCTAAAGAAAGAAATGCTTAAGAAAACTGCCACATGTATCAATTAACTATTTGCTCAGAACAGATTTATTTCCCACCAAGCCTTCAAAAAGCCCAGTTTGGATCTCAGAACAGGTATAGGAGAGAATTTGCTTTCTCAGAAATTGATGTGAAGCTGGAACATTTTGTTTCAGAAGTTCTGTGTAGGCTGTACTGAGGACCAGTATTAGGATTCCCACGAGTGCTGAAGCTTCTGTTGCTCAGATGCACTGACCTCTCTCAGGAAGCACACCGATTACCTGATGTGTTTTTCAGAAAAGGAAGAATGCAAAACACAGCCATTTGGAAATTAATACACAGTCCTGTCAGTGGAGGAGTTTCAGATTTAAGTGGCTATAGCCCACTAGGTAAATGTCCTGCTCAAATGGGCATCAAAACCAAATCTGAGGAAATTTGCTATTTATTTCTGTCTCCTATGAAAATATAAGCACATGGTAATCTGTGTTGGTTTTAAGTCTTCTACCACCACTTATGATAACTATGCTTGGCAACTAATAGCGTTTGGGGAGCAGTTTGTGCACATTCTGCATCAATGTTATGAAATTTGTAAAGCAGATGGAGTCTTTCTGCTACTGCAACTTACACACCCCTGTGGCTTGTATTTGTCAAACACACACATTGCACAAACATCCTGATGGCCTCTGTCATCAAGGAAATCAGTAATATCCTGAGTCCCCAGCAAGAGCTCTTCTCAGTCTTCCGTAGCGTGTGGTGTTCCCATGACCGAGGCACATGAACAGAAGGTGCCCACAGAGTCACTGGCCAGGCTGTCCCGCACCCTACGGATGAACACTTCTGCTCGACAGGAGATTTGTCAAGAAACATTTGCAATAATAAAATCGTATGAACAAACAGATGAAACACTGAGGTTTTACCGTAAATTTGGGTAGCTGAGCAGATAAGACAAAGGTCCAACAGGTGAGTGTATTGCCATTTTATACGCCACAGCTCCATGGCTTCTTAATAGCTCTGCTCTCCACAGCAGAGCTTAAGATTTCCCAGTTGACTTTACTGCTATATTTAACTAACTAAATATAGAGAAGACTTGACTCAGATTCGTAGAGTGCCAGTGCACTATTTCTCCCAAGACATCCATGCTAGCAAATACAACCGATGCCCTGGAATAACGCTGGGTGATGTGTCGGGGTGTGTAACCCCAGAAGTGCCCTTGGGGTTCTCCCCTGGTGGCCAGCGGTGTGCCGAGGGACACGCGGGCCGGGACGCAGCGTTCCACTGCCCTTCCAGACGCCTCCAGCCACAGTCACCAGGGAGACTCTTATTCTATCAAGCAAAATTTCCCTAATCTAATTCTAGTAACAACATTTCCAACATTTCTAATTGTATAATTGCCCACTAGACTAGTGACAGGGGAGGGTTATTTTTAATTGGAGCACAGCTTTTGGTGGATTTTAAAAATTTTGATCAATATTTCTCACTGTAGTAAATACAGGTTTCCTCAAGTAGCTGTTTTTTCTTTCCTTGCAGAGCCAAGCGTTCTGCCTCCCCAACTCCACCTCTAGAGATCCCTAGCAGATATTTAGTGTTTGTCCTTTTTTGGGGAAAGGCCAGGCAAGCTGCTCTGCTTTACGTGTCACCTTTGGGAGGCAACTGCTGCTCCCTGCTGACCTTGAGAAGAGGGTTTGTTCCTTTGCCTTCCTTGTGCTACAACAGCACAGAAAGTAGTAGCACTATGATTGCACCCTTTGGGATATACTGCCTAGAAAAAACGCATGGTGAGGTGACATGCATGGGAAGTACTCTAATCAATAAGAATTTGCAGGATTAAACGTTTGCTTTCGGCATCAGGCCCTTGAACTCTGTCCTGCTTCATGTCTTTAGACCTACGCAGCCAGTGGAACAATTCCACATTCTATGAGCATCAGATTAAAATTACCTTCTGACACAATTTTTGTCTTTTAAAGAAGAAAAAAATAATTCTTAAAAGCACTCAGATTTGTCATAGTTTAGCCTTAAGTACAAATTCAGGTTGTCTTTTTTTCCTGAGGAACTTACAATGAAACAAGCATTATATCTGAGCTTCTTTTACTTTTCAGCTGTGGTGGTATCACAACACACTAAAACATCAATATATTCTGTAACATGTTGTGGTTCCTTGCTGTTCCGTACTTTTCTTTAAAAATGAGGTAAAAAAGAAAATATTAATGTCTTACTTGAAGCATACTTTATGCACTATAAACACCACAGCTCAAAAGGACTCCTTTATTAGCAAACCCTTAGGGACTGCACATGGTTAATGAGGTAACGAGATATTTCAGACTCAGGCTCTGTTGGAGCAGAAGGAGTGTTGATTCTGTGTTAGCTAGAAAAACACTAAAGATAACGCAGAGAGTGAATGCAACACAAACATGAGGGAAATTTCTATGTATCTGCACCTGGATCTAACAGTGGATGGGCTCCTTGTATTTCTCATACATATTGTCACTGCTGTACACTTTCTTTTACACAAGGAGATTAAAGTACATCACTGGGACAAGTATAAGCATAGCTTACCAACTGCACTGAACTTCACATTTGAATTTTTCTTTAAATGCTTTAATAGTTAACTTTAAAAAAAAAAATCAACATTTTAGTATGAGCTTTGGGTCAAATCTGTGCCATATCCTGGCTAAACATGGTTCCATAAAAAGAACTTCCATTCTGAAGAGCGGAAGGCAGACTGTGCCTTCCACCATGACTACTGTGTTCAGTTTTGGGTCCCTCACCACAAGACAGACATTGAGGTGCTGGAGCGTGTCCAGAGAAGGGCAGCAAAGGTGGTGAAGAGCCCAGAGCACAAGTGTGATGAGGAGCGGCTGAGGGAACTGGGGCTCTTCAGCCTGGAGAAAAGGAGACCGAGGGGAGACCTTCTCACTCTCTACAACTACTGAGAGGAGGGCGCAGCCTGGTGGGGGTCGGTCTCTTTTCTCAAGTACCAAGCGACAGGACAAGGGGAAACAGCCTCAAGTTGCGCCTAGTGAGGTTTAGGCTGGATATAAGGAAAAATTTCTTCACTGAAAGGGCTGTCGGGCGTTGGAAGAGGCTGCCCGGGGAGGTGGTGGAATCTCTACCCCTGCAGGTATTTAAAAGATGGGTAGACATGGTGCTGAGGGACCTGGTTTAGGAGTGGGTTTGGCAGATGATGGTTGGACTCAATGATCTCAAAGGTCTCTTCCAACCTAAGTGATTCTATGATTCCTGTCATCCAAATGTCACATGGTAATGGCCATTGTGTGTCTGTTTTATAAAGCATTTGCCTGAGTTAAGCCTAGGACTTGAAGAATGTGGTATCAGAATATATGACAAAATGACAACAAAACATGTAACATGTTATATTTCTATCCTTTTTCTAATTCAACTGATGTAAAGAGAGACAGTCATAAAAACCCCCACCGTATAGCCATCAATTCAAGCATGTAAGCATAAAACATTCTGCAAACAAATCTTCAACTCTCACAATACTGTTCCTTCTGTCCATCCATTTGTCCAATAAAGAAGGGAAACTGCTTTATAAATAGAAGAACAACTGTCATATTGTAGGCTGTTATATTCATTGTTATTTCCTTGTAAAAGTCCAAGTACTTCAGAGCATTCGTAGAGTTAAGTTATATACCAAAAGATAACCTAAACATAGCTCAAGAAATAAGTTCTGCTAGAAACTGGAAAAACCAATATCCACTTAAACCACAAAACACTACTACGTGACCAAGAGCAGGATATTTACTGTTAGGAGCACTGCGCTTGAGGGCTTCCAGGACAGTCTGAGGGAGCGGTGACAGAGCCGCACCGAAGCTGAAGGAGAGATCAGGAGAGCAGACACACTGCAGATAAATCCCTCTCCCACAGAATCATTGCCTTATCAAAACCCTGAATCAACCTCTGGCTACTGGCACAGCCTAAGTATCTATTTTTTCCAATGTTCCTAGTTTCTTGGTATTCACCTCAGGAAAACCGGCAACATTTCTCCCTACCTGTGAAACAAGGTCATTTTTCTAAAAATAATGTGAAATCCACCAAACTCTCTTCCTAACTCCACTCGTGTACCTCAGGGAACTAACACTATGACAGTATGTACTTTGATACTAAGATACAGCTCTCCAACATACAATACATATTTCTCAATAACAGATTTCAAAAGAACAGCAGGACTGTCCTCTCCTTCCCACCCGTACTACTGTGGTAACTTTTAGGCAGCCACTGAATAGGCAGGGACGGCTCAGTCTCCTGAGCTGGTCAAGCACTTCTTCAGTAAGCACTTACAAATTATTTAGCAGTGGCTTAAAAATTAAAACATCTTTACTTTTTTACAGTAGGAGATATCTGACTTTAGTGTGCCACTTACAGTTAGGAGCTGAAGTAGAGATGAAGTGAATGATCTTCTGGAGGAAGTCACAGCTTCCACTGCAGGAGCTGCCAAGCGGTGGACGGTTCACTGCGGGGAGGAGTGGGGCCATAACCCCCTCGTTAGCCCATCAGCACTTCTTAGGCAGCTCCTTGTGTCTCCTGTGCTGTTATCTTCACAGCTTCACCTACCCCTGCATAGAAGTCATCAATAAATGACTGGGAAAGCTACCAGGTTTGCAAAACTAACATGCTTTTCTCCTCTTTTGGTAGTAGAAAAGATTCCCCAGGAGCAAAGATCAGTCAGCTGGGGCACTTCTTGCTTTTAAGCAGCAAGTATTTTCCCATCATTCCACCAAAGCAGATGAAGCAGCGGCCAGACTTAAGCAATTAAGCTTCGTTTCAGAGTAGTTAAGTGGTTCAGAAGGGAAAAGGTTTTTTGAAGGAGTGCATGTGGACCCCTGTAGGAGCATAGACACAGAGTGTCGCACAAAGGAGAATGGTTACAACCCAGAGATTTTTAACACAACACCTTCACTTTGACATGTAGTAAACAGAAATTGGATAAACCGATTTCAAAGAAAAAAAATGCAAGAGAAATCAGTAGAAAAATAAAGAGGAGGGATACCCCGGCAAGTTTATAAACTGCCTGTTCCGAAATGGAATCAAACTGTTTTACTCCCTTTAAATGTAGTCTGGTTTAAGCACGGTGCCACCATCCTGCCCCTCTGCAGCCTGTGAATAAGTCCACGCATAGAAACCTACATTTCCTTACTCTCTCCTTTTCTGACGGTCAAGAGGTTTTGGTTTTTACTTTAAAAAGGTAGCATAATGTCTAGTGCTGAATCTTAATAAATACTTTGGTAGAAAAAAATGAACTAAGTTTGAAGGTGAAAAGATATTTTCCTTTTCAGGACTCTCATAAATTCTCTCTCTTCTCATAGTCCTTCCTATCCCTAAAGGATAATGTATCAGGCAGAAGATTAAGGAAAACAGAGAGTTATACTAATGGAGAGAGGTGCTCAGTTACCCAAATAGGGTGGCTGCCTGTCTCTGTTAAGATGTTGACTTTAAGAAATCCAAAGAAATCTCTAATGAAGAGCTTGTATAAATTGCAATACTTATTGTTGCCAAAAACCATCAAACGCTGACATAAAAGAGCAGGTATAGGGCAAATTTCAGTGTTTCTGAAATGCATCTTTCACATACAATTGTTCTGTGTTTATTTATACTCTGAGATGTCTGTCCCATTTACTTAGACACATGCCAAGCCCCACAAAATGCTCTTCTGCTGTGTTTCAATTTATATGCTGATGTCAAGTTAATCTCAGTTCACCGTGTCCCTTCATACATCTGTCAATCATCTTTATGATGTTCTTCTCAGCTTGCTACCCCATGCATACCTGTTCCGATCAGCTTCTATCTACAGAGCGTAAGGGTTGTGTATTCCTACTGGGGAAAAGGTGTACAGAAATAATATTTCTTTTTCCAGAGAATACAGATTAATGATTTGAATATTCAAATGTATTTACAAGTATAAACTGCTTTTTTCAATATGTTATTATGTTCGGGCAGCAGCATTTCAAAACTACAAGCAACAGTAGAAAACAGGGTTATTTTACTAAGAATTATATTTCTTTTATCAGGGCATGATGCTGCATACAGATGCAGGGCTTTCTTATTTTTTGGGTTACAAGGATTTAGCATTCCACATAAAGCTTCTCCTTAAAGCTTCCTCCTTAGATGGACTATTATGAGATTTCATTCTGTTATCATTATATTATTTATCAGTAAAGTCAAATTCTAGAAAGAACGTAGGTTTTACACAACATATATTAATTGGGGAGGGGGGGAGCGTTGGAGGTCGTCACACATTACATACCAAGTTTCATAACTAAGATTACCACTGATCTCAGAGAAGTAATGCTGTGCTAGAACATAGCCATGGAAATCCAAAGAATCTATCATTTCAGTTTGGCCAGGACCAAGTGATGTGCACCAGCAAGTATAATAATATGATCCCAGGAGCCTTTCCCAATGGAAAGACTCAGAAAACACCTCCCCCATACAGTCACTCAGCCCACCAAGAAAAATAAAAAAATCTTGTTCAGCATATCTTTTTCGTCATTCTGTAATATTTCTGTATATAGTATCAAGAACCAAGGCTGCTGCTTTTTCCTTTACAATGACACCAGCTGAGAAACGCATCTCTGTTCAGGATAACACAGAAGCAACATGCACAAGTGATTTCTCTGGGGTGATACAAGAGATAAAAGAATTGACAAAGACCCGTTCAAGCTGTCACACGGGAATTGATACCCAGCTGTACCAGGATGAGAGAAGCACGGTCCAGGATGAATGTGAGAAATGAATTTCAAATTCTTTGGGCTGTGCCCACGAGGTGAGCCCACTCAGTGCGAGCACCAAGCAGATTGTGTCGGGAGAGTCTACGCTCAGCAGTCTCAGGTGGAAAATGGAAATTGCACACCATTTCGTTAGTTATGAATGCAAGAAACCAAACCCTGTCCTCTAGCATCCTGGTTAATACGGAGTAACCGTAGAATTGAACAGAACTGTACCTGGTACTGGAGATGGGAGTATTTGGACCTGATAAGCCTTAAAAGAACCTCAGTGACCAGCAGGAGCTCAGACACAGAAAACTTTGTTCTGTGGGGGAACACTAATCAGTGAGCCTTTCTAATATTTAACAATATTTCTTTCCTGGTATAATTTCTCTGGGGTTTTGTTTGGTTGGTTTTCACTTCATGTGGTAGCAAGCTCTCTATCTCCTCCAAGCCCCAACCTTTCCTTCATTTTCTGCATTGTCCAGGCAGTGCAACAAAAATGGACAAAGTCTTTTTGCACTGTTTTAGGTACAGTTGAGTATGGGGCAGAAGAGCTACACTTTCTCCTCAACATGCCCTCTTGCTGTAAAGAGAAGGAATCCGTGCCATCTCCTTGTCCAACAGCCCAGGCTGAGCGGCAGTGACAGGGGAGTCGGAGCGTTTACCCAGAATTAGAGCTGATTCAGAACTTCCAGGCACATACATGTTTTCACTGAAAATTAAGATGCTCTCTAACATAGTTTGCCCTCCTTTAACTTCAGCAAATTATAGGTTTTATGGGGGACTATTTCCAAGGAGCGAGTTGTGCCGATGAAACTCAATTATTTGCTAATGAGATGTGTAATTCCTAAGTACCACTTTGAAAATGTACCTCACACTGTTTGAATGTAGCCTTGTGTGCTCCAAGGGTGAGCCAATTCCCCTGAACCTTGAAATGAGCTGGTAGAAGGAATCAGTACTTCATGCTTTCCGGGAAAAACCTAAATCACATGGAGCTGTATCAAAGTAGCAACTGGTGTGGGCAGGGAATGATTATCATGGTGTCAGGCTGAAAACTTTATTTTAGACTCCTGCGTAATTGCAACAAGACAAGAATCTCGCTGACATGAGGCTGAGAAGAGGCAAAAGTGAATGTGCTGCCGTTTATTTATTTTTAAATGGAACGGACAGTTCAGAAATTGGATGGTTGGGCACAGCTGGAAAACTACGGCCAGAAAAATAATCAAAGAAAACAAGGGAAGGGAAGGGGAGAGGGGGAGCAAGAGACAGAGAGAAAGAAAGAGAGAGAAAAAAAGAGGAAGAATACAAGTAAAATCACCACAATGGAAATGCAGCCTCAAAATACAGGAGTAGGAATGTGGAAGATGCACGACCTCATAAAAGATAACTAAAAGAACTAGAATCAAACAAAAATAAAGTGCTATCATTAAGCAATCTGATAGTAATTATTACTTTGCTTATTGATTAAGTGGGTTTGAATAGTAAATATAGTTTTATACATAAAATAAATTGAAACATTTTAGCTTGGTAATATTAGACAAAGATGGTAACACCTGAAAGCTGAAGCTGGCTGCTATACACTTCATTGGAAGTGTCTTCTCTTCTGGTACATCACTGTTGCTAAACCAGCAGGCCCCCAAAAAGCAGCTATCACAGGAAAAGTGAGAGGTCTAATCATTAATAGCAGTGATGTAATTACATAAGTCTGTTTCTTTAGTAAGAACTAAAACGTCACTAGGAACAAAGGCTTTGCAACTGACTGTTTGAAGAAGTTAACTAAGCTGAAATAAGAGTGCTTAGAATGCAGCTTCTGAAGATGAGTGTTGGTGGGTAACTGTATGTGGCTAGAACAATGTCTTCAGTATCTGCACTATCCCAAGCAATTTTCTTCGGAGGGTACCCTGCATCAGTTTTGCAGAACCATCAAGAGAGTTTTTTGGGAAGTGAAGATCAAGTATCAGCAGATCTGAAGTTATTTTGGGGATGAGGCCGAGGTATCTGAAGGAATCACTCTCTCTAAAATCACAGCTTTCTTCCAGACTCTGCTACCAGCATCATCGTATGTCCCCGCTAAAAATTGATTCAGAGCACTGTAACTGTCTTAGAGAAATAGAATTGCTGGAGTCTTGTCTCCTCTAATTCACATTAGTCCAAGTCTACCCACACAGTAAGATTAAGTAATGATATGTTTTTAAAATGCATGAAAATAATAAAAAAAAAAGGTGTACTTGTGAATTTGGAGGTGATAAATGCAGCAGATTAAAGAGAAAATACATTTATCTTCTTCTGTTTTCCATTTGCTAGCTGTTCTCATACACATAACTTACCCTGCAGAAACCTTTGAAAACAAATTCATGCCTATTTTCTCACATTACACTTTTAAAAACAAGTAACTGTCTGTACGTTAGCTCTTTTCCTAGGGCTAATTAAGAGTTAAACTACTGTGAGAAGTTATCTTTGTAAATTACAGCTATTGTATGCTATTAAATGTCAGTTACTGGGGTAAGCTGATTCCTACTGCATATTTATTAGGATTCATTTACAAGGTGTATTGAAGGAATTATTGAACATTTAAAAAATGTTAATAGATACAATTACTAATAAATCATCCTGACAACAAAAAAATCCCTCCTGCTCTTCAGTAAGACCATGAAGCTCATTAAATCTTTCAAATGAAACTATGAGTGTTCTGTTAGATGCAGAATGAGTGTTTTTCAGCTATTGCACTGAAACAGAGCAGTCTCAGCTGCGCAGGGTTGCTGGAGAGTGTCAGTGTGGTAATTTTCAATATATACGATGTGCTGAGGAGTCTCTTGCTTCTGGCTGGCTGCCATTTCTGCCTGAGCTTGGTGATATCTTGTTGCCTTCAAAATTCCCAGTTCAAGTTTCTGTAGCAGGGGAGGCCAGCCTGAGGGGATGCAGGAGGAAGGAAGTTAGCTGACAAGGAATGGCTTAGGAAATTCCAATGTCAAAGGTGAAAAAATACTTCCAAAGTCCTTTGTCAGAGTAGATTTTCAGTATTTAGTCAATTTACACGTGATAACTTGAGGACACAGATGACTCTGCCATTTTGTCATTCACAAGCAACCCCCCAACACCTACAACAGCTGTTCACAAGAAAACACAATGTCAGGGAGCTAGTTTTTTTCATTTGTTTGTTCATTTTATTCTTTTTTTTTATTGCTGTGACCTTTAAAAGTAATTATTTGTGTGGTTTTCATTTGATCCCTCCTGAGTTGCCCTCTCATCTGTTTTTCTTGCCTTCCTATTTCCTTCTAAATCTCTACACAACATTATCAGTGGGTGCATTCCTCTGATTTTTCTGTTGGCCTTCCCTTGAAACATATTTTCCTAACATTTGGTTCTCTATTAGCCTATGTCCCTGAAAACACTAGCAACATGATTAATCAGCTACTGATCTTTTCCTCCTGCTCCCTTTATTAAAACATTTGGAAGACTATTCTCTGCTGCCCCGGTGACTCCTCTGCAGCTTGGAGCTGGCAGCTCTGGTTGTTTTTCCTCGGGTAATTCATCTTCTCGCTTTCTATGCACAGTTACTAACAAATCAATCAACCTCCTACATCTGAATTCAGCAGAGGCCTGGGACGGCAGGCTGCGCTATTTCAACCTGTAGCAAAAAGGGACATGTAGGAAAGAGACAGAACTGTTCCCTCATTTTGTTTGAATGGAAATAGCTATTTATTAAAGTCTACAGCTGCCTGTAAATCAGAGGCATACTTAACAAAATTAGCACCATCTCTTTGGTGTAGTAATACTTAAATTTACCATTAAATTTTTTGGAAGGTCTGGATATAAAGATGAATTCCTGGTCTGAAAGCATGATGATGATAAACTTGTTAAAGATTAATTGGTTATAAACACGGATACAATTAGGAAGTATGCAGACTACCAGCACATTCTGTAAATACAGAAAACCATTCCATTTTAGGTGAGACGATTACTGTAGATGACAGAATACGTTTCCTTTCTTTTCATCAGTCGTGTCAAAGTAGCCAGGAATGTATTGGATTTCACTATAATATTAGGACGGTAGCATTAAGAAACCATTAAATAAAAATATTTCTCTGAGGTATTAATTAGAGAGGCTTTGGTTTATGCTCATAAACCTTTTCACATTCTTCTTCTTAGAAAGGTCATTCATAAAGAGCTGAACTTTTGCAATTCTGGGTGCAAAAATCTTAAGCTAACAGGAGAAAGAAACTAAAGGAAAACATGGAAATAAAACGGTATTTGTCATCAGCTCTTATATGATACTTCTTCAAATATACAGCATGTGGGAGAAATAAATGCAATTCTCCCCTGCCTCCTATCAGCTATTCTTAAGGACAAAAAATACGATCTCTGACAAACACAGGAGCCTTTTTCTCTTTGCAGGCATCCCGACGTCCCCAGCAGGCAGAGAGATGCTGCATTTCCTTTCTTCCCCACAGCAGCCACCAGAGCTGGGCAACCAGGCAGGGACAGCCCGGCAGGGACAGCCAGGCAGGGACACAGGGGCAGCCAGGCAGGGACACAGGGACAGCCAGGCAGGGACACAGGGGCAGCCAGGCAGGGACACAGGGACAGCCAGGCAGGGACACAGGGGCAGCCAGGCAGGGACACAGGGACAGCAAGGCAGGGACAGCCAGGCAGGGACAGCCAGGCAGGGACACAGGGACAGCCCGGCAGGGACACAGGGGCAGCCAGGCAGGGGCAGCCCGGCAGGGACACAGGGACAGCCAGGCAGGGACACAGGACTTGGTGTACGGGCAGTGAGCCCGAGGAGGACTGGGCAGCCTCTCCTCCGGGGCCCCGCGAAAGACCTCCTGTGGTCCCTTTGCAGCAACCTTGTACCCAGAGCTGCACGGCACAGCCTTCTTTTCTGCCATCCTTCTCTCCCTATTCCTTTTGAAAAGAAGGGGAGGAAGGAAATTGGGTAAAACGTAGATTCGCGCCACTGCAACAGGCATCATACTCGTTACTGTGAGTCTGACCCCATCACAACAACTCTCACACTCGTGTTCTCGCGTACGCCAGGTGAAGAAGGAGCCCAGCCGGCTCCCTTCCCACTCAGCCACCCCGGCTTTGCAGGACTGGAGCCGTTGGCTCTCGCAGACTGAGTCACCTCCCGACGCGCGGGGTGCGCCGCGAGCCCTCCCTCACCGTCACAGCCCTGAGCAGCCCCTTCCGCCACCGCTGCACGGGTGGTGGGACGCCGGGATGCTCTGGACTGGTGTAGCCCCGGGCTGGGAGGGACCTGGGCATCCCCTGCGTTTCCTCTGGCTGGGGGAGCAGCGTTCTGCCAAATGCAACACGTCTGTCCGCTGGTCTGTCCAGCCTCCCGGGCTCTCCCAGGGCTGCCCCGTGCCCCAGGACTGAGCGCCCATCCAGCCACCCACCTGAACGCAGCGACGCTGCCGACTGCACGTGGGCACATGGTGTGCCTGAAAACTACTCCTGTAGGGCCTGGTTTAGGGGACGATAGTCAAAATATACTGAGAACATTAATATAGTGCATAAATAAAACCCCCCTGCCCCAGGGCTACGTGTTCGCTCCATTCACAAGCGAGGATCTCACCCCGGTGCACAATCCTTGGTGCATTTTTACACTCAGCACCAGGAGAACAGGGATGACCTTGGGCTGAGCGACCCACAAAGGCGCATCTGCCGGTTCCGCGGAGCTCCTCTCCTCTCCGTCTAGCAGCGGCTAAGCCAGAAGCATAGGAGCAGGTTTCCTAACGGCTATCGGCACGACGTGTCGCCCCAGCTGTAAACACTGCTACGCTGCGCTGTGTCCACAGCAAAAGGAGTCCTACATTAGCTCCAGAAAAGTAATGAAGTTTAATGATCCAATTACGCCTTTATCTTGAAGCAGTTTTTTACACAAGCAGAGTACCTTCTCACCCACATAAGCATTGTTTGGAAAAGAGCTGATAATAAGTCAAACTAGAAAACCAGATTCAGGAAGTCAGTTTCTAGTTTAGAATATTCTCCATGACATTTTTTCTCGCCGATTATAGTCATTATTTGTTTCTAATAACAATGGGGCCCTGACATGCCCTCTCACACATTTTCAAGTCCTGAAATTTGATTTGAAATAGTTTCTTTTGTATTTGCCTTTTCCATTCTCTGCTTGGAGGCGGCCTGGCTGGTCTGAGGGCTTACGGTATCAGACACTGTCACTCCTTGTGCTTCCTTCCTCCGTCACAATTTAATATGTTCCGTCCTGCTGGCTGTTATGAACCAGGAGCTCAACCTGACTGGAAAGGAGTCCAGACTGGTGAGCAAGTGGCACTGCGTAACGACCAGCTACAGCTGGAGTCTGGGCTGCTGCTACTGAGCTCTGCAGGTAATAAATGTTTTCTTATTCTGTCTCCTGCCCCTGTCTGTACAGCAAGCAACAGTCCACATGTCGCTGCTTATAAGCAGACAGATCAGAGACATTCTTCTCGCTCATGTATATATGGATGTATGTGTGTATGTATGTGTGTGTGTGTGTGTGTGTGTGTGTGTGCGCGCGCGCGCCTGTAAGCAGGAAAGCTGTGTCCTTCCTGCTTCATCACCCAGCTTGGCACAGTGGGGGTCCTGGAACAGAGACAAAGTTTGGTTTTGAATGGGTCAGCAACAGTAATTGCCAAGATTACCTTTTTATTATCCTCATTATCTTAGTCACATGCACAGTTTTTTTCAAGCAGCCTTTTGTTTGTGAGGAAATAGACCTGACTGGGCAGCTAAGAATTGTGGGAGATGGTATAAAGTCAAGCTTGGTCCTATTTGCTTTTTGCAAACTGAAGCCTCTGCTCGTGAAAGAGATCAGTCACAAGTCTGGTGTCACTCTGTGACAACTGAATTAGAAACACTGTTCAAACAGTTCATTCCTACGTGGAGGCTAAACTTGTAAAGGTCAGCAGAATGCCGAATTATTTTCTATTAAAACTTCAGTTGCCGAAGGATGCTTTTCCAGTGCAACCAGATTTTCAAAAGATTACGCAACTTTGCTTATATGAATTTTTTTCTGCTTGTGCATTTGCCAGGAGAATACATGCTGCACTTTGGGGTTGTTTTGGCGATAGTAGCTGCAAGACAGAAAAATTCTGGATACATATAATTGCTCAGTAACGACTGAATATCCACCCTTTGTTGTTGTTTACTACCAGAAAAACCCCACAACAGTTACAACGGTGATAACCAAGCAATGAGAGCAGATCATGCTTTGCACTTGGAGGGGTTTTGAAATTCCAGAATTTGGTTTACTTCTGGCGTTGATGAAAACTAAGCTTTTTTAAGGTCGGTCCGGCTCGGCAGCCCTGGCTGTGCTGCACCTCCCTGGACGGGCCCCGGCTGTGGAGCGGGCAGCCGGCCGCCACGGAGCGCAGCGGAGAGCCCAGGCCCCGCGCCACACCGGAACGCCGGGAAGCTGCACCACGGCCGAGAGCCAAGGCCCTATCGATTAACCAAGGGTCAAGGCTGGCTGTCCTTAAATCCCCAAAACTCCTAGGTTTGCTTAGAAAAGTTTACTCTTTTTCTAGAGTATATATAAGGCTTTCTTCCTAAAAAAAAAGGGGCCATAGGTTATTGCAAATCACTTTAATAAAGTACCACTCTCCTCATATTGCAGCTGCAGATAAGATACGTAGAGTATCACCACTGTCTGCATAGCAACCACAGTGGGCAAAGCAAGAAGGGACTGCAGCAGCCAGAGCCTTCAGTCCTTTCTTCTACTGATAGCATTGCTCGCTTGTAAAATCCGTTGCACTGTCAAAACAGAGATTTTCTTATGAACCAGTCACATCCACAATCCCTGGCTACAACAGATCAACACATTTCAACATGTTCAGCGCAGGTACAAATGTGGAAGTGGGTGGTTGCCTGGTTCACGTATAACTGCTGCTGATGTACGATAATTGCCAAAACTTTAGAGGTTTAGCACATCTCTTTAAACTCTGTTTTTGGAAACAATCACAACAATAACATACAAAAGCAATATAATGACTTAGATTATTAACAGGCACTGTAACTTACAGCTATGTACAGCTGTATCGTCTTGTGCTGTTGATGCTGGCTCTGATATCGCTTAATTGAATTCTACCTAAAAATAGGTATGAACTAAAGGTATTCAGAGGAGGCTATACGAAAATGTTATGTTTTCTAGTGTCTCATGCAAATTTTGGCTATCTCCCTGCATAATGAGTTTGCGTGGTTAAAAGTTGAATTGCAAAGGGCTGAATCCTGAAAACAGCAATTCCTGTAAGCAGTACTGCTGGAACCTGGGGTTTTCTCCAACCTCCACTGCAAACAATGAAAATGAGCCACCATCAGGGATGAGACTGAGGATATGTGGTCTTTATTCAGAAAAAGACAAAGGTGTCTGCACAGTGCTGCTGTGTGGGGTGGCTTTAGATGCTCAATGCATTGCGCTCAAGCACTTTTTATCAAATGGATCCCATATGGAAAATAAAACATCATGGGTGGAAAGCCTGCTCTTGTCCCCTCCTGCCCTCAGCAGGGCTAGGACTTCCCGTGAATGATGTGTCTACGTGCACGGCACGGTGATGTGTAGCACCTGAGCTGGATGGGGACCGGTTCGCTTCCGAAGCCCCCGCGCAGGGCTCTGCCGGACACAGCTGTCCCTGCGGAGGGACCTGCGTGCTCAGGCCCTTCTCACTCAAACGTGCCCCTGCCCAGAGCGAGGTTTTACAGGGTCAGGTTTAAAATGCAAAAACACTGGCTTTTATCCCCCTTCATACTGCTCGTGTTATCCTGTTAGACACTAGACGGCACCAGTGGCTGAGCAACGTGGCTCCCCCAGCACACCGGTGCAAAATGAACAAAAAGCCAGCAACCTTGCTCCTAGCGGAATAACGCACTCATTACAAACCACACCACCTGTTTTCACCTTCATGCCATAGAAAAGCCTCATAGTTTAATATCCTGAAGCATAGAAAGTAGAGTTACTTGCAAAAAAAGCCTTCTGGAAAATAGGTGTTTATTTCATTGTCTCTTTCTCAGCTTTGGGCTTCAGTGGTACTGGCTTTAGCTGAGCAGAACCTCACAAGCCTTTGTTTGAAAAGCACAGTAGCAAGTCCAAGTATCAATATGAGCAAACACTGTTCTCTAAGGAAACTTTGCTAGGAAGTGACAAGAGATAACTTTCTAAAACAAACAGATACTCATATACATCTACAAGACAGAGTGCCTACAATGCCAAAATTGTCCCCCGCTTATATTCCCTTTATCATAATAAAGGTCAGGTTCTTTCACCAACCTCTAGTCAAGTGGACTGATCTATGTATAATAAATTATAGAAATGCCCTTTGTGCCTCTATTATATTGTGAAAAGCAAGAGCTAAGCAAAGGGCACTCATTCACCCATGAGGAAAAAAACCCGAAACATAACAGAAAAATATTTATTCTCTTCTTATTGAATTTCAAAGAGACAGAAAAGTCCCATTACATTTTTTAGCCCTGCCAAGGCCAAAGAGATTCATAATTGGCAGTTAAGCACACATTTATCTGCCTTCGGGGTCTGTCTCCAATCTGAAGAATGAAAGATCTTGCAATTCATATCAATAAATGCAATAACTGTTGACACACAGAGGACGTATTCTTATGGTATTATTTGTGGGACAAAGGTCTCAGAGTTGTACAGCTTTCTCCGTCTTACCCTGATTGCAGGTAAGCCAGAGAGTTTTGCTACAGCTTGGGAACACACCCAGGTTTCTTCCATTGAAACATGCAAATAAACCCCTAATAAAGTATGGAGAGGAGCTGGGCACACTTCTTGTTTCCAGGCTCTGCGTGGCTATTGCAACACTGATATCTGTAACAGTCAATTAAATACGTACAGTGTATAAATACATAATCTTTTTTTTCCCCTACAGTTTTCTGCAAGATTTAGGATCAATGAGCATTTAGTAATCACAACATAAGTCAGATGGAGTATTCAGAAGAAAAGCTGTTCTGATGCTCTACCCTGTTTGTGTGTATGTGATGTTCTCTACCTTTCATATTCAGTTGCTCCCTCTAAACTGCAACTGCTATTTAACAAAAGCCAAACTCCATTTCAAAGGTTTTTTTTCATTTATTTGGGGGTTTTTTTTACATGACTTCACCTATGCAGTAGAGGATATAACAAATCGTTAGTGGTTCTCTGTGGATAAAAGTGATTCTCCCAGATATGGAATTTAATCAAGATGTTGCTCATAAAATCAAACGTGGAGGCTACTTGTCCATACACTTTCTGTGCATTAAGAACACAAGTTCTAGTACAGGCATCTGGGTTGCTAGCTACAAGATTATAGTGTGTGCTAGATGTGGAAGGGCTCAATACTAAATGGCAGAGCCCTCTGTCTGGCAGCCATTATTGCTGCTTCTTTGCTTATAAAGTTTTGTCTAACTTGATTTTTGTTTCCAACTATTTGCTAAAACAAGGCTGTAGGATATCATCATACATTTCAACCGTTTCTTCCCATTGAACACTGAGACAATCCCACTGAGCTGCCTGGTGACAATATCTAGTTTTCTAACCGTACGTGAATCCATCCTGCCAGGCCAGCGCAATGTGCAAACACGAGCTGCCGTAAAGTCTGTGCAGACCAGTTCATCAAAATAAAGAAACCACTGCTGTACTATAACAATTCTCAATCTGCAAATGCACATAATGCTAGCAGAAGTGTATGAAGGGTTTCCAAGAAATACACTAGATGCACTGTTTACACCGCAAGTCTCCTGGTGCCTTCACCATGGGGACAGAAGGCTGTCGGGGTGTAGTCAGGAGTTGAGGTACTGGACTTTGAGTCCACTGCTACTGTTTAACTAAATGTCCACTTATTTTCTCCTTGGAAAGAGAGAGAAAGAGAGGCAGCTTACTCTGCCAATCAAGCAAAAGGATCGCTACAACTATCAGCAAGAATCACCCTTGGGTGAAACACAACAGTTGTTTAATAGGTTATAGAAATATTACATAAAAGACTAGAACATGGTCCAAAAATCAATAATTAAGATACAGAAGGGAAGATTAAATTATTGCTATGTGATTTATCTTTACTTACACTGCAAAGGAACCATTAACCACAGTATTTCTGGCTGTAAATACATTATACAGAGAGAATTTTCCTGAAATAGCATTGATTAAAGTTGGAGGTAAAATATAATAAAGACAAAGGGAATCAAATTTACAGCATATTGAGTTTCTGTGGGAAGTTTGAGTAATGATCCATTATTGTAAACAGCGATTATTTACAGTAACAAGCTGTGAGAAGCAATAGTTCTGACAGAATTAATACAAGGACACAGCCTTTGGTCACAGAGGAAGTTCACAGGCATCCAAACATCAGAGCTTCCAGCAGGCTCCCCTTGGGGCAAGGGCTGTGCCTTTTTCTGCCTGGCAAATTCTTAACCCATCAGGAATAAATAAATAATAATAAGGTGCACGGGAAAGTGTTCATAATAATCTGTGTAACATTGAAAGAGCTCATCGCTTCAGTCAGCCGCGCAGGAGATTCTTGCTCTGGAGCAAAGCCTTCCAGGCAGGCAGCCGTCCTGGGGATGAAAACCTAATCCCCTGTCTAGCTGCTGTTGATACTGCTGTGCCTGGAATTTCACCCAGTTCTTCCAGGGGCTGTTCATTTCAGCTGTCATAAACGGAAGCCCTTGGAAAACCGGGGCCCTCAGCATCTAACTGGATTTGACACGAAGGCAGAGAAGGTCGAGGCTTTGGCTTCTACAGGCTTTAGAGCAAGACATAATTGAAGGAAGTGTAGGAAGGCTGTTGCCAAAACAGTTTTGCTACTAACCAGAAAAGGAAAGGACAGCATACAAATCATACGTGTGTGTTCCTGGCAGGAGTCCACAAAGCCTTGTTCTTGGAAGACATTCTGAGAAAGCTAAAGAGGCATTCAGCAATTCATTAAAAATAATGTATGCAGAGTAATAGGTGATAACTAGAAACGTCTGAGAATAGAAGCATTGATTTTACTTTTCCTTTTGGGTTTGTACTTTATTTTTGAGAGCTGCACTGTAAAAGACTAGTAGGTGACAGCAGTCCATCTGATGAGGAGACAGAAATCATAAAAAGGTCACATTATAAAGGGACACAGATTGTCTCCCCTCTTCAGCCTGCCTTCTGATAGGTTTTCACTTTAGGCAGGTAGCATCGGGCAGGCACTCAACATCTGCCCTGGGTGTTGTTCCCATGCCAAGAGGCACTTGAGTTCAACAGCACTGTTAATTAGCATCATTGCTAAATAAACTGTCCCAGTCCCCCATTCATCATTCTGTATCAGCTAATCATGGTTCTTAAAGGAACTTAGATTTGATGTAGTGGCACTGTAACGAATGACTGAAACCCAACACCCTGTATTTCTGTTTGAGTATCAATTTATCAAGAGGGAAAAGGACCAATTTTGAAAGGTTTCTCACATTCAGTAAACCCATCCAACTTGCCCCGCTGAAAGGTAAAGGACTGTGAGACAACAGCTTTACATTTGGATTGCAACTAAATAAACAAAGTAAAATCCTTAAGTCAGAAATGTCAGTCATTAGTGCATTGCCTCATTCAGGAAAGATAATACTGCATGCATACAGATACCGGTGACAGCAGTTATATGCGAGTCTCAAAATAATGTTCCTATGGTTTAATGAAAGAGAACTAGAGCTCAAAGAACTGTCACGGGACAACAACCACCCCACCTCCAAGGCATCAGTGCAAACACAGCCCATGTTCACTTCCAAGGGACTGGGAATTAATTTAACAACTAATTTTTATTCAATGGCTTTTCTAAAAAACGTTGTTGATCTCAGTCACTTTCCAGTGACCACATTACGAAACACAACTCCGGAAGAGAAACTAATAAAAAGTTGACCAGAGGAAGGTCAAAAGAGACGAATGGAGCGAGACGTTCTCAGTAAGGTACGGCGCTGCTGCACGAGGTCAGGGCACCCCGGCAATGAGAAGTGCAAACACACCCACACGTGCACCGTGTTCAGGACAGAAAAGGTGCCGTGAATCGAATTCATCTGCACATTTGCAAATTAAACAGTGATGGGGTATCGCTACAGATGATACGCTGAATTACTGCAGTTCAGTTTCTAAATATTGGCCTGACTCCATTAAAGTAGGTGTTCATAAAATACGTTCAGACAGAGCTTCGGAAATGTTCTAAATTTGCTTGATTCTGCTATTCTTGAAAAGTCTCAGTTTCACTGGGAACAAAGAAAAGGCTACCCTGAGCACTGATCAAAACCTTGCCTAAATAAGATAGTTTTCAAAACATTACATCTACATTTTCATACTTTTGCCTCAACTTCCAAATTATACAATGCACCAATTTGTAAGGAGTAAGAGAGAATAATGAATAAAATAGTAAGCAAATAGAGACCATAAAAGGAATAACCTATCAGCTATTTTTCCTTACAAAACTGCAATTTAAAATCAAATAAAAAACCTAGGAATAACTTCCAAGGAAAAGTATTTTTTAAAATACCTTACTTCGTTTTCTCTTTCTTCTTGTCTCTAGTGCCTAAGCATGACACAGACAGGTATTTCACCTCTTGCTGAAATGTCATCAGGAGCTACACTAGGAGAAACTGGAGAGTAATGAGGAAGTTACAAACAAGTAACGGGTCTGTGGCTAGTGTCACGTACATAGCAGGAGTTCCAACCTCAACACCTAACACACACACGTAACAATGCTGCCACTAAACAGACCAGTGAGCCTTGTAAGCTGACAGCGCATGCCTCTTCTCAAATCACAGAGGGTTTTAAGTATGTTTTCCTTCTGGTGAGAATGTCAAGCTCTGTAAACAGGATACATAACTTTTAGTCAACCCGCCTATCTGCACGGTACCATGATAACCTCTTTCCTAGGCTGCACGGTTAGAAGTGATTTACTTTAAAGAAAATGAGCTGGACACTTACCAGCTTCGTATTTACTGTTATAAGATATACCTGGTCTACTTTGCTTGCCTTATTATATTTCAAGTTTCACTTCAGAAGCCTAAAGTAAACGAAATGGGCTAAAAATAAGAGAAAAGTTAAGAATATACCATTTCCCCCCCCAAAGATAGCATTTACTTTTTCAAAATAAACTATTTGTCTGATCTTGTGTCTCACCTAATTTTTCCCCCTGGAAATCTTGTGCATATATTTGGATAAAACAACATTATCTAAATAGAAAATAATTTGAATCTAGCAATTATAGAAATTACAATGTGGAGCCCACCATAACTAAGCAGCTAAATGTTAAGCTATTATTCTACATAAAGGGCCAATTCAAATAACCGCAGCTCTTATAAATGCTTGCTTATATAAGGTTGGTGCTGATTAAAAGAGAAACATATATAGGGCTCCCCAACACTTCATTTTTGTTTAATTTTCCTTATTAAAAGCTAACAAATGAAGATTCAAAGACAAAGTGGTTCTTTTAGAAGACAGTGCCTCAGCATTCACTAAACAGGGCAACAGTTTCCAGAAACTAAGCAAACTCAGCACCAGAAAAGGGAGCAGTCCCTTAGGGCAGGAAGGGCAGGTTTCCTGAGCACTTGGAAAAACCGTAACGTTTCTGCTTCGTGGTCCAGAAGGATTCATCCTGCAGGCATGCCTGTAAGAAAGGACTCCAGCCCTCCAAGGGCCGTTCTCTTTAAGAACTCACCCAATGGATGAAGCTCTGTAAAACTATTAACAACAACGGTGTGCTGTCGAGCCTTAAAAGAGGAGAAAGAACATGATTAAAATCATTTAGTAATCATTTAATTCATGAATTATGGGACAGAGGAAAGGGAGGGAGGAAGGAGCAGAAATCAACAATTAATTCATCAAACTTCTTACAGCATCTAGTCAAAACATGCTCATGAATAACAACTAATAAAGATTTGTCAAGAACAAATGGAGCTAAACCTAAGCAATTTCCTTCTGTGATAATGTAACAGGTCATTTGGATGGAGGAAAGCTGTAGATATAATAAATCTTGATTTTTAATAAGATTTCAGAAGCTGTTTCTAGAAGGTAGATGCAAAATGGCGTAAAAACTGCAGAGAGTGGTCCCCACTGATTCATACTTTTTGAGATGGAAGGATACACTGACAAGAATTCTGCATGAATTTATTCTTTCTCTAATACTGTGCAATATTTTCATGAATGAGGAGGATGGCGGGACAGGCCACATATACACTTATTAAATTTGTGGATAACACCAAACTGGAAGGGGTTTCAAATGCCTTGAAGGAGAGAATTAGAATTCTAAAGATCCTAAAAAGCTGGAAAAAATGGTGTGGAAAAATCAGGTGCATCCCTATTAAACGACATGCAAGGTTCTATGCACAAGATTCATCATCTAAACAAAGAAAGAAGAGGAATGAGATGGTGAAGAGCAGTCTGACATAAAAGGATTTCTGGGCTTCAGGGGATCAGAGGCAGAAATGGATCATCAACACCATGCTGGTGGCAGAGAAGAAATGGTGTGTTAGGGGGCATAAGTAAGTAGAGATCCTGCAAGATACGAGACATGAGAAGAGAGGAGACGCCAAACCTCAAGACAGATGTGTTCAGACAGGCTGGATTTCTGAAAGCACTGCTCATTCTGTAGGAGAAGACTGAAAGCATTCCTGTTCAGCAGTGCAGAGACTTCAACACACGTAGAACAGGGCAGCACAAGGGACGGTAATTACCTGCTCGTCACAGCCTTGGAGGATAAGAGAACTAAGGGACTTAAACTGCCGTAAAGGAAATGTAAAACAGGCAATAGGACAATCCTGTAATGGTGAGGATACCTCTAGAACAGCATTAGAACCCGACCAGGTTGTGCAGGGAGGCTCTGGAGCACCTCACCGGAGGCTTTTTAAAACCATGACTAACATCTATCAAGAGTATGGGGAATCCTTCGTGAGAGGAGTAGGGGATAAATGAGATAATCTTTTGAAAAGCAGTCATTTGTATTTTCTGTGATTCTGTGCAACAAGATAAAGTACATCCTACTCCATAATCAGTACATTTTATTCTCTGCTAGTCTAAAAGATAACAAATGATCACTATTTCTCCAAGAACACAATTCTAATTCCTCGCTGACCTTCTGAGTTCTTTCTCAGCGTTTTTGTTTGCTTAATACAGACTAACAAAACAAAAATGGTACTGACATTAATAAGACTTCCATATTGCCCTGGTTTGAGGTAAAACAGAACCAATTTTCTGCTCAGTAATTTTACTTTGCAGCTAAGCCTCTCCTAACTCACTGAACTCTCTGTAACTCTCCAAAATTAACAGCGTATTGTGGAGGTACCGTTGGTTCTCAGAATGGTAAAACGCGATTAGTGTAATTTATACCAAGGAATGGCATGCAGAGAGGCGAGGCTCGTGCTCATAGTTCTTGCTGTACCAACCAAGGGCAGCCAACTTCGGTATGTGCCCCGTTGGGGGGTGGGAAGCGGAAAAGCGCAGAGGGCTCCCACCTGTGGGGAGGAGCGGACAGGACAGGTGACCCAAACCTGACCCCCAGGGTGTTCCATCCCACCGGCATCGCGCTCAGGGTAAAAGCTGAGGGATCCAAGGGGTCAGGCTCTTCTTCAGTGGCCAGTGGCCAAGGAGGACTCTGTCTGTTTGTCTGTCTTTGATCCCGATCTGTGTCTTCCTGAATCCAGATCTGGATTCTAGTTCCCATCCACCACTGAGTCCACTCTGGGACTTTCCCAGTGCCTGCTGGTGACGTGATCGTCCTGGGAGCTCGATACAGTTCTGTATATATTTCATTATTTCCTTTTTATTATTTTATTACCAATATTTCATTGAAGTAGTTTAGTTCCCTCTAAGCTCATGAATCTTTCTCTGTCTCCCCCCTCTCCTTGGAGAGAGAGGTGGGGAGAGCATCTGTCATTTGTCCCAGTGGCCAGGCTGCCCAAACCACGGCACACACGCAGACTGGGAGAGAAGCGGTTCATAACTGGGTATTACAGCTTCGCTGGAGCACACTCCTACATTTCCATCTCTAGAGAGACTCTAAAAGCATCAACTAAATTATGCCAGAAGGAAAAAGCACACGCTCTGCCATTGCTGGGTCAGGTATATCAGGGCAGATTCTGCCACTGGGACGTGCTCAGGTGAGATACGTATTTAAGTGAAATATTTCTCAAACCCATGGTAGCTGGATGATTAGCTAGTGAAATTGTCCCCAAACCTTGCTGACTGAAGGAGAACAATGCTGAGCAACTTCTTTCCAATTTTAACTCTCTCTCTGCCTTAAATCTTAACTCTTCAATTGCCTTTGCCCATGAACAACATGAGATGCTGCTTAGACACAATCGTAAATAACAACACCATGAAGTCGGTAACACGTTTGCTTTTATTATTTTTATACTGTTTAAGTCTTTTCCTTCTAAACATTTGGTACATTGAGACAACTAATAGATAAACTAGTGGAATGCCTGAAGTAATGGAATTTTTAATATATTCAAGCTGGATAAAAATTTACACTTATTGGTCAATAATAACCACTACAGTAAGACAAAACAGTAAACAAGGCATATAAACATTTAGAAGTAGTACTAAATATTATAATGACAGGCACATTCCCATTAAGTAAAACTATGCTAATTGTTGGGAGAAACATAATTGCATTGAAAGACAAAACAGGCAAAACAAAGAATCTGAGCTGGCTGGTACGTCTTAGCAGACACTTTTTATTTCTATGAAAAGGTACGTAAGTGCTTGATTTGCAAAACAACTGATACCTTATGGGAAAGTGTAAAGAACATTCTTCTGGGCAAAAAAAATTCTGTCATGTAAGTCAAATTTGCTGAATTTATCTTTTCTTAATTTGCATAGCTAAGGATATTTGCAGTGCTCAGAGTGTGTGTAAGTGGTGGGTTTAATTAATTTCTCAACTCTGCTACTTGAGGCGAAAGAAGATGAAGAAAACCAGAACCGTGGGTGGGAGCGAGAACACAGCACCGCTCCCTGCCCTCCCACAACTCAAGCACTGGAAATTGATATGAAAGCAGGGTCTTGGTATCTCAAGAGTTCATCTGCTTATTGCCTTCTTAAAGGTTGTAGTCCTCTGTTTGTGAAACCACAATGGGTTGCTCTGGAGAGGATTATAATGTCACAAATCCTATCAGAGGATTGTAAGTCTGTCAGGTTGTGAGTAATTATGAAGGAAAAGCAAACCTTCAGAGCACACAAAAATAACCTTCATAAAAGGAGACAGGGTGTCACGTAATAAAAGTCTATCTGGAAAACCAACCTCAGACTGTAGCACTTTTGCAAAGCAAGAGCCCAAGAAATATTACAAGCATGTGAGTTTGACGGTACAGCAGGGAGACCGAGGGAGATGGAAAGCAGAGAGAGAGGCTTCCAGCCAGTTGAGTCACACGGCCAGCGATGTCCCCCTCCCACCCTCCTCGGATGGCAGCAGAACAACCAACGGATTGCACAGAACTCTGCTCCTACACACTTGGAGTCCAACCAGAAACGAGGAGCCCAAACCTAAAACATGATGGTGAGTGCCCACCTCCTAAATCACTGCGACCACAGGGAGTTCTGCACCTCGCAGCATTAGAGACTCGGCAGTGGGAACCTTCAGTCACCGGCTCTTGAATTTAATTGACAAGCAAAGGTGCAGTTGTCTCTTCCCCATTTGTAACCTCTCACACAGAGTTCAGAAGATCTCACAGGCATAAGATTCTTATATATATATAAATAATTTCCATATATCTAAACATAAAGTGGTAGCAGCACATTCAGTAAGAAACAGGCCCGTTTTACAGAAACACTGTTGTGCTTCCCCAGCTGGACTCAGATGGCAACAGAGCCCCACACCTCTCGGGCCACGTTACTAATTTTCCTTCTTTTATGTTTCAACCCCCCCTAAAATAATTATTCAAAAAAATATAATCTCTGACTTTCACATTGGTAAGTGCCTGAGGGACGTAGATAGAAAATTAAAAGGGTGAAGGGGGGAGGATTTGTATTGTAAAATCAGTGCTGTCCTCATCTCCACTTCAGATAAAAGTACTGAGAATGAAGAGTCCATCTGTTTCCGAGTGTGTGTAGACAGCATCGCCTTCATCTGACAGCAGCACAGAATTGCCCTGCACTGGAAGAAAACTTGGGAATTTTGCCATTTAAAAACAGGCACAGGGCATTGTTCAAGCAACAACAGCACTCCGACTACACAGCTCACTGATACGTCTCTTCAGTTTAACTCTTCTGCCGGGAGAAAATCGGTTCCTCCTAATACATGCACTAAGGGCAGAGCACTGTGGATTTTGTGACCTGGCTTCTTGACCTTCTTGACCATTTCCAGATGAGTGACATTGTCTCTGACCTGCTGGAGAGCAGCTCTGTGCACAGGGACCTGGCAGTCCTGGTGGACAACAATATGACCATGAGCCAGCAACATGCCCTTGTAGCCAAGAAGGCCAGTGGCATCCCGGGGTGCACCAGGAGTGTGGCAAGCAGGTCCAGGGAGGTCACCCCCCCCCTACTCTGCCCTGGTGAGACTGCATCTGCAGTCCTGTGTCCAGTTCTGGGCTTCCTGGTTCAAGAAGGACAGGGAACTGCTGGAGAGGGGACAGGAAAGGGCTGCAACGATGATTAGGGGACTGGAACATCTTTCCTATGAGGAAAGGCTGAGGGAGTTGGATCCTTTTAGTCTGGAGAAGAGAAAACTGAGGGGGGATCTTATCAATGCTTATAAAAATACTTTAAGTATTTTTATACCTTTTATATAAAGGTATTTTTATACCTTTAAGGGAGGGTGCCGGGAGGATGGGGCCAGTCTTTCTTCAGTGGTGCCCAGTGACAGGACAACAGGTAACAGGAACAAGCTTAAAACACAGTAAGTTCCATCTGAACATGAGGAGGAACTCCTTTCCTTTGAGGGTGGCAGAGCCCTGGCACAGGCTGCCCAGAGAGGTGGTGGAGTCTCCAACTGTGGAGACATTCCCAACCCGTCTGGACGCCATCCTGTGCCACCTGCTGCAGGTGGACCCGCTCTGGCAGGGGGTCAGACTAGATGATCTCCAGAGGGCCCTGCCAACCCCAGTAATTCTCTGATCATCAGCTTATGAATCTCCCCGGTATAATGCCTTCTCACAAAGACTGCATCCACAATAACTTTTTTCATCAGTGTCTCAAATGAGATCAACAAGGTGCTAGAAGTTATCCTCTTGCCAATCTTCAACTTGAACCAACGGGAACTCTGGTGCCAGTCAGCACTACAAGCCCTGCTGGTTCACAAACGCTTGCAGCAGGGGACAGGCTTCACCTGCCTGTGCTCCGTGCTGCCAGCACAACCCACACCACCACTGCCTTGCAAGGAGTTCAGTCCCTTTTTGAACCCGACAGTGTAAGTGAAGATGTTCCTGGGTCCAGCACTTTTCCATTCTGGGGAAAAAGCTTCTCCTCACAAATCCTCCAAGGATATCCACATGTGAAAGACCATGCAACCTCCACCATGGAAGACAGCAACAGACCAAGGTGTCAGTCATGTACGAAGTGAATAGAAAACATACAGCACCAGACGTCAGTACGCTGAGAGACACTTGCATTCAGAGGCAGCACGGAGAATCACGAGTAGAGCATGTAGCATGGGACTAACTCCTACAGCTGCTTGATAGGACAGGGAAGGCACGAGACAGTATGTTTGATGACAGGCATTTACACTGTAGACTGTCACTTCCATTAAACAGAAACATTTTTTTGCTGGATGAAACGCCATCCCACTCATCTCAGATCCTTTTTGTGATGGTGATTAGACGGGTAGGTTGTCTGTGTTACAAGAATGTTTTTGTGATACGGTGCAAAGACAGAACAGATAACTGGCTAGCATAAATTGCCATGAAAAATCTGGATCGTCTCAGAGAAAATACGACTACTCACATGACTTGTGCATCACTGATGAGAAAACAAAAAACTCTTCATATCATAAAGGACAAACACTTGTAGGGATGACTTACAATACCATTATATAGAGAATAACACAATTCCAGTGTTACTGTGGGTAGAACCTCATCTCGGAAGCTGTACTGCAAGGCTACAAGTGTTGAGAAATGGCAGCAGTATTGATCAAAGCTTGGAAAGACTGTCAGATGAAGAAAGACTGAAGGGAGTGAAATTATTTACTGCAGAAAAGAGACAAACATTTGAAAAGTGGAAAAAAACCATATAAAATAATGAATGGTACAGAAGTTGGACTGTGAGCATCTGTTCTTGCTAAAATACAAGATCAGTTAAACTGCAAGGCAGAGAAATTAAGATTAGATAATAGGAATACTTTTTAGTCTTGGGCTTGTATTAGGCTGTGGAAAATTTTGCTGCATAGCGCCACTAAACTAACAAGAGCTGAAATACCATTTTATGACTCCGTGGAGAATAAGACCATGCAGATTTCTAACAGTTAATGCAAACCAAAGGGTTGCACACACCTTTTTTTGCATATAGTTTTGCATATAAATACCATTGGGACACCTGCACGCTTCTGTCACACATCTAATACTGGGCAGAGAGCAGCTACTAAACTGGATGGGCCACACACCTGATGTGTCTGTCTGTACGTGCACAACAGTGCACTGTGTAACGGCCGTGCAGCCTGATCCTGAGGTACCGGCTGCTGCAGAACATACCCTTGGCTGCTCCTGAACGCAACGGTGCTCTGCGTGGGAGTAATATCCTTTACAAACATAACAACGCAAATCTGAAGGAAGGGGCAAAGAATCTAAATAAAAAGACAATGACAATGGCAATACAGTATCTACAGAGAGAGAAAAAACCCGAGTTATGTAGGTGTAGGAAAATGCACACACAAAACCTCAGGGAGGGTCAGTGCAACTGAACTGGGACAACCTACAGAGAGGGAGGAGCAAGTACATAGGCCAAGGACTTGAGTTCCACCCCAACAGAAGGCTCAGTCCCATGAACAGAGAACAGTCATATTATCTAGGAAGGAACTGGTCTGGAAGGAAATTAGTTTACAGGCATAGTCCAGTTGTTAAAACCCCACAGCTTTCATCATATCTGGGACTTTTCAGAACAGAACCTGCAGTTTCTGTTGGTGAGGCTTTTGTAGGAACGTGAGTATGGACTTGCAATGCTGGACGAGCTAGTCTTATAACTAAGTATAATACACTCCAGAACAAAGAAGCAAATATGCATTTTGGTGGCAGTGCAGTTATGGATGGGAGGAGAGCAATTTCATACTGGTATTCTCTGATCACTGGGATCTACCCTGTTTTCATAGCTGTTATTTTCAATTTTAGTTAGTTCAGGGCATATCTTTTTCTCTTGAGTATCTGAAAATGCTCAGCTATTATTATATTTTGCTCTGAATTTTCCCTTTTTTCTCCCTTGACTTCCCAGTCTTCTTTTGTCTGTCTTGTTCTCATTTCTTTTGTATGTGTGTCCGCAGGTGGCTTTTATAGCAAAACCTCATTCTACTTTCCTGCCCTTCCCCCATCCTCTCCTGTTTTGTTCCTACAGTGCCTGTCTCATTTGTTCTTTTCCTTACGCCTGTAACTGCCCATTTACTAACAGATTCCCTTCTGTGCCTGTGGAGTTTCCCCATTGTTCCTGTCTTCAAGCACCAAATCGCTGCCTTCCTTGCCCCTGAAGGGAGCGAATCCCCAGGCCGCTCCGCAGAGCAGGTTTCGCTCTGCCATGGCAGACGAGGACGGTGGCTGAGCCCAAGGGATGGTCATGGCAGGCGGTGGGCTCTCCAACAGCGGGCAAGCTTGTTACTGCTGGCAGCCTGCTGGAATCTCTTCCTCTGACCCTCAGTATTTCCCATAACCCCGGCAGATTCTTGACAAGAATAACCAAACTAGATGAACTGCAAAATATATGCTACAAACGATGCAGAAAGCAAAACAAACAAACAAGTTTTGGGGGTTTTGCCTTGTCTTACCCACACTCACACGTGACCACGGTGTGTCAGGTGTTTCCACATTCAGTTCTCATTAGTAATTAATAATTGCTGAGATGCCCAGTCCTTGATTTCTGAACGAAGTACTTAAATTAGGTATGACACCATCTTAATTGGATAGAGTGCAGCATAACTACAGCAACCAATTAAATTATTGTTGTCACTGTGATGCACACTAAAGCAATGCCAAAATTCACAATCAGGAAGGGGTGGAAACTTTCACTTGAAAAAGCACTTTCGCTTGAAAAACACGGTAAGCTGTTCGCTGTGACATCTGGAGACAAGCTGCAATGGCACAGGCTGAGATACAGGTCAAGATAATAAACAGATAACGTACTGATGAGTCTTCATCAGCTGCTGGGGCCGCAGCCATCTCCAAAGGGTCACTGTTGGTGGCTGGGGTGTTAAATCCACTTTCTCTAGCTACAAGCTGGTTCTGGTGCAGCTTCCTTCCAGTTCTTATTTTCTGCTCCATTTGCCTCCCACAAGCTTTTCTATACCTTGACCTCTTAAGAGGGTAACAGTCAAAAGCACTCTTCGGCATCAGAAGGCCTTTTTTATTTTTGTTTTTTTCCTCTATGTCTCATTTTCTGCCCAGCAGACATCCAGCTGTTGTGTGGTGAGCTCCAGCATGCTTTTTCAAACTCTTCCTTTGGGGCTGGCAGTAGGAAGACAGAGAGTAACCCACTAACACAATGTCCAGAATGAATCCTCAAAGTCTTGGGAGGCTGGGAAGCAGCCTGGCATCATATCTCCTTGCTTCAGCAGAAAATAAGATAGGTTGTGAATTTTGCAGGTTTTTTACTATAACAACATTGCTAATCAGGTCTGACTATTCATGCTAGAAGCTGCGGTACAAACAGTTTTTTGACTCTTTGTGATGTTCATCTTCTCTGTCTTTTAAAAATAAACACATAAATTGGCAGTGGCAGAGCCCAGCTGGTTATACGGAATACCACGCTGGACAACATACCAGGGTCAGGTTGCCAAAAGTAATGTATCAGCACAGGCACAGCTCTCAGGTTAAAGTTGTCCCCGTTCAGTGAAGCCAGCTATTTGCAAATACCAATCACAGATTATCTTGTCTGTAAGTATAAAATATTTAACTTGGCACTAGAGGTCAGGGAGAAAGCTGGTAGCGCTTTTTCTAGTTAAACTTCCTTCTGATTGAAACAAATCCATTGTTTCCCAAAATATTTTTAGTAATTAAATACATTATTATTTTCTCCCCAAAATTTACCACTTACTATGTTTTCCAACTTCAAGGAAAAAAGTCAAAATCTCAAATTGAAAAATCCCAAATTTCACACTGAGATCTTGTGAAGTAGTTGTAGACAAGAATCCCTAATTCAGCATGGCTGAGACTGAAGCGGTATTTACAAGTGTAAGACAACACCGCCAAGGACAACACCTTTTTTAGTGATAAAAGTGGACTGCCCCCGCCAGAGCAGGTGGGTTAAGTCCCGTTTAACACCTCCGAGTTGCGCAGGGCTAAGCCTGGGCTCCCCGGGTGGTTTGACATACACCCCCATCACCGTGCTTGCTGCAGAACTTGCATTGCACCACTGTTATTTAAATTACCAACATTTTACAGGTGAATTTATCCATTATCATGACATTAACTATGTGTGGAGAAACAACATGTGTCCCACTCACTTATTTCTAGAAACCCCAAGACAGCGAGCTCGCAAACAAATGCAACATTCACCAGTTATGGCCAGTTAGACTAAAATTTAGTACAATTCCAATTTAGACAGATGTATATGTATCAAGCTGAGATATTCTTTTTAGGCTCCAGGAGTGCCTTCCAATGGGAGTGTCTTTATAAATAGGAATCTTTCTTCAATATAGTTCAGTTCTTTGCCAGTTTGGCCTTTTGCTTGATTTACTTTGTGCAAATGGCCAACTGAATGAGTAATTTGAACTGTGTCTTCTGTGTGATGACTGAGTCCTGTGTAAGCATCTGGGTGTGAGTGAGGGGCACTGCGCAGTCAGTGCAGCCGTGAAAGAATGACTGTCATTAATTTGCTTGAAATTCATAATTCAGGAGAGTGCTGGGCTTTTAACAGGACAAAAGAGAAGTCAAAGATGATCTGGAAATGGAAAGCATATTTCTTTACATCTTCATAAACACTCAAAAGAACCAAACCCCAGCAACATTAGTAACCCAGCAACCCCGTAACAGCATCGTCTGCCGCTGAGCACCTGGGTGAAAACCAAGCACACCTAGTCATTTCCCACAGTACGTTTCTGGGGTAACTTTCTTCACTATGTTTAAAGAGAGAAATGAGTAAAAATGACAGGTCTAAGTGCAAGACAGAGGTAGAAAACCAGTCCTGGTTAACTACACCTTATTTACACTGTCTTTGTGAGTCTCCACGGTTGCAAGTCACTTTGTCAGTGAGTAGAAATACTGGTGCTCACAACACCTTTGTCACAGTGAAATCATGATGTTTTGACAGACTGAATAACAAGAATTGCCACAAGGGAGCTTCTGGTAGTAGCATCTACGAAGTGCTGGTTTAGATCTACTCAGAAAAAAATTAGTGCATGTAGTGGTAAAAAGTTAACACTTTCCTTACACTGAAGGTCCCACCCATCCGGTGTCTGTAGAGCTGCCCTGTCACTGAGACACAGCTGTGCCAGCATCCTCCTCAGAAGTGTACTTGCAGGTGCAACCCTAAGAGAGAAACATTTGGAGATACGGATTGTTTGGAAAGAGTGGTCAGCTATTTTATGGCTCAAGCCATCAGAGTAAGAGGCTTCCCTCAGCTGTACTCTAGAGAGAGAATGGGAACGGAACAGAATTTTGTGAATTCTTGCCCTAAGAGATGAGTCACTCCACTTAGCTACAGCATACATACTGGTACTATAGCTGAACAGAAACTTAGTGAGAGCTTTCATTTATTAGAAAATAGCAATTCATTAAAATAACAACTCTTTCTGTGAAAGGGCAGACTTAAACTTAAGCTTTAAGGTAAACCTATCAACAAAGATTCAAAAAGTGTTCCAATATTTTTGGGGGAATTCTGGAACAGAAAAGTGTCTGGTTTTCAATCCAAAATAATACTTCTCTCTTTANATATATGTAATTTTTAATCATAACAAAATGTTTCTCCTGATCTGACACAATATTTGCAAAGAAAAGTCCAACTGCAGATTTCATTTGCTTGGTAAAAGAAAAAACCACACTTACTGAAAAACTCTTGTTGTGTCAAAATAATTTCTCATTCAGTGCTACCTGCTACCCACAACCAGTGTGTTCCCTATCACTAACGAGTACCAGCACGAAGAATCACAGTGTTCTGGGACGGCAGCCCCTCCACCGTGTCTCCCGAGTTGCCTGGAGGTGCCCTCCCCACTCGTGGAGACGCGGACGCGCTGGGTCCCGAGCTGCAGGGACGGCACCGGCAGCGGCAACGGGAACAGCAACAAAGTCAAGAAACGCCTTCGCGTTCCTTTCTCCTCCCAGCAGTAAATCTGTTAACTGGCTTCAGAGCTCCTGCTCATGCACTCTGCCTCATTAATGAGCTGTGGAAAGCCAAGTGGCTTAATTCCCTTAAAATCCTGCCAAACCGCAGGAATATTTGGCTCCTGCCTGATCCGATGAGCACCTGGGGGTGGCCTGCTCACTCCATCCTAATAAGCCTTCTTCCCCCTAACTGCCCAGCCTTCTCTCTGCGTGGCCGTCAGCCTGTGCCTGATGCTGTGGGTTACTGTAGTGTCACCAGTTCATGAGCACCACGGCTTCATCGCAGGAGAAAAACGCGCTCCTCTGCCATTACAGAAGCCACGGTGAGGTTCTAGGATTGACAGTCAGTGCCAAGTATCTCAAAACACACAGCCTGGAGAAAGACTCAGCAGAAAAGATCTGCTGAGCATGCTGAAAAATGTCGAAATTCAGGTTTGCAAACTGAGGGCAGCATACATTTCCTACCAAACTTTTTAGAGGCTGGAATCAAATGTTAAAAACAGCTAATAAATTATGGTATATCCTAGAAAGAAAAAGTATCCAGGCTGTATTCTCTACTATAGAGGAACAAATCAACTACAGAATGGATATAGGATGAGTGCTGGTATAAAACTATACATCGTCAGTAATTAGCTCCTGCTTTGAGGTGTGTCTACCACAGAAAATGTTATCTTGGTGTGATATTGTGATACCTACTGTCAGGGAAAATGAGAAAACATAAGGACAAAGTGTAAGCTTTGAAGAAATTACCTAATGATAGTCATGAGCCAAAATGGCACATTTTGCACTGTGGGGCACATCTACAGAACACAACATAATGCTGTGCGAATCACCGAGCTCATTCTGGTATTAAAAGCAGTGTAACTGCGTACATGCAGCAACCTGCCGGAGCACATTAAATTACCGTGGCTATTTAACTCCACAGACAGAGTGACACTACTGCCCTGTATTCAAGCTACCTCGGAATAAACTTCAAGTTTTGGTTTGCATCCTAATGCTGCGGCAAATTCAGCCTTTGTGTTGGTGTTCTAGTGTTTTGAAAATGGATTTTTTAGTTCAAAGATCTGTTTTATGCAGAAGTTAGCACGTGTTGCTACAATCAGTCATCAGCCTTTAATCACGCCATTAACTGTTTGAAGCACAGGTTTGCTGTACTCAAACTCCCACTTTGTAGTAACCAACGTTTTGTTGCATTTAATGTCATGACATATCCTGTCTAATCTATACTGGGTAATGACATTAAAACCTTAAGACGGATTTTTTTCTTAATGCTTGTTGATTTTCTTTAATGCAGATCCACCACAGATGAATAACGTCATGCCAACATCTCCCCTCCTTCCTCAGATGGCACATCAACATTCATATCCCAGCCTGGGACAGATCACAAACCCCTATGAGCAACAGCCCCCAGGCAAAGAACTTAACAAGTACGCCTCTCTAAAGGCAGTGGGTAAGTAAACAGCACCATGCACGACTTCTTCTTTACATCAGGACGTGGCCTTCGCTGTTGTCAGCTGACATTCTGCCGCAAAGTTAAAAACAAAGTCTTGCTCATCTGGACTACTTCATGACAGAGTTTCACACAGAGTATCATCTTAGTTGGAAATGTGTTAAAAATTAACAGGGGAACTGCAATTAGTTATAAGAAAATTACATATAAGAATTGGTGATGATATGCCTGTGTGTCTCTCTATGCATACAAAACCACACCAGATCTACTGCACACCATTTTTCAGCAATTTTCACCTATGCTGAATGCACAGTGTTCAGCCCTAGTTCTTTATGCTCTGAATATGCTTACCTATGCATTTCGGTATGGATTTTCCAGACCTAGCTGCACAAATGAGACAGAAAAACATCAGATATGCTGCAAATTTAAAGCATATAATTTTGACTAATTTAGACACCTGCAAATACTTCCAAAAAGACGAAATGTTTGTATGCTTCTGAAGCAACAGCTTTCACATTTTCCACAGGATGTGCATTAGTAGGTCACTGGAGGAATACTCTGAAGCCTTGCAATTTCAAACAATTAGTGCATCATAAAGCTCCTAATAAAGATCCCGGTGATGGCTATTTTCTGTGATTGATTAATGTCATACACTATTATTTTAAGCAAATGGGGGAATGTCCTCAAAGAAAGAATTGTGAGGAGGGAAAAGGACAACAGTGGGTAAAGATTTCAACATAATTTCTATATTAGAAGCCTAAGTTGAGAATACTTTTCAGGGACTATATATACCTTCTGCACACCACATGAAGACAGGAAACCTTTATCATCCTACATTTCAGCCCCTTCTAGGCAATAATGAATTAAGAACTGGGAGGGTGCATCTATTCATAATCGGCTGCTCACTAACCCTTGGCTCAGCTCACACATAGGGAGGTTAACATCATTTCCCCATTAATTTACGGGAGTATCAGACTGCCTATTTCCAGACAGACCTATTTGGCTCAGAAAAACAGCAGAACAGCTGAGAAGGTTCTGACTTAAGAATCTAGTATTCATCACGCAGGAAAAATTTTCCATCAAAACCTGACATTCCTTTATTCAAACTTAGACCTCTAACAAAATACCCATTGAAGACCCATCTGAAATAGTTTAGCTTTCCTTTAGCTTGCTGGTTCTGTATCTCACAAGTGGCATTTTTAAATCTGTTTATGAAAGACAAGGGTTAATAGCTTTCTGCTGGTTTTTTAATCAGACAGAGTAGCTTTACAATTCCTTCTTCAAAAGGCAATACTGTGTAATGATGTGGTGATTATCATGCACTCATGCACTGACATCAGGTTTCTTTTTCAGACGTCAGTTTAGGTTAAGCCAGTCATCACAGCTAAAAGGTACGTAAGTGTCAGAAAATGAGAGATGACACACTGAAAAGAAACTCTCTTACCTGCCCAAGAGCCCCTGAATGTCCTTTCTTTTAAAAATTATTAAATTAGAACTTAGACATTTCTTGGGTATCTGAGTACAAGCTTTGAAAGCAGCCAGATTATAACCATACAGTTAAATCAACCTTGAAAGACTGGGCACTTCAGCTCCAGAAGTTGTATAAAGCCTCTCAGAACCTTAAATTAAATTAAACATAACTTTCAGGGACATTTTCTTCCAGGAGGATTGCAGCAACCTCCCATGCTTTTCCCCTATCCCTCCTATCTCCATTTTTCCCCTTTAGATCTACTTGTCTTAGAGCACACTAGGCAACTTCTAGATTCAGGTGAATTTTCACAAGAAAAGTAGAAAAGTGCTGCGTTGTTATCCAAATTTTTTAGCAGAAAGCAACAGAGATTTTGAAACTGTTTTACTTTCACACCTTCTGTCTGGACACAGGGAGCAACACTTAAATACGCTCCATTTTTAACGACTTTCAGACTCTCAAGGCCATGATTCCTCCCAAGAGGCACCTCTTGGGTTCATCCCAAGATCACAAAGCAGCTTTTCCATGATGCCAGGAAGGCCTGGGTTTGGGACCACGCTGGTATAAAGCCAGCCAGATCGCACACTGCAGAGTTCATAGTGAATTTATGAGAGCTCTGGGAGGAAACAGTAATTGGTTACATCCGGCCCACACATATAAATTTAACCTGACAACATCTTTTGAACACACAGACACAGACTGGGTTCACCCTGACCTGGTGTTCATGTCACAGAGCGATGGTGTTTTTCATACGCTAACACTGGGGGTTGCACTTACTGATCCCACAGCAGGTTAACGTGTGTGTAGTCCAGTTCCCTTTCCACTCACTGACAGTGGCTTGAGGGTGGATTCATTTGCCACAACAGACATTCAATAAGGGCTGTGTTCTGTATCTCTCCATGCGTTTCAGGCAAACCATATTCACTTAAGTGCCTCTTACCCCTCATGATCCCATTGTTTGAGCATAGTCCACTGCGCTTAATTCTCTTCTCTAATGGGGCGTGGGGGCGGAGGAAGAGGCATTGCTATTGCTTTGTAGCAACTGCAGCTATAATACATTAATATCACTCATCATAATGTGGCCGTAAGTGGGAAGAAGTTTAGATAACTGAAAAAGTGATGCTTTACCAGAGGCAGTATTAAATTAATTTCCACGCAGCTGCTTTCTTCTGAACTACAGATGTCCTAAAAATTTGGCTGTCTAATTTTAGAAGTGAGCTACTCATCCCTCAGTGGCTGGCTGCTGTGAAAATTTAGTTCATGGAAAAGTAGCAAGTCACAGTAATCTCTGTTCCGGATCGTGGAATTAAATCCAGTACCCAGGGCCCAAGCGCCTGTGAGAACAGGAGCCAACAGTGGCCGCGCTGTTCCTGTGCACCGTGTTACTGGCTGCGAGTGACCGATGCCTCGGCACGAGGCCAGGCTGATCCCTCAGAAGCCATTTCAAAGTTACGTCCTCACGTAGCAGAGTGCAGTTTGAAGCTGGATTGTTCATGCATGTACGCAGTGCAATGTGTGCACTGCAGCGTCTGATTCAGCACAACAGGGGAGAAGAGAATTGAAAAGGCCAATGTGGATGGATTTTATTTAAAAAGCAAAGTATTTTTATGTGAACCAATTCAAACTGCACAGCCAAACCCTTACACGCTCAATGGAAGAGGATATTTTCCTTGTTTCTTGTTAGGAATTTCTGTATCTTTTGCCACCTCCAGAATTCCGTAAGTATTGACCAGCGCCTACTGACAAAATGCACCTTTTCCTCTTACTGTCTGCTGGCATTTACATCTCTGAATAACATAAGGACATTTTGTGCCTATTTTATACTCAAATGAGTTATTGGAGTACAACAAGTTAATACTGAGTTGAGATTTACTTACTGTTTTCCTCACTGCACCAGAATTTTACTCTCCTTCTACCTTAGCACATGCACCACCAGGGGATAACCAGCAGAAGGTAGAGGACCGCTGGGAAATGAGACAGCGAACACACGCGTCCTGAAAGAAGAGATAAGCAGCCCAGCTCTCAGCATCTCCAGCCTGTTTGACTGGCTGATGGTGCACTCTGTTCATCCATGCTTTGTCCATTTTTGAGCCAGAGACAGTTTTTTCAACAATGCTAAATTTGTCCCACCAAGGAATGTCAGAGGCTGTAACTGAGGGAACAGGGTCAACAAGGTCTAAAACCAGTCCCACCAAAAGTGGTCACTGCATGTTGCGTGGCAATAAAATTCAATTTTTTGGTCACCTGAGACAACAGAAACCTGGTTTCCTTCAGTGCTTTTGCAGTATTTGATTATTTATGTGAAAAGTGCAGAAAGAGATTTTTCTGCATAAATTATTCTTATTTCCAGTTCATCGACCACGTTTTTACTCCATGCTTAAATGGTTATTGTTCATTTAAGCAATCCTGACGTGCCTAAAGCTACAAGTGGGTGGAGATCTTGCATCTAAACACCTTCATGAGATTCAAGTCCCAGGATATACCAAAGTAACTCATCACAAATTTTTTATATATATCATTTGGACGCTCATTCAGAAAGCATGAACAATCCAACTTCCAATTTCACTCTGCTAAGCTGTAAGAGTTGGAGTCCATTCTGTTGCTTAGTAAGAGTTTCCTACAGCTCAAATTGGCCTCACTGTCCCGAGGTGTTAGTTATATTTATTCAGTCACTCACATTGTTCTGCGAGCCCGGCTCAGTAACAGTTAATTTTCTTAATTTTCTTAACAGTTAAGTTTCAGGGAGTGCAAAGTTACTATCTTTCTTTAGAACTTCTTGCAAGAATTAAAAAATGTCTGAAATCCGACTTTCTAAAGCCCTGCAGGACTGGGAGAAAGATCACTGAACTGCTGGAGAGGTGCACAGACGTACATGTAAAACCAGAGAATACAAGTATTTCTACTGTTTAACATGATTTTGTATTTTTCAGAAACTTTCTTCTTCCCCTCTCTGACACACAAATACACACGCAAACCTTTGAGGAACTGACTAGGCATGACTTGAGATAACTCAACCAGTTAACATTTTTTACCAAAAAATCCCCCAAACAATGGACAGAATTCTCTGAAACTCCGACTCAGAAAGCCTTCAGTAATGCTGGGAGTTGTAGTGTCCCGTGGGATGAAATCAGATCTAATTGATTTGATATAGTGAAGCTAGAAGGAGGATATAATTGGCAGCAGATTGATCATCACATCTCTGAGTCTACAGCTCCCAGCATTTCTTGAAGTTTCACCGTTCTTTGATCCCAAAGGAAACATTAGGCAGTGCTCCAGCTCTGCCTGCAGCTGCAAAATTCCGAAGTGCGATTCTGCAAATACGACACTCAAAGAATAAATATCTCCTGTTTAGGTCACTCTTACGATGTAGAAAACACTGTAGCCACAAACGCACCAACGCACAAGGCAACATCCCCCTTGAAAAGGTGAAGCATGTGAGAAACTCTGGTTTGTTTGTTCTTTACATCTACACACCGAGAAGCATCCGCAGGGGAAGATCACCATAAGGTTAACTTCGAGGTGTTCTCTTTGAACCATCCTCCTGTCTGGTACCAAATTTGCCAGTGCCTTCTCTTCAGCTTCAGATCTGCAATTTCCATAGACACGTTTGTAACTCTGCTGATACGAGGTCTGTCTTAGGAGAACAGAGGTGACTTCACAACTGCCCCCCGAGAGCGTGACACCTTTCTCCTCAGAAGATGAGGTTCTGTGCTCTTCCCTACACTTCACTGTGCTCTGCCTCCAGGGCCTCTGCAGAAAGACAGGGAGGGATTGAAAGAAACACTGTAATTGGAAAAATGGAAGCACACAACAGGGAAAATAGCCTGTCCGTGCATTCACATGGGTTGACACGGTCAAACTATAGAATGGTTGGAGACAATATGTTTGTGTTACATTACTCTCCTATACCAACCACACTGTTACACTGACAGGTAAATATTGATGTTTCTTTGGACGGCTTAACAAGGAATTGTGCTTTCATTCCAAAGAGTAAAGAAATTTTCAGCTACTACTTCCATAAGCATTGGCACAAAATGGATGAAAAACTTCTGGGACATGGGAGTAGCTCCCTGAATTTAACACCATGAAAACAGGCAGAGAAGTACAGATTAACGCATCATTTGTTATATCCAGAGAGTGACTCAATTAACGATTTCACGTATCTAGAGGTATGTTCAGTGTTCAATGCTGGAACTAGAGATTTGTCTCAAGGAAGTATGACATGAAAGCTTGGTATCTTTTTAGTATTACTTGCTCAGCCCAATGTGGCTGGAGAATTTGAAGCTTTTGAGTGTTCATTTGTTAAGGAAGTCTTTCGTACTTTAACCCTTGCCTCTCCATCAGGCGCATAAGAAAAGCCAAGAAGTAAGTACTCTGTTCAAGCCCCACTTCCCCAGTCCCCCTGCTAGCACTGCTCCCCCAGCCACCCTATTTCCAGCCAGATGAAGTGCCAGTGTCATTCTTCCACCTACGTCTTCTGCTGAGACCCCCAAACCTTCACATCCTGCCCACTGTGTGCTGACTTTCAAGACCTTTTCTTGCTTCCACTAAATCATTTCATCGTTTTCTCTGTTATTTACCAAATTGGCTTCTGATATGCGCACCCAGTCTGTCATAGAAGACTCTTGATCCAAATATTTTCCTATTTTACCATCCGGCACACTCATTTCTTCTTCCAGTGAGGCAGCCCTATTCTAGTTATGAGTATCTTGTTTGTACAAAGCCTCAGCACCTTGAGGAAGATCAGCTGTATCACTGACATTCTTTTACAGCCTAGTAAAGAAACCACATTTTACTGTAAAATCTACAGGTGATGCTCCTTCTGAGGCTGGGGAATTCTGCTGTAAGCAATCAGACATCCGAGCAGCCCTCGCCCATGCCACCCTTTAGCAAACGAACAGAGCTGTGAAAAGGTTACTCTTCAGAGACATGTTGTTCTTAGCAGAAGTGACACCTAAGCTGCTGGGGCGAAATCGCAAATAGTGCTTCTTTTACAAAAAACTGTCGTAACACCAAAATAAGATGCTCTTACTCTATCTACCTTGTCTCATTTTAAAGAATTTAGCAACACATTAAACTTACGAAAGAAAGGAAAACAGGTCCATTTAATTTAGGTTTATCTCGGGATATAAGAAGCACATGAACCTGTTGGAGCAAGTCCAGACAAGGGCCACAGAGATGATCAGAGGGCTGGAGCAGCTCTCCATAAAGACAGGCTGAGACAGCTGGAGTTGTTCATCCTGGAGAAGAGAAGGCTCTGGGGAGACCTTATAGTGGCCTTCCTGGACTTGAAGGGGGCCTACGGGAAAGGGGAGGGAGTCTTTAGCAGGGAGTGTAGTGGTAGGATGAGGGGTACAGGTTTCAAACTGCAAGAGGGTAGATGTAGATTAGACATCAGGAAGAAATTCTTTACTGTGAGGGTGGTGAGGCACTGGCACAGGTTGCCCAGAGAAGTTGTGGATGCCCCATTGCTGGAAGTGTTCAAGGCCAGGTTGGACGGGGCTGTGAGTAACTTGGTCTAGTGGGAGGTGTCCCTGCCCACAGCAGGGGGTTGGAACTAGATGATCTTTAAGGTCCCTTCCAACTCGAACCACTCTATGATGATTCTATGAAAAAGGTATTATTTGTTTACTTTATTAACTTGACTTGCAACAAAGTAATCCTCATAAATGTTTAAAATTACCAAGCCAAAACTGAACTTTCCTGTCATAAATATTGTAAATGCAACAGACTTGAACTAAAACTACTTAAAAGCTCTGTTGGCTGCAGATCCATGTCCTCCTTATGTGGGGAGTTCCAGAGCTGGACACAGCACTCCAGGTGAGGTCTCACCAGAGCAGAGCAGAGGGGTAGAACCCCCTCCCTCGCCCTGCTGGCCACGCTTCTGTGGATGCAGCTCAGGATGCTGTTGGCTTTCTGGGCTGTGAGCACACATTGCTGGCTCATGGGGAGCTGCTCATCCACCAACACCCCTAAGTCCCCCTCCTCAGGGCTGCTCTCAATCCAGTCTCCACCCAGTCTGTATTTGTGCTTGGGATTGCCCTGACCCACGCGCAGGACCTTGCACTTGGCCTTGCTGTACTTCATGAGGTTGGCATGGGCCCACCTCTCAAGCCTGTCCAGGTCCCTCTGGATGGTATCCCTTCCCTCCAGCGTGTCATCCACACCACACAGCTTGGTGTTGTTGGCAAACTTGCTGAGGGTGCACTCAATCCCACTGTCCATGTCACCAAAGTAGTTAGAACAATGCTGGTCCCAGTACCAACCCCTGAGGAACACCGCTCCTCACTGGTCTCCACCTGGAGATCAAGTTGTTGATGCAACTCTTTTGAGTGTGGCCATCCAGCCAGTTCCTTATCCACCAAGTGGTCCATCAGTCAAATCCATGCCTCTCCAATTAGGGACAAGGATGTCATGCAGGACTGTGTCAAATGCTTTGCACAAGACCAGGTAGAGGACATCTGCTGCTCTTCCCTTACCCACCAACGCTCTAACGCCGTCATAGAAGGCCACCAAATTTGCCAGGCATGATTTGCCCTTAGTGAAGCCACACTGGCTGTCACCAATCACCTCCTTAGCACCATGTGCCTTAGCAGAGTTTCCAGGACAGTCTGCTCCATGATCTTGCTGGGCACAGAGGTCAGACTGACCAGCCTGTAGTTTCCTGGGTCTTCCTTTTTTCCCTTTTTAAAAATGGGGGTTATGTTTCCCCTTTTCCAGCCAGTGGGAGCTTTACCAGGCTGCCATGACCTCTCAAATATGATGGAGAGTGGCTTAGCAACTTCATCTGCCGGTTCTCTCAGGATCTGCGGATGAATCTCATCAGGTCCCATGGATTTGTGCACCTTCCAGTTCCTTAGATGGTCTTGAACCTGGTCTTCTACAGTGGGCGGTTCTTCATTTCCCCAGTCCCTGCCTTTGCGGTCTGTGACTTTTTTTTGGTTTTAACCAAATTAAAAAACTCAAAAGCTTTAATACTCTTCAGCTTTGTGCACGGATATATATCAACAGCAGTAGCGTGATGTTCTTCAGAATTACCCACGAATACCAATGAAGACTCGTAAGACAACTGATAGGAATGAATCCCTTATTAACAATATAATATAAATAGCAGCAGTTATCTGTCTGCTATTTTGGTTCTGCAAAGGATGTTCTAAAGACAGTAAATGTGTTTAAGAGAGAAATTACACAGATAAAAGCCACGGAGATCATTGCTTTACTCCTACACATTCACACTATAATAACAAAGGGCTTGAGGCACGGAGGGAGGAAGAGCAGTAACATGATTTGTAATGCACACAGTTAATGTTTCCAAAAGTCCTTCCCCTGGCTGCTTATTTGAAGAAGGATAAGAGGAAAAGAGAAGCTGAAAAAAAATTTGATATGTAGTAGCTACAGCATCAAAAAAATCACTCATGAAACTATCAGTCTGTCCTACCCTAATGATAATATTAAGTACAACAGATAATTTTTGCAGTGGGCAAGTCTGCAAAGCTTTCTAGGCTACAGGAGGTGCTCCTGAGAAAAGTTCACCTTGCCTTGCAAGGGATGTGCCACGGCGGGGGAGGAAGATCCGCAACTCCGTGCTGCGGTTCTCATTTTCACAAGGGATGGTTACGATTGCAATTCCTGGGAAAAAAAGCAGAGGTGGGAGCTGAACATTCTGATACGGCAGAAGTTGTGTGTGTGTGTGCGTGCTATTAAATATTCATTAAAGTGAGCTTCATTACTGATTCTTCTTTGACTGTCTGTCAGTCACAAATGCGTTTGCTTTATGTGAAGGCTACTCAGAGGATGCTGTTCAGCACAGGCATTAGTTCTGCTTTATCTCTGGGTTTACCCAATCTGTATGAAAACCTTATGGAGCTGATTTTCTTCTGACAGAGCAAGTTTGGCAAATGCCAGGGAACACTATTTCTCTTCAGTCTGACACACATCTCTGGTTTGGAAAGCTCTGAAAATTATGCACAAGCCTTTAATAATACAAATGCTATGCAGCCTAATAGGAGGGAGACAGGAAGAGAGGGAAAGAGAAGAAAAAAACAGAACTGAATGTGTGCAAGTACAGCTATGGAATTACTCTGAATTATTTTTTTCTCTTGCTTAATTACTGTCTCTTGAAAAAGATTCCTTCTGGCAAAAATAATAGAAAAAGTTAACTTTCTAAGAGAAACAACGTATGCCACAGCTAATTTTGGAAAAAAACCTGACTTCAAACCAGAATGATTGCTAAAAATTCTTTAAAATTATAGGAGTGAAGAAACAGATCAAATTAAAATAAGTCCTGCAAAAAATGGTTATCACATCACTAGTACTTTTTTTCATTTAAGCACTAAAATTCAAAAAGCCTCCAGGCTTCAACCCGTATTCAGAAACAATGGTGTAACTCTAGTACGATGCCAGCTGAAAGACAGAAAAAGGCAAGTTTATTTCAGCACTAGAACCACGGCTTAATTATGTATTCAGAGACCCGAACGGGGTCTTCTGTGTCCCCATGCAGCTTTCTACATCATCACAACTATGAGTCTTTGTAGCTGATTCAGACATATGTTTAAGAGTTATAACCAGTAGCATATTAAAAGAAATGAAAACATCTAATAAAAAGTATTAAAACTGAAAATGAAATTCAGCACACGGAAGAACGCCAACAGCAATATGTGAAAAAAATGAAATTAGGTTCATGCTAAGAACAGTTATTACAAATAAATGTGGTCAGGAATACAACAGCTTTTCCAGTCAATGTTAAATAAGATAAATTGACACCTTAAGGAAAAACACACACCCGTTTTCAGACCCTGAGTCACACTGCAGAAGAGTGTGAGATTTTTCCCAACGTGACCCACATACGACTCAGCGTGCAGCCTGCCGGGACAGTCCACCCGGGTTGTGGCCCACCCCAGGAGCCGGGCACACTGCTGCCCGCGGGCTGCCCGGAGCTCTGCCGGGAGCGCACACGACCGCACGCCTTTCCCGCAGATGGACAAGGAAGTGGAGCTCCTGGAAGAGCGAGGGAGCCCTGCTCTGAAACACACTAAAGGTGCTCGCTGACCCACAGGGTTACAAACAAGCTGACATTGTTGTTGATTGATGAAAGTATCGCTGCAAACTTTTGACACAACCAGATTTGTCCTAACTGATTTGCTTGAGAAGCATTAAAAACTACCCAGTGAAAAAGCACGCAAGATTACTGACGGAAGGAGCAAAAGAAGCCTTTTAAGCAAATCTCCTAAGTGTTAACCTCTTTGGCTTCAGACAGCATTTTTAGAAAGCAAGCCAAACCTTCATTTCCTATAATCATTTTATGCTGCAGTCATGCTTTCTTCAGAAGTTAAGCATGACAGCATGACTTCTTAGATAAGTTTCTATTTGAAAAGGGAAGTTTTCTTACCATATATAAGGTTTCCAGTAGAACTCAAACTGATAAATATGCCTAAATGAGATAGAACTAAATAAATATTTCACAGTAGAACTTTTCCTATTTTTTTTTTTGCCATTGTAGATGCCACGAAATGACATGAGCTTAGAGGCCTTTAGGAAAAAAAAATAATGAAAAAACAGATTTACAATTACAGCCACCGGCTGCATTTTCAAAGAAAAGTCAGAGATCTGAATACACAATTCTGTTAGACTTCTTTTGCAATTTCATCCATTGGTTCAAGAATAGAACTGGCAATCTTATTTTTCTCAAGTTTATCATTCATTGCACGATACTGAACCAGCAATTTAGCATCTTGATGCTTGAATTTAAAATGTGACATCACTCGAGGATATAACAAAGTAGTGTGATCTTTGACTACCTGCATGCAACAGATTTCAGGTCTCCTGAAAATATTTACCATAACATGACGCCACCACCATTGATTTCCATGTTGACAGAACCTATTGATTCTGGTAAATCAGAAAAGTCCTGCTTTGATTACACCGGTTAGGTACAAGTATTCTGTGCGTCATTGGTCTCTGCATTAGTTACAATGGGTGTGTATCTGGAGTATTTTGACAAAAACCACATCACAGTATCTCTGCAGCACTTTGCAAAGTTGAATCATAAATACTGCAATTTAATACTATGTAAATCAATGCAGTCAACTATATAAAGCCCAACTGGAAAAGCTGTTTTAAGTGCCCAAAGAGAAACCTGCCTAAACTTAAACAGTAAATAAATGTTTGTAAACAGAAAAAGAAAAAATAGACTTTGCGGTGCTGTGCTTTTTTGGCACGTTGTCAGAAGAGGGGTGTCTCTGCTCACAGACACGTGGCTACTCTCAGGTTCCAGGAAACTGCAAACCTGTACGTGAGGGACCACACGTGGTCTGCGGTGCCTGCGGAGTTAATCACATTCTGTCCTCTCTCCTCACACTCGCTGCCTGTGGTGGATAAAGAGAACCTTGCTGAGACTGGAGGCTCTACTTACCAAGTCTAATTACATTCCTGTTCTAAACCATCCCTAATGCCTTTCAAAACCCAGAAATATTCTGGCCTCTTCGGCCTTGCAGAAACTGTCATGAAAGTAATTGATAGAAGAGAAGGAATGTTTGGGCCTACATATTTATGTTTCATCATGTCTCATATCATGAAAGTAGCATTTCATTTCGCTGGGAAAGCAAAATGCAGTCTTGTGTCTGGAGGTGGACAGGCTCTTTTCAAACAATGTCTGCAGAAGAAAAGGTTGCTATGATATGTCTTTTCATGCTTGGTCTTTCTGCAGATCACTGTAAGAAATGAGTAAATAGATAAAGTGGTAAACGGGGCCAGGAGAGCAGTAACACAGACCCACAGAAAAGTAGGTTCTATCAAAATTATGAAAGTAATTTATGGGTGGTTAGATGCATTATGTATTTTTCTTTACCTCTATCAGTAATTGTGTATAAAATCCATAAGAAAGAATCCACAGACATAAAATATTATCTTCCTTTTCAGAACGTCTTAAATAAAGGTAAACTGGTATTAGAACTTTCAGGGAAAGAAAGGCAAATATTTAGGACAGAAGTCAATGTATTGGAGCCCACAGGCTGAATTCCACATTCTCAGAGCTCAAGAGAATAATGGAGGAGGAGGGATGCAGAAATGATTTGAACGGCCTTCACTCTTTCTTAGAATGGAGTATGGTTTAAAATTGCTCCAGCTCACACACAGCCCCTCCAGCGGCCACGAGACCAGAACAGCTAGTGACCAGCCATGGAGCAGCCGCACTCCTTCCTCTTGGCCACATCCAGACCTGTCCTACCGTTCTATCCACTGCTGGCGTTACGTGAACACATTCATGGCTATCTGTAACGCCTACCTGTATTCTGTTTTCCAACAGACTTCATGTTACGCAAAGCAAATTCTTCTGTGTTCTGTGATGCCTGATGAATGCCTTCATTCAGAAGACAGGTCATTAGTTATTTGTTTTACTGGATGGAACACGCTTTTCAGTGAATTTATTGGATCCAATTCATACCTGGGGACAGCTAATCTGAACTCAGTCTACATTAGATTTTCCCCCTCACACATAAAAAAGCTTGTGCTAGCATAGAAATGATACTTCTTTGATTTTCAGATGAACTTCTGCAAAAAACACTCATATAGAGTTGGCTTATATCTTGGAAGCCTTTGAACGTATTGTCTTAGATGCCAACTTAGAAAAGCAAATGAATAAGCAATCACACATTCAGACAGGATCAACAACAGCAGCAAAGGCAGCATCCTAGTATTTCCCTAAGCAAAATTCTTGTGTTGCCTTTGAGCCAGGATTCATTACCCTTTTGTCTTGCCTTGTGTTTTCACTTTCATTACTTACCGAGAGAAATGTGAGGTTCTCATAGCTTCAGGTGACTAAGCTAATGTCCCAGCAAAATCATGGCTGTAGAAGCAAAGCCTTGTTATAAACTGTTGAATATTACATAGGGATAGCTTTACTGTTACACATCTACAAATAGGCAGTTAGTGTATTTTGGCTGTTATGTGGTGTGCCATTGTAGCCCTTTCATTGCCATTGTGTCCTCCAGTACTTTCCATTGGCTGTACCTCTAGCCCTAAATTTGAAATACAGTCTCTTTGTGGCTAGGATAAAGCTCTTCATTTCACAAAGTAATTCTTAAAATATGTTCAAGTAAGAAACAACTCTGTGAAACATCTACTGAGAAACAGGGTTCCCTATACTTTTTTGTATCTTCTGACTGTGACTGCAAGCTGTCACTGAAGCGTTTTTTAAAAAAAATGTCTTTAGAGCTTTTATAAGGGCTCACTCCTTTGTGGATTCTCCTCTCTCACATCAGAGGTTTCTTCCCACTCCTAGGTGCCTACTTTCACAAAAGCTGTAGGATGTAATTGTCTTGCAGGATTCTACGCTTCTCCCACAGCTGTAAGAAGTGATGCAAGAATTCAGAGCCATTTTATGGACCCACAAAGATAAAAGGATTGTCAATGAGGAAGAGAGTAAAAAATACTGCTTCAGAATTACCCGAGACCTCCTTATTTAGCTGTACTTACTACACAAAAACGCTTGTAACTGCAATATTTTACAAGAAAAAGAAAGCATTACACAATGCTAATGCACATTCACATGACTTTATGCCAGAAGTGGTTACACAGCCATCATGGAAGATTACGTAACTTGGGGAGCAGAACAGTATTCCATGGCTTTAGGGCCACCTCTCAGCACAGACAATGTACACTCAAATTCACGCACTGAGAAATCCTGGCCCTGTTACAGCCACAAGGATTTTTGCCACTGATTTTCAAGAAGACATGCTTTCATCCATAGTGTTTAGTCTATGAGAGACTCACTGGTTTACACGCTTTGTTATATAACTGTGGATTATGAAGAAATAGGTGAAACTTGCAAGTTTGGTCATGGCCAATCACCAATCAGTGAAAGAACAAAGCTTGTCTCTGTCAGGGGCAGGTTTAGGGAGAATAGTGAAACTTGAATCAAACCATACCATCAAAAGCCCATTCCCTTCTGGCCACCTCATCTAAACAAGCCTAAATTCACTAAAATTTTCCTAGGCATTCCCGAGGATAAACTTTGCTATCCCAAGCAGCTTGGTAGCTGTCACCTTTCGAAATCAAAATTCAAGGAATAACGCAAGGGTCCCAATCTGAGACATCTGACACTGGTACTCGCAAAGTCAAGACCAAAATAAACCAGAGAGTTGTGGTCACTGTAAGGCACCGCTGGATTCAGAGAAGAGCGAGGAGTGGAGCAATTGCCTTTCAGATGACAGGCTCGTGGTTATGCAACTGCTCCAACAGAGCAGGATGTAAATCTACATTCCCTACCCAGCAAGGTGCATCCAGCTTCTGCTAGGATGGTGCACACCCAGGTTCACATCCTGATGAACTTGTGCTGTGGAGCAGAAGAAAATTCAAGAGTTTTTAGCCTAGAAAGACAAAGGAAGAGAATGCATCTCTTTATCTTAAGACACTCAGCTGGGAGGGAGAAATCCTGCTTTTGATCCTTACACTGTTTCTATATTTTTTCAGTTATTCATTTTATGCACAGCAGGAACAAAAGCCCAGGTTCTCCCCCCTCCCAGGCACACGCTTTAGGTTGGAAAAAAATTCATATTTCAACATTTTTTCCAGATGAACAGCTACAACAGTAACTAAATTTGTGGGTGCATTACCTTAAAGGAGTAAAAACCTTACAAAAATATTGAAACTGAGAACATTTGTGTAATTAGCTGCCAAGACTGTAGGAAGGGAACACAAAGAACAACACTCAGAATTAAAGCCCTTCTTTTACTAGTGTTCATTTGGTAATTTTGAAATTCTAATTCTTTACACATTTTGCAAACATGACAGTGATATCTTTAAATCCTATTTTACTGATTTATATACAGAAGCCAATGCAAAAGACACCACTATAGCACCTTTCATGTGAAAGCTCAGTATATTCTACAAATAGCAATTAATCTTCGTAACACTTAACTACCTCCTCCAATGTGTTAACAGCTCATTTTACAGCTGGTGAAACCGAGGCAGAGGAGAGTTGAGTCATGTACCCAAGGTCACACAAGAAATCCACCATGTAACTCCAAAATGTCTCTTCGCATGTTTAAAGTCCACAAAATATTTATAGGGGCTGGTTAAGAATCAAAATGAACTTCCTGAGATTCACAGTTGATTTTTAAAGTAGCCAGCATCAGGATACCATGATTATGCTTCTCTTGATAAAATATTTGTTACAAAACCATGCTCAATATTGCTCTTCTGAATCTTTTCTACTTTGAAAATCAAAAGTAAAAAACCCTGTTTCTGTGCTATACTGGCATCAAGTCACTCACATTGGGGCACAGCACAGCGGTCCGATAAAAGCTATAATCTAGTCGGTACGCACGACTGAGGACTGCTTCATGGCTTGTCAAAAGCCCTGTTGAACAACTGAGCAATTTGGTTTTATCAATGCTTTTTTTGCTCCATATTTGCTGCGATGGTATTTCCCCCACCCAATTCTGGTGCATGTGCCTATGCCTAAGCCTGCGTGCCATGACCGAAGACGACTGGTTCAAGAGGTTAAAGCATTAGGGAAACAGGCTGGCTTTCACTCTTAGCCTTTAGCTCCTAGGCATACACAGGAAGTTCCCAGGCAGAACCCTGCAAACCATTATTTGATCAGGACAAACACGAAGAGCCGCTCTGCCACACTGCCACCGCCACACAGAACACAGGCAACCAGCCCTTCTCCACGTATTGGCTCGCTTTCTGCTGCACTTTGCTGACGAGGATTCACAGCTCAAAGCCTGGTCGGTTCTCTTCAAGCCCACTTTCCAGACAACACTTGAGAAGTTCTTAGAAAGGGAGCATGGACTAAATTTCTTAAAGAAACTTTAATGTAACCATATTTACAGAATTCATAATTTCACTTATTGTATTATCTTCCATAAAAAACAAGTAAAGAGCTGAAAATTTTACATGTAACATGGTGTAAACAGGAACAAAACCAATCTCACAGATATATCATAGGCACAGTCCTCCTCAAGCTGATTTCTTCCTTGCTTAATTTTTAGAGTGAGGGTGTAGTTTATATACAACAGTAATACAATTTACTTTTCTGTGAGGACATCAGTCTTGACGTGTTTGGACATCTGAGAAACACATCTAATGTCTGACAAAACTCAGCGAGCCAGGGCCATTGCTGGTTGTGGGAAGAGGTGTGAGTGAGGGAAAAAACAGAAACTAAGGAAGTAGCTTGAGCTTGTAATGGCTTTTTCACTTAGCCGCACAAAAGAGAAAAATGGCACAAAAAATTAGGCAATGCAAATAGCTGAAAATTCTGGTCATTATTTACATAACTGCATCACACTGTTATTTTCCTAAATGGAAGTCATTATTTACTTTGCATTTGATCATCAGAGATCTAGGTTATGTAAGACAAATTGCTGCAGCTTAACTAAGATCAAATTAAATGTACAAACTTAGAATTTTACTCTATCCTTACATGAGATTAGCTTAGTTTTTAATTTTTCTATGCAAATTAAAGCAATTTAAATGTGAAATAGGCAGACAAATGTATCTATATTAGGAGCTGGACATAATTAACTATGCTGAATTTAAATTACATGAACTAGTGTGACTTTTCTTACATAGACAAGGTCTAAATCATAAGATATAGAAGCTTGCTCCCCTAACCAGGTGACTTGCAGTGCCTCTGATGTAAAAATTTATAGGAATAAATACTTGTGTGGATATTCACAATGCTGTTTTTCCTCAATTATTAATAACAGATTAATGAGAAAAAAGCAACACAGACTGCATTTACCTCCTGTTTTTATTCAACTTGTATAGAACACTGTTTTGTGGCATTCAGTGAATATTACCAAATTAAAAGGATAAGCCACATTTAGAACTGGAAAAAACTCTTCCAAGGAGAAACAGGTAATCTGATTATTCAGATTACAGATCTCCAAATGAAACAACTCATCCCAAAATCAAAGCAGAACTTAGCATGTTCTCTTTGCAACACAGTACAGGTCTATCAGCAATTGCAGCTGCGCCTCCTCTGCTGAAATTAAATAGGCCATTGTCCGCATTCTGGGATTGCTCTAAAACAGAAGACACCTGTATGCTATGGAATAGCATTCACTCAGCAATTAAGAAAAGAGAAAGGCAGAGATGGGTAAAGCATACAAAGCCTAATTTTACTGCACAGACAGGAGCAATTTCAGTTCACTGAAGAGGAAACACCTCTCTAATAACAAAATTAAGGATTTAAAATCAAAGTCCAGTTGCACAGTCATTATACAAAAAATGTCACGAGATGATAAACAGGGACTGCTTTTGGCAATACCCCTCCCCGTGGAGGGGCCAGGACAAGGGGGATGCAGAACTGAAGCAGAAACTGCAGATTAATGCGGTACTTATGGGAATTTCACCATCCTGCATAAAGATCCACTTCAGAACTAGAGAGAAGGAGAAAATTCAGAGCGCAACAAAAGCCTCCTAGTGATACTGGGGAGAGAGAAAATACACAAAACCAGCGCAGGAACGATAACCCTACTCATCATGAAGGCGCGAGGAGCTGAGCCGTACAGACAGCTACTTGGACAAGGCTCTGGAGAGAAGCCTCACCTGGCATAGCTGCGGGGAAATGGATGGATCCGGCCAGGGCACAGCGAAAGTCAAATCCAGGCGGACACACTCACATATTCAGGGCATACCACTGCTGATTAACACACCACCCTCTTAGCTGATCTACATATCTGGCACTATCTTAAATCAAAATCTAGATTTTTGAAGTGGGTAAATAAACCCTCCTTACATAAAAGGCAAGATCTTAAAAAATGAAATTCGGCTAAGCTCCCCTTAAATCCCTGGTACTCAGTCTCAAAATTTAAATGAGGTGCTGGACGGCTACAGAATGCCTTCAGCTTTCTGAGCATGGGTCACACTTTTAAGCAAGGCCAAATAAATGCCAGCAATAACGACAATCAAGCTTGAGCAAAAGCATGCACTGGAAGTCACTTGTCCAGGAAATTGTAGAGGGCAAAATCCTAAATTGAAAACTGCAATGCAGTATTTGCTGGCAGGGCTATTGCTCTATTTCTTAGTGGCACTGGCCCCAGAAAATGATGTCAGAACCTGGAATTTAGGATTTTCACTGTCTGTAAAATCACAGGGTAAATACCTAACCTTTGGCAATCAAAGTATTTTCATCTCCATAAAGCATTAGTGAACTTCCAGCCATTTGGAACAACAGATCTCATTCTTCATTTTGCCCTCAGGCATTATACAACACTAGTGGGTCCAGCTCAAACACCACTGGCCCTTACAGCCGGCTTAGTTAAACACCAACATGGCACCGTGCACTTAGACAGAGGTGCTCTCATACAGCAGGGCAGCCCAGGATGCCTCAATATTTGCAAGAAAGTCTTACTGAACACTTCCTAAACTTCCTACGCGATGTGAGATGAGCAGTGGTAAGGCTCACAGGACCTGTCCCCGTAATGTAAAAATCAGCACAACCTGAGGGACTTGGGGCAGGGACAGTCTTTTGTAAAAGGGAAACAGTTTTTTGTCTGCAAATATGAAAAGCCGAAAATATACTACAGAGAGAAAATAATGGGTGGGAGATGGCATGGATTTCTCCTGCTGAGGTACCTGTAACTGCACCTGGTCCACAGCTATAATTGTGCATGACCTACTGTAAACTGTGTAATATTTTTCTTGCGTCCAACTGATTTTTTTGTCCCTTCCTCCTTTTAAATCCACATAGCCGACAAAGTCAACGATGACTTCTACACCAAACGCCGACACCTCGCAGAACTGGCTGCCAAGGGGAGCCTGCCACTGCACCCGGTGCGGCTGGACGAAGACAGAGCTTACACCATCGACAGCGGCCTCACCAAGCAGAACGGGCAGAAATCCAGACTCGCCAAGATCCACACACACCCCCTGGGCTACAACTCCCACTACAAGACCTGGGATCCCACCGACCAGTCTCTCAGACGGCAGGCGTACACAAACAAAGGGAAGCACGGCATGGGCGACCCGACGCTAAGCGACCCGCTGACCACCCGGAGCCAGCACTACCTGGGCCCACAGCCATACTTCATAACCAACAGCAAGACAGAAGTAACTGTTTGAGTTTGGGTTTCTTTTCTTTTATGAAATCTTTTAAAAACCACACGCAAATACACACACGACACAAACATTCAACTGAAAGGCAAAAAATAAATTTAAAAAAGAAAATAAAAATAACAACAAAAAAGGAGAAGGAAGGAAGGAACTAACCTGGACACTCTTGGTATCCAGCCAACTGTAGGCCGAAGAGGGGGTTAATACCATTCAGCAATACACATTGAAGGTCGAATTATAAACTCCATTTGTATTTCACAATGGAACACAAACCCTTGTGACTAAATTTTTTTACTTGAAACTAAAATCCATGATGAGAAGTAGCACAATCTAGAGAAACCTTATGTCTGCTTAAACATTTACACTATGTTCCTGCCTTGACACAGAGGAAGAAAGAGAGAACGATTTACTGTAATATATTATTTCAGAGAGGAGTTTTCTATAAAATCTATTAATAATCACTAGACCTGTGAGAAGCCAAGAGCAAATGTCTTGGTACAACCCCTAACATCTATTATTGTATTTTCACACCATCCAATAGAAAGCGCAAAAAATATATATACAATAAGGGACAAAGACTCTTTCATAAGGGATTTATGAAGACTGTTACCATTAAGAGCATATGGGACCTCTCTGGCTGGTAGAGAATTCTGCAGGATAACAAACAGCAGAAGATTTTATTTCAGTTTACTTCATTTGATTTGAAATTTTTGGGAACCTCCAAAATCAGAAGAGACACAACACATGACAGAGAAAGCTGCTGGGGGAATAAGGGCATCGGGATCTTTCCTCTCAGTCCTCCTGTTTTCGGGCAGATGGTAACAATTCTCACTTTGCAGACTGTCAGGACTTTTTCTTCACCTAAATGTTTTGCCTATCTTCAACTGCTTTGGACTGAAATTAAGCGTGGGTGGTGCCTTTACTGTATTACTATTGTTCAATGACAGTCTTGTTTCTCCGAGTGACCCCTCCGTTCCTTTCAGCTATTTCCTCATGTTTTGCTAAGGGTGACAAGGGCTCTGCCCTGCTCAGCCGCCTCCTCTGTTTGTCCCGAAGGGAAACTGGAAGGCATCTCCATGCAGTGCTTGCACAGTCAAGACTATTTAGTTAGCCCCTCCATTTTCCCAATTTAAACTTTTTCCCTCTAGTCTCTCATTTTGTATTTGCTTTTAGCCATGGTAGTTCTTTGTAGTTCAACTAAATGTTATATGGTATATCGTCTCTATCGTTTGGCTTTCTATAGTGGCATTCCCTCTTGGTGGACTATTTGGTGGAAGAGGCTAATGACTAGCCTCAAATGTCAAAGAGATCTGGGTTTAAAATAAACAAAAAATTGGACTCGTGGTCTTGACTGTGGTTCTGATGAGCAGAATGCCTCGTTTGTATGAGTAAAACCACTCTTGAACTGGGCACTGGTAGGAGACTCGCTGTCCCGGGCCTGTAAAGGCTTTGGCACATCCACAAAGATCAGCGTAAGAGTTGGGATGGGCTGGCAGCGCCGCAACTGCCTGATGGCAGGCGGCGCACTCAGTACTTCGCTTGAATTCTGCCCTTCCCCCACAACAAGTCATTGGGCTAAATCCTAACCAACTACCGTACTACAGCTGGGCTCTCCCCAGCTGTCAGTTCTTGAGACGAGTTCGGAAGAGCACGCAGGGAGCAGGGAGCACTGCCATGTTGTAGGAAGAAGCGAAGTGGTGTTTCTTACTGTACTCTACTGACTGGCAGTGCCGCTTCTTAGTCAAGGCAAGGCGCAAGGGCTAAGAATCTGAAAGGTGGTTAAGTGGAGAGACCATTTTTTTAGCTATATTGAGATTGATTTGCATTCTGAGAGCACTGGCATCTCTCCATAAGCGTGCTGCTAAATTGTACGATCATACGTTTTAGAACTATCAGAAGTGGACAAAACCCACGGGACAAATACTTTGCACACAACCCAGATTCTCCACTATCTTACTTTTATTCCTTTAATCTTTATTGCCTTCACAACTGGCTGACTTAATTTGACCCTTTATGGAATGTTGCTGTTAATCCATATGCTTTAGATACACATTACAGCTGCACTCTAATTCACACAGGTTTCGTGTAACTTGAGCATATTTTATGTGGAAATATTTTAGTAACTGTATGTTCTGTAAGTAAACCCGTGTTAATACTTGTTAACTACAGAGTTTATGATACCAATAATACTTCCTACAATAAAATGTTTGTTTGTTTTTTAAGAATGTTTATTTGTAAACATATGTATTCACTATATTAATATGAATTTCTTACCTGGCAATAAAACTGATTCTATGTGAATCCAACTTGCTGGCTCATTCCTCAACTTGTATCATTGGGCCAATTTCTGAGTATTAACTGCCCTTCTGGAGCATCTCCCTGTAGCCAGCGGGGTTCATCTCAGCACAGATGATGACGTGGCTCTACCACTGGTAGCCTTGTGAACAAGAGGTTCTCTGGAAAGCAGGTGCATGCTGTACACGTTACACATGTGTGACGCCTGTCATGTGCAATGTAACGTAACACACAAAAGGCATGCAAACCTTGCAAAGCTCCACGTGCCCTCTAAGTCTCCAAGCACCACACACAGCCGGGTTTTGAAAAGAGAAGCAAAAAGGTAAGCATGCACAAAGCCAGATCCTGCTCCTCCTGAATGCACAGGAGTTTTGCAATAAGCTTCAGCCACATCCCAGGACTGGAACTGCCCAGTAAAAACAGATGAAACACTGGTGTACGTTGCTTCAAAATTTTTATATGTTCATTACAGAAAAACCTGTACACAACATCTGTGTATTAAGTCTGCTGGAACAGAAAGTCTTTTACAGGCTTTTAGTACAGCTAATGGGTCATAAACCTGACAATGAATAGAACCTCAGAAAAGTCCGCGTTCAGGGAGGGTAGCTTCTTTTCTCTTGGCTTTGCTGCAGTGACATTGGATGAATTTCAGAAGAAGAAACAAAGATTCAGGAGAGCTAGCTCCAGAATCAACTCAGTGCATGACTTGGTGCACATTCTTTAGACAATTTATGATTCCTAGGAAGCCATGACGCACTATCAGAGGGAAAACATCAATTCAGAAGTGGCTGGAGTTAGCCATTTTAAACAGTAGAAAAGTCTCATTTTCATTATATGCCTTTATGAGTGCCATGGAATAGTCCATAAAACCACCACTTCTGGAGCACTTCCCTGCCTGAGGCACAACTGTGTTTTGCCAGGGAACTCGAGAGAGACACACGGACTGCGGCCACAGTGCCAGAAAAATTCTGGGCAGCCCTGCGACCCATAGGGAAGCCTGGGGAGCCCAGTGGAATACCAGCCTAACTTATGGTAGACACAACTTACTGTTACAGCTCCTCATCCATCTAATTCACATGTTGTTTCTATCAGCAAATTCCTGACTAGAGTCATGGATGGCAAACAGGACAACTGCTTCACTAGTGTAAGTGCCTCTGCATAGGCTTTTGTTCTTCCAGATACGTGAAAAAAACACCTCCCAAAAAAGCCCTGCATCTGATTTTGTGTCTGCGTGTTTTCCCCTCTTCTGTTCGCCTGAACCTTTTGTCACCACGAGCAAGACCTGCACAGGGTTCCCATAAGCATTTCTTCCATAAGGCTCTTTGATATTAACACGGAGGCGCTGCACTACGCGCAAAAAAGCGTATTGCCGAGAAATGAAGATGTTCCATACACAGAGCTATGGAGTCCAAAAGTCTGAAGGTTACCTGTTTTAGACCCCATCAGCCTGGAAACACCTCTTCTCGTGACTACATTTTTTGAGCATGGTCCTCAGTTTACACAAACTGAAGATGTGGTGACTTAGACAAATAGAGGATCACGTCTCACGATATTCCACACTACCTACAAAGTGTCTCCAGGACTCAAACCAGATTTGAATAGGTCTGGGAAAAGATTCATGCTTTGCTCTATTCTTATAGAACGGTTATTGAATTTTGAGTACTAAATAAATAACCCTAGTCCACAAATCCCTTTTGCACACAATCCTGAGCGTTTTATTTAATCCCGATCTCTATACTTGAATACATCAAGGACTTCCAATGATAAATATAGTCTTTACTGTAATTGTATCACCTTTCTATTTGGCATTGATAATTTTATTTTGCTAAAAACAGTTATGACAGGAAGCATTATTGTATTAAATTATATCATCTCATACATCAGCCAGTGCTCACAATGTAAAAATAGGATGAGAACCACATTGCTAAAAAGTGAGCGTTGTTATTTTTATGAATAGGGAAGTCAAATTATTATGTCTATTGATTATATATGATTTCAGATAACTTTCTTCATTTATTTCAGCATTAATATAATACATATACAGATGCCACGCTAGCTTGTGTATGAAAGCTGCTTTTAGCCAAAAAGCACTGAATGAAAGTCCTGTTCAAGTTATACAGCAACTTGCTCTGTGTATTGTTTCTAAAATACCATTACATGGTCAATAAGAAATAGCTTCCAGGATACACTAAAATCCCCATTAAAAATAAAAACAAAACGAAAACCAAGCCTGTATTAGTTCAATAACAAAGTCCTAAAGGGGTAAAACTATTATTAACACTGTTGGCTGTACTAAATATCAGGAAGTACTCAGAGAATTCCTGGTAACTGATCTTCTAGAAATGAGACAGGTTTGAGAGAACAAAATCTGAGGTTTTCTATCTGCCGACAAAACCATCAATTTACCCTAGTTTGGCAGAAGATTACAGCATAGAATGGCATTATACCAAAGGTCACCTGGCGGCACGACACCGGCCTGGTTTACAAGACGTTCACTGCATTTACATTACATTACGTTCCTGTGAGGTTCTGATCACCCTGTCCAGCTGCTGCCCACCTGAAGAGGAGAGATGGACAAGATGATCCTTCGTGCCATATTCTGCAGGTCCCACTGGGCTGCCATAGAAAAGCACAGAAGTCTAACCTGACAGCTTAGGGTTCAAACTCACGTTTATCTCTAGTGTTTGCCCAAGACATGGGCAGTGTTTTCTCAACAACAGGCGTAATGTCAAGGGGTGACATTAGAAGAGATGAAGAAAAAGACTATGCGAGACTGTCACTGGCAGCGTGGGTTATTACTGCTCACAGAGAGCACCTCTTGGAGCACTCACGCTCTGCTCTAGCAACCGGCACAGCCAGCCCAGCTGGCAATCCTGCTGTACGTTGTGCACCACCATGGTTAGGAGGGCAACGGCAGATGAGTATGACTAATGAGGGAAGTTAAACTTCAATGTTTTATGCTAAACTACTACATCAATTCATTTGAAAAATGTGACATTAATCTCAGCCTACAGATGGGGAAAAAAGAGCCAGCAATGCTATTACAGCTAAAACCCTAGGGGAAAACTTTCAATGTAAACACCAACACACAGCTCTCATTTGAAAAGCGGTTGTAAAAAACAATTCTTGGAATTCATGCTTCATGTTTCAGAGACTCCCAGACTCAAATTTGCTCAGCCTGCAAGTTAAGATGTGTCCTCATACCTGCCAACTCTATCTGCAGAAAAGTTGCTTTCAGACAAAGCCAGTGGATTGGACCTAGTAAACAATTCTGCAGAAGATGCACCATGAAGAATTTGACACGTCTCGTTCAGATACGCTGGCTGTACCAGGTTAGCAAAACATAAGACAGACATATTTGTCATCAGCGACAACAAATTATGCTTTTTGACACTGGGGAGGAAAAAAAAATCAGTCCTGACCTTAGTTCTGGGGATTCTTCTTATGTCAGAATCTGCCCAATAAACAATGCCTGAACAGGCCAGGGCTCCCTGGATAGGCCCTCCTCATCCCAGGACTGCTCTTCTGGCAATATAAGGGTGTTGCTTCAAGAGCAAGGTATTCTCTTCAGTTTCATTTTATTTTTCATCTTCAGAGCTTAGGTCCCTTTCTGGGAAGCAGAAGCTGTGGATTCAAGCTTACCTGAGGCTGAGAGAAGTCTAGAATCCCAGTCTATCACTGCTGCTCTGGTGTCACGTAAGAGAAGAGAATGAGATGCGAGTACCCAAGTGCACCAAGCAGTATTCCAATAAGTCTCATCCTTCACAGATGCATGAAAAGGCTCTTTATGCCTCTCTTTCTATGCAGGTAACTTCAGGGACATCTTGCATCCCATAACAAAATCATTTTGTAAAATACCTTTTTTTAGTAAAGGTAATTATTTTTTTTGGTCTAAGCAGGGCTTTAACAACACACTCCCGTTGTTACACACACAGTTGCACCTTGTCTGTTCAAGTCAACACTAGCTTCCTTCGCTTAGCAACTCGCCTGAGTTTAAACTGTGAGGGGCATCGCTGCTTGTTAACAGGGGCTGACGCTGCGCTGGCAGAGCTCATCTTCTGCACCTGCACACCAAGCGCTGGTGCATCCCTCACAATAAACAGGGCTGGGAGTACAACAGGTTATCAACACTGAGCATTTCAAACCAAGAGAGAATGTCAGGCAGTGCTGCCGTTCAGTCTGCTGTTCAGCCACAAAGTAGAACTGAAAAATGGGAATATTCACAAGGTTTTTCAGTGGTCATTGGCAGGGTTATTCTGTTAAGGAAACAAGTCCTACCAAGCAGCAGGTTTGTCAGTGGAGCCACTAATACTCCTCATGCAGAAGCACATTATTCTTTTTACTGTATGCAGCTGTTGGCCTCATTTTCACTCTCCGGTATTTGGGCATACACTAACATTTTTATCACAGTAGTTATTATTTGAGAGACTTTTGCCAATGTTAGAGCATATAATTCTCTGAAGTAATTGGTCCCCAAGGGAAAGAGCACTTTACCTGCTACTTACTATTTCTTTAAGCAACAGAAACATTGCAAAAATATCCTAATTGTACTCTTTTTCTCTGCCACAGGTGAAGAGAAACTAGGTTTTGCTTTGTCCTTACAGGGGTGAGGAGAGAGCTCAAGGATGCCTACTTTTCAGTAGGGATTTTTCACACACACTCTTCAGGAGGCAACACCGACTACTGAGCACAGAGACATCCTGTTGACTCCCTCATGTACTAGGAATGGAAAAAATCATGCATTTGAAAGACACAGACTGGCTTACTGTGGCATCAGTACTGGCTTTGACACATGCCATGGTTCAGCGGCTACTTTCCACCACCCATTTGAAGGTCAGGAGAACTGCGTGCTATTTTCAAAACTAATGTTCTCCAGTGAACTCCTCCCGTCTTCCTCAGCATCCACTCACACCCAGCACCTCACTTGGGCTCTCAGCTTCCACACCAACGTAGCAGTCTCAGAAAAAACCCCTCTCTCTGTGTACACACATGTACACATGCACACACACACACACACGCGTGCGCATTTCAAGATTTTCCACATCAGTGGCTTGACCTTTGGAGCCTCACTCCCTAAAACATCTGTGTTTGCAACACCATCAAAAGGTAACACTGATTTGGAAAATAAACCAAACTGCCTTGCTACACTTTAAGGGACTTATACCACATTTGAAGATGGCATCTGTATCTCTAATTTGCTTTAGTGCTTTTGAAAATTAAATACTAAAGAATGTGACACTCTAAATAAGAGACAGTGTAAACTTAAGGCATGAAAAGTGTCCTTTAAGGCTGTAATATATTTTACTATTACTGCTTGAGGAATGATAATACTAAGAATGATAGAGAGCAACTTGACAGGCTCCATTAAGGCAGACAGCTTGTGTATGCTATTATGCACAAGGCTCTGCACCAGCCTGCCTGTGCAGAGCAAACTGTTCTGGTTTGTACTCACAGTGATTTATGAGTTTGGGTGGTTTTTTCCCTAAGAGATGCATCTAAACACACAAGGCTAAGAGCGCTCATAACACAGTGCCCTGTTGAACACAGCAAGAGACACCACACTGTACAGCGCGACTCTAATAGCAAAGGCCTTGATCCTGCGCTGCCCAGTTCGTGGCAGGCTTGGCAGTGTGCAGAACACCAAAGCTCTCAGGCAACACGCAGTCACTCTTTGATACGCAAAATTGTTTAGGCTCCACTACAAGTGATTTGTTTCAATTAGACACCAACTAAATGTTACGGGAAAGGAAACGCAGCAGATACACAACAGGACTGCACAGATCTCCGGACTCAGGCACTGTTGAGACTGCAGTTCAACCAAATCATGGCTGCAACATCGCCTTGTGGCAAAACGCAATTATCCTGCAAGGACCTCATCTACCCGGCTGTCCTGTAACTTTCCCACAGCTCATCATTAGCAGGGAGACTCCGGGCTCAGGCTGGTGCTTGGCTTCGATGTGGACACCCAAAGTCCTTGTGAAAGACAGATACTACAGCCATTCGGATACTGAAGTCTGCCTAAAGCCAAAGTGCAGGTATAAGCACTGTTTCTAGAAACAGCATCAAAACATTGAATTTTGAGGCCCAGGTCCTTGTAAATTGCTGCATAACTTCTTAGGAACTCCTGCCTTAGACACCCTTTTTCTTCTTTGACCTTTAGTTAATATCTGGCTGCTTACCTATTAAGATATTTTTTAATTTAAAAGATTGTGTTTGTTGCGGAGTGTGAGGGAACAGGAGGAAGACAGGGGATGCTACACTTAAGGAAAGAGATAACATTGAGTCTTTCACCAGCTTGAATCCCTTCCCCATAACTATAATATTACCACCACAACAACTGTATAATACTTTCCTATATAAAAGCACTGCAGAGGCTGAAGTGTTGCCAATGTGTTTAATCAAATTCAGGGAAAGATGAAGTTGACTTTCCAATAATGACTTTCCAGTATGTTCTATTATATTCGTTCACTCTTAAACAGTGACCTTTTCGGATGGGTCACAGCTTCAGAAAAACATGAGATAGAGAACTGCATGGCTATTCTTTGTAAAATATTACAGTAACCAGCAGCCTTGAAAGCTCTTTCTATTGTCTTGTCTGAAAATGGGAGGAACATGTATTGCACCTCATATACATATGAGAAAAGAAGGAGCAAAAAAAGAGACAAACGCAAGCAAAACAGCACAGTGCGCAACACCTGCCATTAATGCTGTCAGCATTGCACAACGCTAGCCAAAGAGCGTATTGCCAACTTTAACAGAAGCAAGCTTGCATTGATGTGTTTATGCAGACAGAGGGCATTCCTTTATATAAGGAGATGATGTTATTTTTTCCTCTCTCTTCCACATTGGCTTTGGGGTTTCGTTGGTCGTTTCTGTTTGGCTGGTAGATTTGGGGATTGTTAATATCAGAACGGCCATGTTCTCTTCAACAAACACAAAACCGAGGAAAAGACAGATTACCAAAAACGTCCACTACATCAAGAGAAAGGTTACAAAACTTAAGAGATGACTAAGGCTGCAGTAAGAAAAAACATATAGAATTGGTAGTGCTGCCTGTTAATAACTACAGAAGTTTTACACCATCTGCTGATTTCCCCTTTGTCAGCTGCACAACGGAACCACATGAGAGACACTATAATAAATAGAGGTATTTTTTCCCTCCTGGAGATCGTAAGTCTCCAGAACCTGTGGCATATATATGTTCACTTACACTCAAGCTGTTAATATATACAAGTGAGAAGAGAACCAGTATTTTTATCAATGTGGAATAGCAGCTGAGACAGACAACACAACCTCCGCAGAGGGACATATCCATATGTTACTCAATAATGAATGCCAGAAAAATAATATAGAGTTGAGGCTTCTCTTGGAGAACTCTGTTCAAAGGCATGTTAACTACAGGTCAAAAAAACATTGTCCATAACGACTCTGCAAAAACTGGCAGAGGATGAGATTTTAGGAAAAAACATTTGGCAAGTACATGCTCTACATTAATTCCCAGACCTGCTTATATTATCCAGTTAGGACATACACTACCTCCTGCCAAAGCCCTGCCACGCATATACTATATTTCTTGATCTTTTCTGCTGCCTAGTAAAGGTTTTTGAATTTGCTGCCAATTCAACCCCTGAAGCGCAGATGGGAATAAAAAGCATCTTATCTCCTAGCATACTATTCCGTATTATGTTTTCTACTATTTTCAAGTGGTACAATTTCTCCAGCTGTATGACGTGCCCGCTTCCCTGGGGAGACTCTCTCACAGACACACAGAATCCTAACAGCCCTTGTGCATATTCCTGTATGTACGGCCTGAAGCTGTGATAGAGAAAGGAGCCCTCTGCTCTCATCTGTTTTCATCTCATTCTTTCAGCGACAGGAGGAAACAGCCAAAAAGCTATTTTATAGGTTTCCCATCGAAAATGTCAGCCTGTCTGAGGTGCTAGCAAGGAAGGGACTTTTGGCACTCTGTTGCTGAGCACAGGAAGTATCTCCTGGAACATCCTGATCAATGTGCAGAACCTGAATTCACCCAGTAACATCATAAAAGTCAGCTGCTCATTTCTAATGGTAATGTCTCCAGTCAGAAAGATCATAGAATCATAGAATTACTGGGGTTGGCAGGGCCCTCTGGAGATCATCTAGTCCAACCCCCCTGCCAGAGCAGGGCCACCTACAGCAGGGGCACAGGATGGCGTCAAGACGGGTCTGAATGTTTCCAGAGTTGGAGACTCCACCACCTCTCTGGGCAGCCTGTGCCAGGGCTCTGCCACCCTCAAAGGAAAGAAGTTCCTCCTCATCTTCAGATGGAATTTCCTATATTCAAGTTTGTACCCACTGCCCCTTGCCCTGTCACTGGGCACCACTGAAAAAAGACTGGCCCCCTCCTCCCGGCCCCCTCCCTCAACTACTTGTAAGCATTGATGAAATCCCCCCTCAGTCTTCTCAAAATGGCAAGTACCAGTAGATACCATACGCTTTATCAAGACTTCCGATTCTGGCTTATGCCAGGTTTTCATAAGAAATTTGGGAAATGTGGGTTAAATTAGCCTACTGTAAAGTATGATCATAACACCACACAGTTATTAGTAAGCCTCTAAATAACCCATAAAGAGGAATCAAGCAACATTCTTCAAAAGTTGACTTTAAAATAACAAAATGTATTTGTATTTCATTGTCTAAGTCAGTAAGGAAAAGTATTAGATTTACAGATAACTCCTGTCAGCTTAAAAAAGGAAAGCCGAATAAGAATCAAGAAGTGTTCCCCATATAGTGTGGTGGCATGAAATAAACAGGATGGAGCTCTGAGAACTAACGCACAGTGTCATGTACACATAGTTATTATATATTATAGGTAGGAATAATGGCAGAGATACAAGTTTCGGAATAACAGCTCAGGCAGCAGATCTGCAAAACACAGGGCTGGGAATTATAACACTATACAAACTGACTATGAGTCAAGAAAATCAGACAGGCCAAGTAGGAAAATCACATAAAATAATCTTCCCACTCTGCTCAGATGTAATAAAGCCTCGGCGAGAATACTGTGCCAAGCCTTGGCCATCATGCTTCCAGAGATACAAGGGTCAGCTGGAGAGCCCCGAAGAGAAAAACCAGTGAGGTTACTGTAAGCAGTTATTACTTACACAATCAGTATGAGTAAGAGGAGGTGTAGAGAAAACAAACTGAGGAAAACAATGGAAAAATCTACAGTTGTTTATGCTACAGAACAGACAAGTGGAGAGAGATATTACGTAATTTGTAACAAGGAGTCACTGAAAAGAGGACAAAACAGTTCATGTCTAGTGGAGAGAGAACACCGGAAGAGTTAGGTCTGTTCTCCCTGGAGACGGGAAGGCTCATGGGGCAACCTCCTCGCAGTATTCCAGTACTCAAAAGGTAATTACAGAGAGGATGGAGACTCTCTCCACAAGGAGCCACAGGGAGAAGAGAAGGGGCAGTGGGGTACAAGTTGCACTGGGAGAGGTTTCATCTCAATAGAAGAAACAAATTTTTCCACAGTGAGAACAATCAATTACCGGAACAGCCTCCCCAGGGATGTGGTGGAGTCCCCATCGCGGGATGTTTTCAAGAGGTGAATGGTCATGGTGCTGGATAATCTCATCCAGGCTACCTGCTCCATGAAAGGCCGGACCAGACGGCTTTTCAAGGTCTCCTCCAACCTAGGCTATTCTCTGAGTCTTCAGCTTCTCTGCTTATACCGCTGGCAGTGCAGGTAGGGAGTGACATATTTAAACACTGGTGTTGACACTGGCCTGTTGGTATTTAACAAACACAGAGGATTTTTTCTTTTTTTTAAGAAGACAATATAGTCAGTAACAGACAGTAAATCATGTTTCAGATGGCAGTATGAAGCTGCTTGCACTCTGAAATACAGTCTTTAGAAATACAGTCCCTTCTCCGAAGATTTTATATTTGAAATAGAATTACCTAGCTGACAGAAACTAACGCTGACTGAGTTTCAAGGGTTTGCTCAATTTCCAATATAGCAAGTGGATTATTGCAACCCCCATTCTAATTACATTCAGCCGGGCCTCTCCTCCCCAGGACATCACTGAGGTCCTTCTGCCACTCCTTAGAGAACCTGGCTTTGATCGTTGATCTCAATGGACTTCAGCATTATCCTAACAGAAGGCAGAAACTCCAACAGCAATTTCAGAGTTCTGCTGTTTGGATCACAGCATTCGTGAGTATAGTGCAAATACAGTGAAGCCAAAAAAGTGAAGCCAAGGGGGACCAAAGCACTGGTGAGGAAAGGGGCCTCTGACGAAAAAAGAGGGATCTGATTTTCATATTGTCTTTAGCTCATTTCACAGGGTAAATAAGTGATGCCAGGAAAGAAAAAAAAATAATCACAAACTCACTTCAGAAGCGTGAGGAGAAAAAAGAAGGAAAGACTCTGAGTGGGAAGAGAAGAGGACTTCATTGCGTAATGGGAAGATTCTGCAGGTAACTCTCCAGCAACTCTGTAGCCCTCCCCAAACCACTTTTTCCCCCTCAGAGCTTGTCTAGATGCAACTACTGTAAAATGGGTGCCAAGTGCAATATACAAATAATTGCAACCAAGGAAATACAAATGTTGCATCGAGTAAGGTTTTCTAGGGGTTCAGTGCCAATGAATATCTTCAGTCATGACTTAGAGGACAGACTACGGAATACACTTGCAGAAAGGAACAATTTTGGACTGCAAATGCTCATAAGAGATGACTGGAATTCAAATGGTCTTGATGATCCAAGTTATTTCAGAGCAGTGCAGACCAGCAATGGCATTTGCAAAGTGCTACTAACACGAGGACATGAAAAACAAGAAAGGAAATGATGGACTAGGAAACTTTACTGCAAAAAGTATTTTTGAGTTCTAATGTCATTTAATCCTTCTACTCCTACGGGTAAGGCTTTAACTGAAGTAGCATCCAGAAATTTATAAATGAACTCCAGAAATCTAAAACAGCAATGGTCAGATGATTAGAAATTACAAAGATAAAGGGGAATGCAAAAGTCAAGACAGAAGAAAACTCTGCTATTTTAGAGAGTATTTCTTCCTTTTATTCTAGAGAAAAGACAGCAATGGAGAGACACGATTACATCTACGTAAAGAGTTGCTGAAAAGAGGGAAATAATATACCCCACTGGAGACAGGGGAAAAAAATCTAGTATTGTTAAGGAAGATTTAGTCAAGTATTAGAAGAAAAACCTTTTGAATGGTGTGGAATGACAAGCAGTGAAATGGATTATATACAGAGGCTGTGGAGTTTCCATTGCTAAATGATTTTAAAGAAACATTGAACTGATTCTGTCAAGAATGATTTAGATATTGTTGAACCTTTCTTGAAGAAGAAAGATGGACTAGATGATCTTTGGAAGTCCATTACAACTCTCCTACTATTTTTTCTTCAAGGCCCACAGTAAAGATGGAACAGAAAGTCTATTCCCCTAGGAATGAGTTTTTTCTCACATTTCTTTTATCAGTTAGCAGCAGAGGAAAGCTGTAATTAGTAGCATAAAGGTACCTGAGTTTTCCCCAAAATTCAGTATTGTTACATTGCAACTGCAAATCAGTGCATAATGTTCCCTAGACAGACTTACACAGTAGCTAAAAGCACATATATTCGGACACGCTACAGACTAGATTCAAAGAATCCTTAGGCAAAAACTATCTTAACTCTGTCGTTACGTATTACCCATATCAACTTCACTCATCCATTTGACAGTAGCTCTTTCATTCCTTGTCCTCACCTGGCAGCCAGCCACAGTCTTTAAAAGGCCAAAATCCTGATCTCCCATGTAACATCCCACACAGATGATGTGATCTCAGAAGTAAGAAAGGAACCTGCCTCTGCAAGTCATCTTACAGCCACAACCCGAATAAATCAAGTCTCTGAATTCCAAGAAAGCATTTGAAAGGGTAGGAGAGTACAGAAGGGAGGTAGAAAGGTTTTGAACTGAGAAGCAAGATTGGGCTTCCAAAAAACATAGGTTTCATTTATTGGTCTGAAATGGACTTCCTATGTCATTTAGGATGAATCAGTTCCTTTTTTGTGGTATTAGTTCATTTAAAAAGTGGGGATAAAAATAACCTATCCGTAATTTGACTGTCAGTTCCCTGGGACAAACAGTCTAGCCCTTACTATTCAAGAGAGAAAGGAAAGGCATCGATCCCAGTGCAGTTCGTATACCAACTCCAGCCAGCCCTCGGGAGCACACACAGGGTTAAAGCTCCAAAGAGATAAATTCACTGAGAATTTGGGCAATGATGTCACTGTGACCTAAAGCTGGCCTTAAAAGAAATAAATGGGCTTTTAGTATTCCCTGCAGTCATTTGCTGTCCCTTGGCACCAAGATGAAATCATAGTGCTTTGTAATTACAGATAAAAGGGATTTGACATGAGAGCTCTCCAAACACGGCAAACATCCTGGAAAGTAGAAAAAAGACCCAACAACTTGCTTGCATGCTCATTCTCCAGACTTGAGAATAACCATCAAGACAATTTTCTTATTATTACTAGCTGTTCAGAAATCAGTACTAGATTCATTAGTTAAATCAGTGGGCTTTCCCAGACAAAAATAAAATTATGGAAAGAGGAGGATTTGAGAATAAATTAGCCAGACTGTAACAATGTCACAAACACGAAATCCTACAGCTCTGGCATGTAGAAATTACACAAAAAGAAATCCCACAAACAACAACAGATACTGAATAACTTAAAGAGTAACCTCCCATTCTTTTGACAGCGCAGAGGATGGATGCATCTACTCAAGCAAAGACTCCTCTGAGAAAGACTACAGAGATGCAACAGAAAACAAGGAAGCCTTATGCACAGGTACATTTGTCATTTAAAAAGAGCCCTAAATTATATTTGAGGAAACATTGCCATCACCCTACAAGGGACAGGATGAAGCAAGGTGTCCTAGAGTCCTTCTCTTCCTATTCTCCTAAGCCAAGATCATAACACATATGCAAGAATTCTTAATAATTACCACTGTAACCACTGTTACAACACTACACATCAGTCACATGTTTAAAACGACGAGTCTGGGGCTTGCTAGTTGTCCACGTGTGCTCTGCGGGTAACTCTCTGAGGGTTAATTCGTCAAGTATTTAATTGTGGGGGCTGGTTTTGAGCTCTGGGCTGCTGCCTACATCAGACCTTTGGCTGCAGCAGAGACGTGTAAAATCTAGTGAGGCTGACAAGAGAGAACTCTCCTCTTTTGGGAAACTCCAGCGATCCAGGGGATCGCTGTTAACCCACTACAGAGAACAGCACTGTAAAATAAATGCAAGTTGAATTTCTATCAACAGTGCAGACGTGCATGTAAAAAGCATAGCCCAGAGTCATACTTGTAAAGCACGCCTGTGTACATTTTTACTGATGAAGTAGAAAAATTGTTTAAAAACCTAATTGCAAGTAGCTCACATTTGCAAAAGAAAAAAATCAAGCATGTTAATTCTTTTCACAGTGAGTTCACCATTAGGAAATAAGGACCACATTAGGAAACCCAAATTAGCAGTAGCTGTGATTATTTTAATTTTATCCCTTATAGACTTTTTCTAAAAAATTAAAACAAAAAATACTGTTTTCTAAGATGAAATGTTTCCTTCCAGGTATTTTTGTCTTTTAAATGTGAAATACTTTGGCTTAAAGAATTCAAATTACAGATGTGACTACAAATGTGCATCTGCAAAAAACATTAATCATCACCTCTTCTCAAACTTCACATTAGTTTTGGCAACAAATTTTCCATCTCCTGTCAATGCCTTCTTTGATGATGTTTTGCCTTGCTGTTGTTGTTTGTATGAGAATCATTGTCTTCAGTTCTGAAAACCAGTGTCATGGTCTCTAATGGTAGAGTGTTGTGAAGTGTGCTGAAAGCGGATCACCACGCGGGACTTGTATTCCCATTTGTACAGGTGAGAATCCATTTCCCTGACAGACTGCGAGAGAAATTCCTATGTATGCCAAAGCAATGCCATATTTCTTTTTATTTTGTATTATTATTACCATCCATAGACAACTATATTCTATAAATGGTCTCTCTAGACTTGGTTGAATTATATATAAAATACAACAAGCACTTCTACAAGATTTAGAGATAGCTTGTTGATGTCATTACACTACAGAATTGGTCACTTAATATTTACAAATGGAAACATAAAACAATTATTCAGCTATTTCACAGAGAAAAAGGTGATATTTGCAGAATAATGCTGGCAAACATAATTTAAAGTGTTTATATGCATGGGCTTGACTCTTGAAGAGAAACGGAGTTTGCTAAAAGAAGTATAAATTGGATTAATATTTTTTAAAGCATTGTAAATTCTAGACAAAACTAGTAAAATGCTTCATCGCTGAAACCAGCAAGACCACTTCAGAGGTATTTATTTCAAGAAGAGGCTGCATCATGCCAAATGTAATCCTTATAGGTACTTTCCTACTGCCCTGGATAAGGATTAGCTCACACCTGATGACTGGGACTCACAAGGCATTTAAGCACATGCCTCGTATCTGACAGTTATCCGAGAGTTAAGGGCAGAGGCTCTGCACTTCAAGCTAAACATGTTCTTAACCATCTTATGGCAGTGGGCTCTAGCTGAGAAAATACCTTTTTGAAACATGTGGAGACATTTATATCAAAAGGCCAGCACCTGAATGTGCTGGATTACTGAACCCAGTACAACAAACTGCTGTCTGCGTGCTGAGCTCCGTTTCTGCTAGAGCTGGTTTGCCCAACGCTGACTTCTGTAGGAACCGGACTGCGTGGCAGTAACTGTTCTCACCTCAACAGAAAGAATTACCTAAAATCTTTTATTTTGTGGTCTACCATAATGTCTGATGTTGCATTAATTTTATTCGTTATTTACATAAAGTATTAAAGTATATACAGCAGGAAATCCTAGCTTGCATATTAAGTTATTTGCATTTCTACATGTATCGTTTTCCTTTTCCAATGGGCACTATCTTCTAAGCAAATGAAACTACAAAGTTGTAAGGCAAAGGCATTGGTATTTCTGAATATTATTTTTCTCTCTTTTTCATTTTTTAATAAAATGCCACCCAATAAACATTCTGAAAAGGAAAAAATGGAAAAAGGGAGAGCAAGCATCTGACTGCAAAAAGGGAGAGTAAAGTCAAGGGCCTTTAGCTCATTCTAGTTTTCTGACACAAAAGTGGTCCCCGGTAACAAGCTGTGGGTTCTGAAAAGCCTCAGCAATTTAAGGTGAGCTGGGATCAAGTGGATCTTCATAAACGCTCATAATTTGTTGATGTATTGTTCCTGTTTCTGTATAATTTTCAATCGGTATGATTTTTTCTTTTCGGTGGTAGCTTCTTAATCTCAATAAACCTATTTTCAGATTGGCAGTACATCTTTATTTCTCTACTGGGGAAAACTATTGCTATAGCATTAATTAGAAGGAGGAACTGCACCACACATAAATACATTCAAAATGATCAATCTCTGCAGTCTCTGTAAAACTGATGCATGGTAGGGGGTATACTACTAAAAAAAAGTGTAAGAAAGACACTTCCATTTTAGCCTGGGATTTTTCTTAAACTTTTTTTATGGCTACTGAACTGAAAGAAAAGCTGCATTCTGATCCTGGAGGGAGCTTCCTCAACCGAAATTCATGAAATCCTGTTCATTCAGGTCATGAAAAATAAATATTTTTTTTGTTGTTTGTCCTCTGAAACTAATAAATGTAAGCAGCCTGACGTATCAGTCCCCTAAGAACGACTTACAGCTATCTAATAGCCTGTGAGCTTTTATACATGAGATTCCTCTTGATTTCAGTATTAGTTCTGTGTTTTCAAAGGATGAAATGTTGCTTTTAATAAAATGTTTTCATTTCCACACATTATCCATAGATGAGCTCTTCGTGATTTTCTCTCACCATACTTTATCTTTCCGTAAGTGACTTTATGCAGTTTGCATGCGCTCTCTATCTTTGGAAGCACTAGCAGAATATACATCATTGGATAACACATCATCTCCAGTTTTAATGGAAGGTTACAATGAAGACAGATATTTTATAAATGTCTAGAAAGATCGAGAGCAGGTCAGAAAGAATTAAAAAAAAATAGACAGTATCAATCTACATAATGTCATTCCCTGTCAAGAAATGGGCTATCTTAATTGTGTGTAAACAGCAATATTATTGATGGTTACACCACAGTGTAATTGCTTGCTGGATTCGAATCAGGTTCCCCTGAATATAAATGAAGAGACAGAGTGAAGACAAAAGAAGCAGCTGAATCTAGAAACCAGAAAACATAAAATGAAAACGATCAAGTCAGATACACCTCCTTTTATTGTCTTTGAATGGGAATTACTATTAAACCAATAGATTTATAATACTAGCCAGAGTGAAGTACAATGCAAAAAGAAAACTGTTTCGCAATTAAGTTCTGCCAATGTGCCTCAGCCTTGACACCCAGCAATTATTGTCAGTGGAACCCTAAGCCTCTCTTAAATACAGTCTTAGAATTGCTTCAACCTCTATCAGAAGAACTGGTGTTCCTCTATATTCCTACATAGGAATATAGAGGAATGCAGAATCCTCAAAAATCTTTATCCCTTTGCGCTGAGAGAAGCCTAATACCTAGGTCATTCGAGCTAAAAGGCATCAACCAGGCCTGCCACATCTTCAACATGTTGATTATTAACTGAAAATGGTAATAGGGAACAGAAGGAACTTTAATCTGCCACGTGAGCGTGTTGCTGCGATCTGGAGCAAACCCAGGTGAGTAGCAATGTTCAAGGTGTCATTTCCTGGTTCTGAAACCAGAGCAATAGGATTATGCCTAAACTTTTCAAAAATGAGCTGCTGAAAATGCAAAAAGACCAATATGTGAGGTGATCCTCCTGAACTGCCTTCCCGTATCATACCGAGACCTGACCCACCACACTCTGGAGACAGGCAGAAACCAGCACAGAAACTGTCGTGAAACCCGGACACAACAGAAAGTCTGGTCTGCCGCAGCTTGAAATGAGAAGGCAACCTCCCCTCCGGCAGCCAGGACAGAGGCGATGGGAGACGCAACACGGCAAAAACTAAGGAGCAGCCCAGAACAGATGCAGCAAACTACCATCAATCTAAATAAACAGGAAAAAGATACCGTTTGCCTTCTTCCAAAATGAGCATCGCTTTATGGGGCAGACCGTTGGAGTGGGGATTACTCTAGCCAAATCAAGGCTGTATTCCTCCAATACGGACAATTAGGTCGACATTAATAACAAAAGGCAGCAGCAAAGACTAAGCTGAAGGAGCAAGGACAATTTTGCTCCATCCCAAGAAAACTATATTGGACATTGCAGTGGCGGACACGGAGCAATGGCTGTATCCACTGTAACATGGTTATCCTGTCAGTCTACACCACAGCTACATTTCTGAAGAGCTGACCTGGTCACAGATTTCCCACTACTCTCCCAGAGAAGGAGCTGAATTCAAGTTAAAAAATGGCCAACCCAGACATTTTCTTTAGGCAACGTCATTTTTTTTTGATTCAGTACCTTAGAAAACTTATTTAATAATTTTGATAATTTTAATAATATTTCTGCTGCACTTAAACTTTTAAAAGTATTTTTATTTTAAATTTCTAAATTTAAAA
>VZSF01009057.1:1024225-1275010 GCA_013398295.1 Chionis minor | reverse complement strand
TATATAAAAAATTTGGATGTTCATTTAACTGCTTAATCAAGACTGATGAATCTGAAATTTTCCAAAAACCTGAGTAGAAAAATGAATCTTAAATGGCATTTCCCTGTTAAAAGTTTTGTTTTGACATCTAGGCAACGTTTGGCTACAGGTTTTTTTTTTCTTGATAAATGTACATTTGACTCCAGGTCATAACAGCACCAGTGCCTGAAACTGTCTCCCATGTGCATGCTGAGAACCTAAACAGGGTACTCATTTCATAAAAGAGTAAAGCAGCTCCTATACATTTAGCCTTTTTTAAAAACTTTTAGACATACAAACAAACTTTTGAATAGAATCAAAGATTTCTAAAAGCGTTCATTTACGGTAGAATATACATCAGACTCAAAATTTTATTTTTCTACTTTTTAAGCTACTGTTGTACTTGTTTCCTTGTTTATTTGTATGGCAAACTGTGGATTCATTCACTGTACACTGTTAGCTGACAATAGCAATCACATTTTGTGTTATTCAAACCTAGGCACGGCCTCCTGCTGTAATGACAATAAACACTTATTTAGAAGTTTCTGAGATCCTGTTTCACAACTTGTTCAGAGTGGGGAAAAAGGAAGCCAAAGACATTTTTATATCAATACTTGCAAGAATTGTTCAGTACTTCAGACTGTACATGTTACAGTTTTTGATCACAGAAGATTATTTGCATAGTGTTGTCTTCCAAAAATATAAAAGCTACTTATAAACACAACTACGATTGGAGCTTAAAAACATCTAAAAACATTAAAAGGTAAAAAATAAAAGAATTGATACCAATCCTACTGAGCAAAGTAATAATTTTGGGATTTCAATGCTTTCAAAACTTGCTGTGTTTAAAACAAGAAATTTTATGGAAGATGGGATTCTCAAACTTAGTTTTCAAATGCTGAGGTTCATTTTAATTTTATTCACCCAAATGTTAAATCTTGGACAAACACTGTTAAAAAGATTAAATCAAATCAGGCATAAAAATTTCAACAGAAACACCTGTGCCATCTAGAGAGTAGTAACATTTGAATGAATACATCTAGAAAAATATCCACTATTAAAGCATTATAGATAGCAAATGTTTAACCAAGGAGATAATCCTGAAGCAGTCCAACAGCAAGACGGGGTCAAGGAGAAAAAACACTTAAATAATAAAATAAGAATAGTACAGGATCACCTTGACTCTTCCCTCTCCAAATGGGCAGAGCAGCTCAGAAGTAGGAGCAGTTTTGACAATAGAGTAAGAATAGGGGAAACACACTTACCCGATACGCCCCTACCTTCCAGCAGTTCGCAGTGCAGCATCTCCGGAGCCAAGCTGTCATCTTTCTATTTCATAATTCTCAGTGGATTCCCTTTATTTCATTACCTTTCCCAGTCACTTTTTACACAGGTAATTTTTTAGGCCCCTCAACAACCTGCAGAAAGGCATTCTGTAACATTTTGTACTGTACGAGAAACAAGTCCTTTTTGTTTGCTTTGCATCTACCTCCTGCTAGTTTCATTTGATGCCCTCTGAGCGTTTTGAAAGATCAGTTGGATTTAGGCTGAGATGAAGCTGTGAACTTAAGATTAACTATTCTTTATGGAACTTTACATCCATTTGTTTAATGTGCTATCCTTATATTTGATGCTCAGTAAATGAAAACGTGTGTATTTTAAAAGGTAATTTCATTAAAGCTTAAGGTTACAAAAAGACACAAAAGACTAGTGCAGAAATGCCAGTGTAGGAACACTCAAGCAGGCGACACAGAACTGGAAGCAGCCAGGGACATGCTGTCCCCTAAAGCAATCCCGCTAGTCCCACAGCATCCCAGTCCGGAGCTCTTCCACTCGGGATCTGCAGACGTCCAAGGGCCTATGGGCTGCTTCAACAACCTTGAGAAGAGTTAATTTGGAGAAGCAAGTATCTCATCGACAGTTTTACATCTATTATGCAGAAGTCCACTTCTCTTATAAAATCTAACCTCTGATTTCAGAAAGACTGAAAAACCCACTCCAGTCAAAGCAGAGCAGACAGCTATGTGGAGGAAATAGTCACTAAGCTCGCTGAGTTACAGGAAGGCTAATAAGAGCTATTGTGCATCGTTGTTTTAATATAATATGTAATAGCTAAAGGATTTTTTTTATTTGGAACGGGACATGATCTCTCCCTGTTGCAGATCAGGCTGTACAACGGATCTTCCCCAATGTCAGGAAGCTCATAGAGACGGTAGGGCTTTCCTCTTGATTTTGCTGCAAGTGCCCTTTTACTCTGCCATACGGTTATCCCCTGGACAGAGAATTATTTGAGAACAGATGTGAGTTGAAACTTTAAAGCAAGATGGCCAGAGCAAGAGAAGGAAGTTTAAGGTTACCAGTATTGCCAGTTCCATTAGTTGCTTTCCTTGAAGGAAGGAAGGACATGAACGGAAGGAGAAATGACAATATCCAAGTCAAGGCAACGTAAGTTAATTAGCTTCTAAAGAGCTTCAGGATGTCAGACTTCAAACTATTAAGATAAATTTTATCCCTTTTCATTAAAAAAAAAATCTTTAATGTCCTTCATTCCAAGTTTCTCTGATGGGAATGGGAGCCTGGCAATAGTTCTACAGCTGTCAGCCAAGTCATCAGGCGCAGAATGTTACTTTAATAATGGATAAATGGCAACAGATTTGAAGTCAGCAGGTATGTAACCTAGGGACATGGAAGCATTAATTAAATCAGTAAAGGCAGGCAGAAGCTCAAGAGGAAAAACCTGAACAAGAACTCGGGAAGCACTGATAAGGCGTGATTTTCTCTCTGCACAGCTTGTGCCTCCAGCCATTCAGCCCCTAAGATGCAGGAGAGCTGTGAAATGAGCTATGAGAATGCTTGTCAATCACCGGACAAGCTGTATCATGGTCAAAAGGTATTTCTAGGGCCTGCAGGAAAATAAAGGAAGGAATATACGATGTAGGATTATCAGTGACTAAGCAACTGCAGCCTTGATTATTGCAGCAAAGAGGCTTAAACAGAAGGGCTACAGTGATAATGGATAAGTTAAGGATTATAATTCTCACTCTCTTTTCATTTCAAAGACTTTTTTGTTTCAATTGCATTTGCTGATTTCCACGTTATGGGAGACTTTCTGTATTATGGGGAGAAGGAAGACCATTTCTGCAAATTTTTAATTGAAGCTAGATCAGGTGGTGCTCTTTTTAATTCCAGATCCAGGGTTTTGAAAGTCACATAGACAGAGTTACACATTTATCACCAGAGATGCCTCTTCCTCTTTGAGGAAGATGCGATACAGAACAAGGGAAGAATAACCTCGATTCAGAAGAAATATAATAGTCTCATTTATTAAACTATCAGTCAAAACAAATCTGAGGAAAGTCTCAAGAGTACACAAAGTGTGTGTATATATTTTGTGTATGTATATGTGTGTGTGTATATATATACAAAGTATGTACGCACATTGTGTGGAAACTACTTGTTTTACTGATGGAAATACAATTAAAAATCCACCAAACTTCAATTGTCTAGAGTCTTTGTTAATGGTCTGAGCAAGAATGGTTAGTAAATGAGAATTAACTTCCAACTTTGGTCTAAATAATCTGTACCTTATCAGTTCAATTTGCAATCAAATTAAACACATCAGTACTTGTTCTCTGTACATAAATACGTCACCTTCCGATCATGTGAAGTAGTGTTTTCCATCTGGTTCGTCAATATGGAGGATTAACGCTGTCAGTTCCTTAGGTCAAGTGAAATTAAATTAAGATGATGGTTAAATGGAAGATACACAGTTGTTCACATTGAAATGTGTTCTACAGAGCCAAAAATACTAGCCTGGAGCAGGAGTTTGTGTTTCTATCCCTACATCTTTTTATCATATAAATGTAACACCTCTGAAAGGATCTGGATTACTATCAACTTTCAGCAGAGCAAGAGCAACACAAAGAAGATTGTTCCACTCTTCAGAAATGAGGTGGAACAAACAGAATAGGTAATGGAGTACTATTCAAGTAGTCAGAGAAATATTTGCCTTAGAAAAAGAGACCATTTTTGAGATTTCACATGTTCAGAACCTGACTGATGATTACAAAGTCTTAAAAATCCTTGCATTATATTCATAGTCTCCTCTGTTCTTACACGTGTATAAACAAGATGGAAATGTAACATTACAGAGAAAGTAAATAGAGCATTATAACACAGCGGCTGAAAATGCAATTGGGTTTTCAAAGCATGATTACTTCAGATTTGTTTTATTACCATTAATAGATAAAATACGTATCCAGTTTTCCAAACAATGGGTCCCTCACTACTAGTATGTGGACCACATCCTGATCTGCATCCTTAGTGAAAATGAAGCTAATCTGGAACACTAACCTGGAAAGGAGTCCTGCTTGCTAGGTTTTTATAGAGGTGGAATAGGGCGTAATGGGCGGACCAGCGCTGGGAAGAGCTACCTCAAAGTGACTAGTGCAAACACCTCAAAATACCGGGGACAGATGGCAGATTTCCACCAGAAGCCTCTTCCTGGATGCTTGGAGCAGTTCAAATGACAGATATTTTTCCATTCTCTTCTCCATATCTCAATGTGCAAGCAGAAGAGGATTTTTTTCAGTGTGTTACTTTCCTATAAAGCCCTCAGACTGAGGGAGAAGTTCTATGCTTCAGTTATTTAATTTATTCATGAAATATTTTGTATTTCATGCTACCTCCCCCCCAATAACTCCAAGCAAAATTAGCATAAAAAGTGGTCTTTGAGAAAGGTATTTCAAATTATTTGCACTGCACTGAAAACCTCGCTGAATCATGAAATTCACTTAGTTAGGCTTTGATGCCGAGAGTCTAAAAGAGAAGTTTTCTCACCAGTAGGAATCTTCTATTAGTGAAGAGTTTACCTAGAGAAAACTAGATCAAAACAATTCCAAGTGCTAATTATGTTCTGCATATGAAGTTGCCCCACCTTCATAAGAACAAATAATAAATGGACAGACTTTTTAATAAACAAGTTCTCTAACAGGAAATTAGAAACGTACATCTCTGTTGAAAAGAAAATAACAGCAAAGCTCATTTTTAATTCACTGAAAACAATTCAGCAGTTTAGTCAGAACGGAAGAAGGACACATCAGTTACAGGGGACTTGTGCATTAATAGCAAAACTAATCTGCATAGGCATTTTGTACAGAGCTCTCTCGAGTCCAAGTTAGAGGAAACAAGACGTGACAAAATGGAAGAGCTGCAAGTGGAAAAACTGAAAACATTTGAGAAAAGGTTCAGTAGTCTTGCTGCAGACTAATCAATCACCTGGTAAGTACGTGATCAAAACACAGGGGAATTCCCAGGGTGCAATAACAGGTAGATAAATTGGGTGATACGATTTTGCTAGTTCTGCTGCTACAACTGGAAAGCAGACATTTATTCTGATGATGACAGCTATACCTTCTGGCCATCGCCACTAATTAAATCGCTATCTTTCCTATTCCATTTTTCCCCCAGATAGAGATGTGATCAAAGACAGCACAATATAAAGGAGGAACAGGAAACTAGATTTAAGTAATAATTTTAAAAGCAGTGAGATAGCCTGAGATATTAATGCAATCCCTTGAAAAACAAAACATGATTCTGCCAGGAAGGGTAGGTACAACGGTGTGAGGTGATGTGTCTATGACCATAACGTGGTAATCAAAACTTCCTGTCTTTCATAACTCCTAAAATTGCGAGAAAAATGCATAGCTCATTAGGGAATGCATACAAATGGGAATAGTTTATGGACAGTATTTATCAGTAACGCATTATCTGCGGGTTATTACAAGTTACAGTACAGCCTGTTTCAAAATGAGGATTGATTCTGTTTCAAATACTCAGAGCAGTTGTCACTTTTTCTTACAAAAGATAAAGACTTAGAAAAAGTCTTTAGTCTCTTAGAAAAACAAATCATACTCGCAAAGTTACTTATCCAAAACCAAGGTCCAGTCTGATTTTTACAGGACTCTGTGTGCACACTAGAAGCAGCATTCCAGTGCTCGAACCTTCTCCCACCCACCGCTATGCATTTCCAATGATAAACACAAAAGTTAAAAGACATGAACAAATTAAAATACAACATGTAGAAATTGATATTAGTGTACCTTTGTGGCTCTTAAACTACAGGCTGCGTAACACAACAGACAGGAGAAAATTTCAGCTGAAGCCATCCACCTAACTAAGGTCAATTCCCTTTCCTACGTGCAACACATCGCTTTTCTGAAGTGCCTTGTGGAGACTCCCGCATACACTCCCCCTTCCGCAGGGCTCAGACCCCAGCCACTCTTGGACACAACTCACTCCTCAGGTGCCCTGAAAACCTTGTGTCACTGCAAGGCTCTTCAGACTTTCTTCTCTCACACAAGGAATGCAGAGCTATGTGCAAACGGCACTTTAACAACAGTATAGCCTTCAAACTGAAGGTCTGGCACAGAACAGCCAGCATGGCAACACCGACACAATGCCGGCAGCTCCCCTAGCGACTGGTCCTCAGACACTGGGGGTTTGCCTCTAATGTGCATTCACGAGTTAAATGTACTAGTTTCAGAAATGCAAGGCAGTGAAAAGTCAAAGAGAACTTTAAAGTGTTTCGGCATGTTATCCTTCTGCTGCCTCAGTACCCTCACATGGAACATCGCTGTAGGAAAGAACTCAGACAGACTCCCAAAAAAGATTCATACCACACCAGCATCAGTGCCTTTCGTTTCCACAATGGTGAACTAAAATGTATACAAATGTATAACAAACATATTGAAGAAAAACAAAAAGTGCAATAAAGAGCTTGAGGATTCTTTTTTCCTTTCTCAGAGTAACAGTAAATCTTCCGTAGGGTTTCTGATGGCAGACTGCCTCCTAACCTCTCATGGTTACCAGGGGCTGTAACAGCAAGATCACTCCAGGGATGTTACAATAGGGAAATGCTGTAGAAAAAGGAGAGACTTGAAGAAAGGTTATGAACAATACTGACAAGACTGAGGGATAACAAGTAATTGCAACACAAGATAAAAAATAATTGCAGTTGTAGGGATCAGCGTGTGGTTGTGCCAGTTTTCATATAAACAACAAAGTAATCACTCTTTCCCTCATCTTCGCAGCAACACCTTGTTTCAGAGATTCCTGCCTGTCGAGACAGTTTCAAAGTTGCTTTGAACTCTCTAGGCTTCCTTCTTCAGCTACTGCCCCTTTTGAGCAGAACGTATCCCTGACAAATACTTGGCTGACCATGTTTAGAAATCTGAAGTTCATCCAAAACAAGTATTTCACCAGCAAGGGCCTTTGCACAAGTTAACACCAACAGAAAGCTGGATTGGGTTTCGTTCATTATCATGTAATTCAATCATCTCACATAAGTTAGTTCCCATTTAATTTTCTGCTCCTTTTTCTCAAAGGTACTTAATGACCCTTTCCATACTGCCAGCTCAGCAGCTCTTTGTGTCAGTGCCCAGCGGGGAGTCTGTCCATCCTGAGGACGGTCTGTCCGCTTCAGCCTCATGGGTCTGGAGCCAGTACAATTGGTGAGGCTTAAGGAAAAGGTCATTATTTCTTATAGCCTGTAATACTAGGTCTTCAGTTTTAATTGCAAAGAACTATCTTGCAGCCTTCTCCTTTGTGGAAGAGAACAGTGGCCACCATCCACTCATTTTTTCATTAAAAATAAAGTGAAGAAAAACATGCAAAAGCCCCGCACTGCACAAGCATGCAAAATGCAGAAAAGGAATATAAAAAAGCAAAGCTTCAAAGTAAAAGTGGGACTGTAGATCACTACTACAACTTAAAAAGGGAAATAAAACTGAATGCCACACTTTAACCATACTAACTAGCAACCTCATGTCCTGGCACACTTTCTGGGGCTAGACACGAGATCTAGCGTAACACGCTTCTGTGAGCCTAAGCAACGGGTACAATCCACAGCTCTTTGTTCACTCATACTTTTCCCTGGCAGTCCTCTAAGTACCGATGTATCTTCAGAGAAATTTTGCAGCGTCAGACATCGCCGCCCCAGGTTGCCAACCCCAACCTCTCCCTAGCCGTCACTCACAGCCGTAGTCCAACAGGAGACGCCAACCTGTCATCCCAGAAAGGCGAGATGTGCACACACCCCAGCTCCGTCCACCCTCGCGTGGGCACGTCAACCTGTGGCACAAAAAACAGTGCTAGAATGCCACGAACTGCCAGAGCAACGCTCATCGGGAGACGTCTGCATCCTAAGCAGGAGCCTTAACCCAAAAGGGGGTTTAAAGCCTTTTATCTTCAGCAGAGCAAGATATTAAGCCTATGAGCATTCTGGCTGAAATNTATATACACACGCGTAAGATGGTACTTGCTGAAGTACCTTGCTGAGTTAGGTTTTAATATCTCACATATTTCTATTTCTACAGCAAGTAATGGGAAAAAAAGCTAGAACATACCAGCACAAATTTCCCTGGGAGACCGCATGAACTGAAACAATCATGCAGTTGACACGTGGTTTCTGTTTCTAAGGAGGCATGCCAACTAAACAGAAAATAAAGGGATACCAGCCCTCATACTTCCAGATATAAAATAACTCCTGTCAGGACAGAAAGCCCTGTTATCCTGAGGCCGGACTACCCCACGACGCAGAGTACCTTCCTTGTACTTCGTGGCAACTATAGCCTCAGCAGCCCACACACATCAGGTCTGACCCACTGCGGAAGCTCCCGCATTCTGTTTCTGTAGGGGACACAGTTAATAGATGTCCGTCTGTTTTCCCTTTTGGCTTCATAACTCCTGTTAAAGTGCTTAATGCTGGGCAGTGGTCAGATGGCTAGGAGACAGGAGGCCTGTCGACATGCCACTACCAGTATCACCCTTTGTTTACTCAGTACACTTCTGAGACAGAAATGGATGCAAAAATAGGGCTAAAGAAATTCCTGCAGCACTGGCAAAAACTGAGCAGGTGATTGTGGCGCTGGCACAAGAAGCTATTCCATCCTGAATTCCCTTCTTCAAGGGAACACATTTCAGTAGTTCGAGGAGCATCCACACTACCACTAGTTCCGAAGACATCCATTTAGTGTTATTACCCTGCAGTCAGAGCAGCAATACCTAATCCTGAAAGAAATAGTGCCTGAGAGTCTGTAAAACCACACCGAGTTTTCACTCATCCTCAGTATGCACGTTATGATACACATCTATATAGGTACACGCATACATTCAAAAATACGTCAATCTGCAATGCAAACTTCAGAGAATGCAGAACTGAAAGATAAATTAAAATTCACCAAAATTTACTCCCATCCTGAAAAAAGCAAAATGTAAACACGTTATTAAAGGATGCATTAGCATGTCTAATTTCATGGAAATTAGAATATAGATAAAAATGTAAAACTGTAATTAAAAGAATGAAGAGAGAACATTAACAGGAAGAACCATACACTCTAATGCAAAATGGTATGTAAAACTGTAGGCCTGTTTTCAAAATTACTAAATGAGGGAAAAAAATACAGTCTGTTCCCGGGAAAAGATTGGTAATAAGCAGTTACAGTTATCAGACAAAAACTGTTGATAGTTCCTAAAACTTGTTAGATATCTTTTATCATTTGAAGGTACCTAGATGAAGGTTTTTCCTCCTGTCCTTTGCAAAAAAGAACAGAAGTGGAATATTCTGTTACAAATACTGCTGAATAGATTGGCAATTTTGTTTTTCTTAATTCTATGGCTACAGATTAGAACTGCAGCTTTACATTACCTATTTTCCCCTTTTTAGTCAAAACATCTCAAGAGAATTTCCATTTCTAACTATTAAAGAAACCAGTTTTCAGTTTCAAGTCAGAAATACAGAAATTCCCCTATTTCTTCTTACAGTATTTTTTTGGCTGAATTCCAATTTCAGTTTACAGGAAGTTAAAATATTTCCATGTTATAGAATAGTTTGGTCAAGAGCTGTCCAAATCAATCAAAGATGAAATAAAAAATACCAATGATAAGGGCTTATTTGACCCTGATGCTGATGTAGAAGATGCTCCTCGTGTAGAAGAACCATCAGCTACAGTCCTGAAATAATTAAATCTTTTTATTTTGAGAAGTGATGTATAAACTCATTTCCATGGTAACTTCATTTTGCATTTCACAAAGGTCTAACCCCAGAATTTCTCTGTTGCACCCAATATATGATGCTACCCTGCCTCTGAAGTCACTGCCTACAACAACAAGTTGCAAGAGTTGTATTTCTTCTATTTACAGGTGCAGGAGGTATCAGAAGATTAATATCCTTTCTCCACTTTGCAATCCTCTGCTTGCTTCAGTTGTGTTCCTCTGCTGATTGCTTTTAATCAAGATTTCATTTTTAACTAAAACACAGATATGCAGTCAAGTGATTCCTGTAGCAATTGATGTCTCTGCAATACAGCAAAATTCCTTCTTTGTATCATGTTAATTTTCTTGCTGCTGAGCAGACAAAACAGATTATGACCATTATCGAGTCACCTCCGTTTAACTCCAGCTAAAGGAGCACATGGCCCATATAGAGGATATGCTCACACCTATGTCAAGAACCTCAGTTTCAGAATGCCTTTGAGAATCGTTAAAAAGGATAAAAACATCAAAAGTGTCTGCATGCACACACAATCCACAAACAAGACAGGAGTGAGGGTGTGAAACAAGCTAGGATTTCAATCACTGCAGCCAAACTGTTAATCACTTGCCGTGGTCAGGAAGCAGCACCTACTTTACGTTTTGAAAGCTAGTTACTTTACAGAAAAAAATGACTGCTTTACTGTACAAAGTACAAACACAGTGCTTGGTTTCTTTTTAACCCACTGAAGGAGTAACTTCTGGTGAAGCTGATTTTTATCATGTACTAATTTGTTCCAAATAGATTTTTCTAGCAATAAAAGTGTACGTGGACAACTCACCATGATATTTTAAGGGTAAAATGCAGTTACACCTCATAATTTAGAGGTCATAATTAGACCTCATCAGATAGAATCAGGGTTTCTATTACTGCATGTGCACTGCTCTCCAAAGGGAGTTTATTTAAACAGTAATCTCATAGGTACAACTTCTTCCAAAACATTATGGACATCACTGGATTTCCAATCCCAGGAACCAAGTAATTGTTTTTGGGCATACGACAGTTCTGGGTTAGATGTCCTGACAACACACTTATGCTTAATTCCTCAAGAACTGGCGTAAGGTCAGATAGAAGCTCTAAGTGGAGTGAGTACAACAACTCACACAGTTTAACGTCTGGATTACCGTAGGTGCAGAGGGGTGACTAGTTGCATTTGGTGAAGCTCTACAGATGACTACCTCAGCAGGGAAGCTTGCAGGATCAAAGCTGTGCCTTCAGGCTAAGACCAATGAATCCATTTCATGGATGACTTGAATCAAACTTTGATGCAGAAGTGAATCCTTAACTCACTGTCTTCCAGCAGCACTGGGATTTGCAAGCCACCTCAGACAGACCATAGCATAATTCAGGCTGGAAGGGACCTCAAGAGGTTATCTAGTCAAGCTTCCTGCTCAAAACTCCCTTCTGCTCCTCAGAAGGTTCAGAAAGAACCTTACATACATATAACAAATGTACACACACATTTCATTACTGTATGTTGTAAGCAAATGGAGTTTAAGGAGGAGTTTACATTCAAGGGCACTATTATGCCCTGAGTTAAGGGAAAAGCAGCCCCGCTGCCTTATGAAAAAATAATCCAACGTCTTATACAACAGCACAGTAATATGGAGCGTAAAGCATTAGCTCTAAGGCCATACTGGTTTTTCTGTTAGCATCACAAGTGCACATAAGAGTTAACATAAAAAAATTAAAATGAAATAAATACGCTCTCTAATGAACTAATATACGTGGGTAAGGTAACATCTGCTACTTTGTTTATAACAAATGTGTCAAACATTAGATATGCCAGCACTCAGGCACATGTTCGGATGGAAGTTGGAGAATTTGCTTTATGTGCCCAGCAGAAAATGGAGTCTTTCATGTCATGGCAGAGTAGTATCAGACCTGAGAGTGCTAGGAGAAAAAGGCAGAATTTTCTTCTTAAACAGAGAGACAGCCCTTCTGGTAATGGCTGTTAGCTGGTTACCACAGAAAAGGAGTCTCCACTGAAGTGATGTGTGAGCAAGGAAAGAACACATATTTGAAGAAGTCCTGACCTACTCTTTATCTCTAAACAAAATTATACCTAAGGAGTGATTAGTAAACTGTACGAGGAGGTAATGTGACTCTGCTGCTTCCTTTGTGTTTCTCTCCCCTTGACAGATAATCCTGACAGGCAAATCCCAGCATTTCCCAAACCAGTCCAGATCTGCTCTCACAGAGAACACGAGGGATATCCCCCACCTCTTCACACGTGTTGTCTGTTACTTTATGGAAAAGCTTTGGGAGTAACGAATTCCAGTGGATTTGTGAGCGTTCACCTTAGACAGAAGCAGGAAGATTCTATTCAAAGGCTATTTTCACTGTGGTGAGAATGGAAAGCCTATAGCTTGAAAGGTGCCCTTGAAAGGAGCTGCAAATTGATCTAACGCCCAGTTTCTTCTGTAACTATGTAAACTGCTCACAGACATTTATTTGCTGTAATGGATAACAGATCTTGAAAGCCTATTACATCTAGATTAAACATTTAACAAGAAACTAGACCAATTCCTCCATTTTGTTTGTAAAGTTCAACAGTTCATATTAACCAAAATGTACTTTTAATTTGCCTTCAGTCCACAAACCGGAAAGCTGCTAAATAATAGAAACACAAAACCCTGAGCGCCAATTAAAAAAACAAGATTTCCATCCCACTTATTTGGATTCTTTTAAGATAAATCATGTCTCACAAGAATGGTAATGTTAAGTAATTTTTTTGTTGTTGTTTAAGCTGTTTTCATACTAAATATTTCAGCTGGTTTACCCTGTTACTTTTTTTTTATTATTTTTAACATTTTTGTTTTGGAAAGACAGGGAAATATAAGTCCCTGGAATAATCTATTGTAATATTACATTACATTGTTACTGAAGCCCCTTTCTATGAGGATTAAAATGGCTATGCCTGTTACTACCTCTAAAAGAATATCCGAGATCAATCTGTGGTAATAGCATACGGTAATTAACTCATGATAAATAACTTTGGTAAACTAAACAAAAAAACCTCAGTGGATATTGCATTTAAATAAGCACCTCTATTGTGCAGGAAAACAGGGAACTTTACAACACAGGATTTTACTTGAGAACTGGAATAGCAGCTGTCGAAGTTTGTTGGGCACTAAAGCACTGAGCATAATAAGGACAGATGGACAGGTGTGAAAAATGGGGTTGTGGAAAATATAAACTTTCTTTATAGTATCTCATAGGCAATCCCTATCTCTTCTTGAAGCTTGTCCTGCAGCCGTATATAGGGACTGAAAACCAGGTGAGAACAGAAAATTCAGGCTTACTTGCTGAAAACACTACTGGTGTAGGAAGATATCAGCAGTACACAACAATCTGTCGCACGTTCATTTTGTGGTACAAAAGGAACAATTTTTCATTCCAGGGGTACTGAATGGGTAGGACAATTTCTAGTGAAAGGGAAGGGTGCTCCTAGTGGTACGTAGCTCCGAGACGCTGGCATTCCCATTTTTCAGAAGTCATCCCGATGGCCCTTCCCCAGTGCAACCGAGTGCTGGGTTCACTGTCGGAGCAGAGCGCTGAACGCAGCGGGCATTGGGACAGGACCCGACTCTCAGCTCTGTACTGGACAGACATGGACAGAACTCCATTGTCACTGGGAGACCCCTGAGCACCAGTGGAAAACGGGTCTGCCTGTACTGTTAGGGACAAGAAAGCAGAGGCCTGACCCACAACTATGTGAGTAACAAACAGCTGTCTGGTGGCAGGAAGTGGAGGACGTCACAAGCACTAAAAATTACTATTTAACAAGTTTCTCACACCAGCTCTGAGTATTATCTGGAATAGATGATTGTCACTCATCAACAATATTCTCACTTCTTGGGAACTTCACCCTCCACTCCTTCGCTTAAGGTCTTCCCAAATTAACATTAAAAAATGCCTTCAACCTCCCAGTCACTGCTATTATGCTGTACTTCATCTCAGCTTCTTCAGGGAATTTTGCAATCAATGGCATTTTCAGAACATGGAAGAGAAATCTTTTTGACAAAATATACCTATGAAAAGACTACCCAAATTCTTTCAAGTATGCTGGCATTACTAAAAGACATGCTTTCCTCTGCATCTAACCTGCACATATACCTTCAGGTATGGAAACTACTTTAATCTGAAAATATGTTTTCTTGATTAATGTTCAACTAAATATTTGTAATTTTTCTGTTGTGACACCAGAAAGCATTAATAATAACTCCGAGAAAAAATTAGCTTCATTTTACATAACATGTATATTATTTTGTGTTCTTGATTACTATTATAGACTAAAGTAGTTAAAATTGCATTAGACTTTTTTCTTATACTTTGCCTGCATCTTGCTTTTAGTAATTAAGTCTACCAATTTTTTTTCCTTTTCACTTCCAGCCATCTGACAGTCCAATAGTATGTAACAGAACACTTCCTGTGTTCCTCCCACGTGGCCTGCTAATTTGAAATGAAATATCCTAAGAGTTGTTTATACCCTTATGTACAAGTACATTCCTATTTCAAGAGCTTTTCATCATATGCTGTTTCTGAATACTTTGAGATATAAACAAATCTTTAATTTTAAATACTTGGACTTGGTGGTTCTGGTCATTTCTGCTGATTTTTGTTTGTGCTCACTGAAACTTCACATAGAATCCTCAGAAAACTTAACTGGCTTTAAATTAAGTTTGATTAAGTTTTAAGTTTTTATTAGACAAACAGAGCATGATTTCTGAATGCTTTCACATACTCTTCAAATCTAGCTATTCCCCTCTACATGATAATTCAATTTATGGATAAGAATACAAGATACATTTTCCTAGTTGAAAGGTTTGTCTCTTACCTGTCACATATGAAGTCCTGGCCCCACTGATTAAGCTGGCAAACTTCACACTGATTTATTTTGTGTAGGCTTCTATAATCTATACATAATTCACCCAGTCTTAGTTATTAACATCCAAATCTCTTTAAGAGTTCTGCAAATATCACCATTATTCTAATCTCCAAACATCTAATGAAAATGCAAACAGCATGAAATAAAAAAAACAAATAGTATGCTGACTATAAAACTACAGCTATAATAGTAATAATTTATCATATATCTCCAGGAATCTTATTATTTATGCCGCTGACCATAGTAATGTAACATCAAACTGTACCCAAATAAACTAGTCCACAAACTTTGTTACAACATAAGGTGTTGTAGGCAGTACTTTCCTTGGATGAAAAAGAAATTTAAATACAAATAGTATTGGATTTGTACTTTCCATATTAAAATAATCCAGCCTAAGGGGAAGGACAAGGCAACATAACTACAACTATAGTCACCCCTTTCCTTTCTGTGCTGCCAAAGGCAGAGAGACTCCAAAACGCTCATGTCTCCTGCTGAAGTAATTCAGAACTGCTTTGCACCACGATCACGTCCTTCTAACATCAGTGTACGGGAGTTAGGGGGGTGATGCTGAATTTCCCAAGTATCAGAGTAATCTGATGATTCTTCTGAAACGCAGGTGGGATGGCTGTCCAGCTGTCACTTTCCCTCTACTTCTGCACAACAAAATGCAAATTAATTTCTAAAATCTTTTCAGTACTACAGATCACATACATACGGAACTTGGTTCACAAACTCATTTCAAATGAACAACACAAAATGTGTCTCATGCATCCTACAGGCAAACACTGCGTTAACACTGAGGAAAGCCATCAGCAAGTTACTCAAAAGTTTAAATGAAATTGTTTAAAAGGAAGTATTTAAAAGTTAAAATGAAATTGTGCTGCTGTGGATCAACTATAAACTATTTTGAAAGGACTAGATCAGAATGAATTAAAAGATACTTGTATACAATAAAAATGAGACACGAAACAGCATTTTTACAGTTACATGCTACAGGTTTAGAAATTATCCACTAGTTCTCCCCACAAATGTAAAAAGCAGCATTTATCAATGGGAAAACTGTCGGAGGGATAGACTATGGCTTCAAAACAATGATTGAACTATAGATGTCAGCAGAGACTCTCACGATTCCTATAAAAGCATTCAAAAAGGCAGTCTAAGCTCTGATTCAGGAAAGCACTCTGATACTCAGGATACCATTTCACAGGTCCTGAATACTTAATGAGGATGCCCTCCCTCAATACTCCGTTGCATTTTCACTTAAAGATCCCAGAATAATAAGCCTAAGCAAAATAACATGGGTAAGCCATGCTATAGGTGAATGTTGTCACCAATATCCAATAGACGTGGGTGATCTGCAGCTCCTCAGCCAAACATACACTTTGATTGCCACATGGCAGAAACAGACATTGGTTGTCTTATGTCAGGACTGCTGTGTTAAAATAATTTTTTAGACTCTCTTCACTGACCATTTGAAAGGATGAAAAATACCAAATCTCCGTGGTGAGTGTCCAAGTTCCTCTCCAGTAAATTATTTCATAATATCTGAAGGTGACAGAGCGGTGGAGGTCAGTCAGGTTGATAATGGAATGAGTGATCCTTGAAGAACACCACTCAGGATTCCTGCAATCCAATACAGCTTGGACTGTAGCGAGGAATACATTTGTTTAAAAAGTATTACCTCAAAGATCACAGATGTAATCTGGCATTATCACCACAGATTCATCACAGACACTAAAGTTTACTCCATCAACACAACGCTTATGAAATGTTAGGTGAAAACACAGGAGAAAAATATGCACAGAAGCACATCACAGACTCCACTAGCAGTCAAGTCTGGCAGAAGTCTATCACCTAGTGACAGCTTCCTTTTCCCTCAGTTGTTAGGATGATAGAGAGAGAAATGAGTGAGATAAGTCCTGGGCTTCATTACTGAAGGAAGAAAACGGTTCCCAAGAGAAAAATGATCAGCAAGCTGAAGTATTTTGATATAATAATTGAAAAGTCACAATTATTTTAAAATGTTTTCAGACTGTGCAAACCAACTATATTCATATTTGATGCATTAAAACCCAAACTTGCTGATATAGACATAAACGACTCAGTAACAGGGAAGGAGAATATTTACTGGAAGTGTCAAGGAAAGGACTGAAAATCAACTCCTACCTCTAAATCATCCACTGCCAGGTTACAGGGAGATTTGTCTGGTGTATAAGAACCATAATTACAACCTCCTCCTTTGAGTTTGGTGTTTATTTCCCTAAAACACAACTGTCATGTGCTTGGGACATCTTAGTCACTGTGTATGTGTGAACACTGCATATGTCCAAAGAAAATACCACTGTTAGGAATACCATAGCCAGCATATAAATGTCATTATTTTGAGGTAACATACGCAGTGGGAAATCTTAACTGAGCTAGTGGGAATCAGAACTGTGTAAAAAAGCGAGGAGTGAATCATTCTTTTTTCTATGATTTCCATTGTCTAGAAAAAAAACCCTCATACGTTCCTTCTTTCTAGTTTAATTTCTCCTTTGTTTCCCTTACTTATGCAGCTGGAAAAGCTACATTAAACAGTGGCTTAACACCTTCACTGTAAAGAGTTGGCTAAGGTAAGGAAACCATTTTTTGCAAAATGTAACTAAGTAGGATCATTGTGAGAGATAGAGAGTTTTCAAAAACTCAGTTATTAATCACTACGTTGAGCAAATCTTCGCTCAAAACCAATTTCCACATACATTTCATTACTCACAGGAACACTCTGAGGACACTGTGGGTCTGTAAAACGTCCTAAGGTGTTTCCATGGAAGGAGAAGTATTCAAGTAGCTCTCATACTGTACTTATGAACAGCATTTGCACACAACCCACAGGTATTTCTAACAGCAAAGTGACCAGCTGAAAAACTTGTTTCCTTCTTTCCTTGTTAGGAAACAAAACGTTTCCTAAATGTTTACAATTATGTCCGCAGAACCTTACAGAAGAAAGGCTTGGTTTAATTCCACTTCAATAAAAGTCATGCTATTTGCTGGAGTGAAGTGTACAGGCCAGACCACCATCTTCCAGAGGGTGAAAATGCACCATCACCTTCTGCTCTCACCAGCTCTGAGGACCCTGCGCATCCCTGCCTTCACAAAAATAGAGGCTCTTTCCTTTTTCTTCTTTCAAAAGTATGAAGAATGGCTGGCAAACAAGTGAGGTATTTCTAGTTCCTGTTCATACATACAGTTGAATCCAAGTCATAGTTGAAGAACAGCTTGTAAGAATGGACTGATGCTCAAAAACATGTATTTCCAATTTATAGTTCATTCTGAGTAAGAATTCAGTACACTGCAGATGTAACAGTAGTAAATGTTAATACCCACAAGTGCCCGAGCTCTAATACTCCAGCAGGGAACAAGATGCTGTAAGTTGAAAAATTAAGTAATAACTTGTTTTTGAGTCCCTTGAAATAACATTTGTCAAAGCATTCTAGTTGTTTTTACAATAATTTACCATATTTCTCACTTGAATCAGCTTCTCTTGGTGTTTTCTAATAAAGACAGGCATTGTAGTGACATTGGCAAGACCTTTGCAAAGTTCCCTCAAGCAAGAGAAACATGAGCAGAGAAATCAGTTTAGTGCATGAACAAATTCCTGAAGAGTCCCTGTGGAAGCTTGCATCATAGACCTAATTCCATTTTTTTCCCTTCAACTTGTTAAACAAATGTCCTACCAATGCAAGAATACATTCAGGGTGAGAAGGGGGAAAGAGAAAATAAAAATGACCACTGTGATGATAATGCAGAGGCAGTTAGTCTCCGACTACCACATAAAATAGGTAAGGGTAAAGACATTATTGGAAGTAATTTAAAATTTACTATGTTATATAAAATCAGAAAACTTGTCTGATTAAAACAAAGCCCTATACCAAACAGAAATCTATATTACATGATAAACTCAAAAAAATAAACGTTTTAAGATATTAATCCTAATACCTCTGAAAACAGAGTTCTCTGCGTTTCTTGAGGATATAACTAATTCACAGATCTTTCTTTTAAATATAAAACTGAAGTATAAATTCAGTTCAGTTTCAATGAAGGAATTAAAACATTTTTACTTTTTATACTACTATCTCCATCTCTTAACTTTGCCCTGAAACATTGCCAAAAAATATTCAGCCTTGGTAAAAGAATTCCATTCACTTTCTAAACTATGCTAAAATTCATTACCAAGCTTTGCACTTGGCATGTACAAAAAAACTTCCACTGGTCATTTTCTCCAGGTGCATAAGAATGCTTTCTCTCAGCTCAGAAAAAGTTCGTTCACGCTCTCTTCAATCTGACTTTTGTCTGTAAAAATAATATATGAACTACTTAAATTTAGCCAATTGGATTTTAGAAAAGTATTGCCTTTGTACTTCCCAAATATTGCACCCCACAAGAGTCTGCAGATTCAAATTCCCATCACAGCACTTACAGATCTTAGAAAAGCTAAGTACTTTAACTAAGCCTGTGAATTTGAAGGGCATTGATTAAATGGCATAAAACTACGTAGATGGCTTATTTCAGAATTTAAATAGCTTATTTCATGCGTCTTAATTCACTTTCACTGTAATTTAGATCAAATTAAGACCAATTTAATTACAAGCAAGGTTGCCTATTCTTTAAGCTGCTAAAAAGAATTCAGCCACGGCAGAGATATTCTTGGAGGATATTCTTACGGATTAGATTCTCAGTGGCAAAACCACTGCAAGAAATGTCCATGTCCCTCTGAAATCTCTTGCCCAAGACAGCCGTACTTGTCCCTCACACTGCAGTTGGATCATTTCAAAACTCTCTCTGTGACAAAACTGAAAATAACTTTTCAAAGCAAAATTGCTGCCAAGAGCAACATGTGACACCACCTCAGATTTGGCAGTTACACAACACACAGCCAGAAAAGCTAAGCTGACCATTCATTGCATTTCTTTCTCTGCATTGACTGATTTTTGTTATATTTTATCCCCTTCTTCCCACTTTTGTGCATGCTGGCATTTGCTTTAATTACTGCCGAACACTTTTCTTCATACTTCTGAAACTTAACATTATTTAAAACAGTAAAAACAAGGGAAATTGTGAAGAGGTTTCTCAGATTTGGGATTTGAGCATAACATCTCTTCTGATGACAGTGTTCTCATTTCACACAATACACCTATGCGATGTATTGAGAACACAGTAAATGCTGTCCTATTGGGCTCATCTGTGTTTAACCACAACCACACCACAAGCTGCTGCGCCAACCATTTAAGCCACTTTTAGTGCATGTGAGCACTGAAAAAACCACCCAGACTGTGATGCTCTTGAAACACACTGAAGTGTCTGAACAAATCACCCGTGGTCACTGTTAGCATCGCAATTCTTTCGTGCTTCCAAATCCACACCGTTGAGGACCATTACACATATAAAGCAGCCATCACATTGGAACATGTAACTGCCAAAGACGCTTCAAAGGTCTCTTAGACCCCATTTTTCTTTGAACTGCAGTGCCTGCTAAAGTACATGCAAATTTCATTCAAGTTGTATTTGATTTTAGCTCAAAGCTTCTCACAGAGAACAAAATATATAAAAGACATCATGCTTGCCAGATGAAGGGTTCCTGACTAGAGCTAAAAGAGCTGGCTCAACTACAGGTGGGAAATAAAAAAGTTAAGCTTTGAATTCTGTTGGAGTAGATACAGGAACTTACCTACATCCATAGTAACCTCCTCAGTTTCTAAGGTATTCTAATATGCAGCAGGATTCAATAGTCTGCCTCACTGTGTCTTCGTATTTGAAATCCGATTTACAGCAGTGAGACCGCGTGGGTAACTCAACAGGCTGGTACTTCTGGTCCACGTGGGATAAAGTTCAGGCATTCACTTATTTTATATATTGCTAGAGCTGCCTTCACATCCAAGCTGAAAAGATGTATTTCATATAAAACTTGGAGGCAAAGGCAACTCTCGCAATATATAAAACACATGAATGCCTGAAGTTTATCCCACACATTTTTAGACAACCACAGCAGACACAAAAGTACTTTATCAGAAGTTCCAAGTTTCCATCAAGACCGAGTGTTTTATTTAGGTTTAAATAAATACCAAGGCTGTTTCTCAAACTCTGCCCATGCTACGCAGAGGCACGTAAGTCGTTTATAGGCTGAATCCGAGCGGTCCTGCTCTAAACAGGGAGTTGGAATGACCTCCGGAGGCCCTTTGCAACCTACAGTGCTCGGCAATTCTACAAATAGCCAAAACTGATGGCAGTATGTAATTATAAATCAGAAGTGACACCTCTCAGAGAAAGTGCTCCAAGATCACGATCGTTCTATTAACGCTAGTTCAAAACTTTAGGTAAAATACCACCACTGAATCTCTACCTGTAACTGCATGTGCCCTTCTGTCCCCTGATGGATTCTGCCACATTCAACCATGACAGAGGGGATGGCCCAGTGATCCAGGAGGGCTCTTTGTTTGACTATGCAAAGGAAGCCTTGTGACTTGTCACAGCTAAAACTGTCCACAAATACAAATATTTACAAATACAAAGAAAAAAAAATCCAATGTTATTATGTCAGGTTTCTCCTTGTACATGTTTAACATCAAAGGGTGAAAGCGTAGAATACCACCACAATAACAAATCCCTAGTATTTTCCGTATCAAAGTCACCACGATGCTGAATCTGTATTCCTTTACTTGTGCGTTTTACAACAAAGTGATTATTAAATTTGCTACCCTACTTGCTGCCCACGTAGAAGGAATTTTTAATCAAGCCCCTTAAGCAAGGGGATTTATTCCTCAGCAAATATGTGAAGATCTATATAGAAGAGCTGTGCTCAGAGTGCAATTCAAAAAGCAATACGCTTGCCTAGTCTGAGTTTAGATACAGACACATTCCTGGAAGAAGGTTCACTGCATCTTTCTTTTGTTTTTTTGTTGGGTTTTTTTTGGAGGGGGGAGGGGGTCTTTTGTCGTTTTGGGTATTTTTTTGCTTTTGCAGGCATTGTCACATACATGTCCAGAGCTCATATCTTTCAGATACTGTAACAGTGTTTCCCTCTTCATTAAAACTTTCATTTTATGTGAAAATATGTCCAAGGAAAAATGGACAAGAGTTTGAGGTATTGACATCTCTGTTATTACTGGTTCTTTACAAAGTACTGTGCCCAGCAACGTTCAGGGAAGGAGTCTGCCCACCACTGATTTTAACTAAGCAAGGTTTTCCAGAAGCTTTTACTACCTTTTATTCCTACCTTCGCCTAACTTTCTCCTGATTAAGATGAAGAGTGTACAAATCAGATTTGCTGTGAAGCAGTAACATCTAATGGCGGAAAACCACCAGCTTACGCCAGCAGAGCTTTTTCGGTAGTAAAAGTCTGATTTATCATCTTGGTGGAGAACAATTTCAGGTAGAGGATTCCCTTGCTGCTGGAGAATCTAAAGTCATGATTTCAAGCCTACTGTGGTCCTTTCCTTTTCTTGTGAAAACAGCTCTAAGGTTTACAGTGATTTTGCTCAACTGAATCTCTTGGTGCAATGAGATCTTAAGCTACTGAGGAGCTAAAATCTCACATGGTGTTAAGAGTCTTCCTCGGTTGGAAAACATGGGCCTAATCTTAACTCTCATTTGTTTTACAGCAAAATAAGTCAATGACATTAATACTATTGTAAACAAATTAGGTCAGATCCAAACAGCTTGCATTGCACAGGTTGCAACAATCAATGCCTTTACTAGATCACTGTTGCGGCATTTTTACAAGAATCAATACCCTGGTTAGTGTTCTTGTATTATTAACTGCCCTTCTAAAAGTCGCCTCATACACCTCTTTTCTGTCATATATGGATCAGATCCTAATGCTATTTACAGAGAAATCACTTAGTTAAAATGAGTAATACTTGAAGGTACTGAAATAATTCTGTGTCTACTCAAGCAAGGGCATTCAGAGTCTAGACCGCGAGGTTGAGTTCATGGTTTACTTTCCTATTGCCCCTCCTCATATATCTTTGCGATTTATGCATTCTAACAGTGGAAGCATGAAAAATATTTTACAATAAACATTACCTTACTAGTTGAACTCTTAATTATTAGCCAACTAAATTCACTAACAGTGCTCTCTAAACACTTAATGCGAAATAAGCAGCCTAAGAAACAGGTGGCTCAAGTTTTCTAGGATTTCTTCAATTATTTTTGTTATATACTTCAGTCAAGTTATATTTGAAGTTTATATTCAGAAATTCAGCCATCTTTATGACAAAATAATAACAAGCAGAATATAACAGATTTTAATTTGAAAAGAAAGTCAGTTCAGTTGAATTTTGAAATCTTTTTAATGTATTTTTCAAATGAGCTCATTTGCAAGCAATGACGTGCCAGTTTCTCCTGCCTGTCCCTCATTTCTCTGTCACCCATCACAGTGAAATCATTAAAAGATCAACATTTAATCACATAGAAATTAAGGTCACTAAGAGGAATACAAAAGAAGCCGCTCTTTCATGCGAATATGGAAGCTTTTTATTTGTTGGGTTAACACGCTGTTTGAAAAAGCTTATCACTTGCTCACAGAAAAAGTCATAATTTGCATGAAAGAAGGATCTCAGCATGCAGTGTTGGTAGCAAGGTTCCACTGCTGACCTCTGCTGCAAAGCCCCCCACAGGCTGAGAGCTGGCTAACTGCAAACCTGAACATCCTCTTATTTTATAAGAGCACGCAATTCATTAACACCAAGGTTCAGTAAATAACAGGAGATTTTGCTGCCCTCCTTGTACTGTAACCCCTCAAGGGCAATGGGTATTTGTCAGAAGAATTGCTGCATTCCACAAGCGTGAGATTTCCTACGGGGCTGCAATATGCTTCAATTACCACTACTGTATACGTAGAAGAATTTCACTGCAGTATAAAGGGTGCCCCAAATACTAGGAAGGTACAATCTTCTGCGCTGTTGTGTATGGCTACATAAGAGGCAGTGAAAAGAAGGGTCTAATAGTTTGTCTTCCACTTTTAAATGTTAAGGTGAAAGTGTTTACATTCAGTTAAATAAAAATACTTTCCAATCCTGATATATAAAAAAATAAAGCCTACTTGTTGGAAAGCAGGAACAGCAAATATCACATGCCATGCTGAGAAAGTTTCTCATTTAGATACCTGACTTCTCTTTCCTGAGCATGGCAAGGCCCTAGAAATTTTGGGGAAGTTTATAGATCCAGGCAAATGATGGGGTTTTTTGGCACTCAAGACTGCACCTCAAACCAAACCTCCTTACCTGACCAGGCAATAAGAAGACAGAACACAAATGCTTAGTATATAAAAGATAATGTAACACAACAGCACGTTACTGAGTGAACTTAATTATAAAAATAGATCCCTTTCATTCACTGGTTTATGCTTCCACCCCAAGTATCCAGATTCAGAGATTAAAAGAGCTAGAAAATGCAGTTTCAACACACAGTGGCCAAACACCAGAACTGACATCTTCCAAAAGAAACATCAAGAGACACTGCTCTCCACCAGCAGAAGTGACTCTAGCATAATTCAGGGTGTTTGCCAGTGTAGGCCATCATGAAATTGGCAGAGAAGTGGCAGATCCTGACATTTCAAATGAGATGAAAACAGAGAATGAGACTAATGAAGAGGTGGAATGTGGGCAATAAAAATGTACCCACATCACATATGCCAAGTAAACAGAAGAATGCCTGGTACCTCAAGCCTGGGTACTGAGAATAAGAAAAATTTCCACAAAGTTAGCTGGTGTGTGCACCACAATAGACAGCCTTAAGCTAGCAGCCAGTTTCCTGGGATAAACAAAGGTTACTGATTGCTAAACCTAATTGAAAACAAAACCAAACCTATCTGGAACAGAACTAGATAAGCATGTGCATAAGGGAGGTAGTTACAGAAGAAAAAGTGCAATATACTCGATACTATTCTGTGTTGCCTTACTTCAGATCAGTACCTTGGTCACAGCGTAGAGTCTGAGCAAGTGAAACTTCCCTAAGGAAATTCGCAGCATTTGTGACCTGCAAATTAGTTTGGTTAAGCTCAATCACCTCAAAAAACAATAAACGTAGAAGCTAGACAGGAGGGTGAAAAAACAAACCAACCAACCCGCAACTACACCAAGCACCACTGCCCCACCTTCCTCTCCACATCCTTCCCCTCCAAACTCCACATCCAAAGGGTCATGCATAAGTCCGTCCTCTATGAATGGGGTAAAAAATTACAGGAAAGTACAGTTTTACCACTGCTTTGGGGAGGGTAGCACACCTTACTGGGTAACAGACGGCACGTGCCCAGCACTGAAGGACAACAGGCACCAGCCCCCTTTGCCCATCCTTCTCCCCGGAGCGGGCGCTCCAGCTCCCGTCGCTGTCTGCACGCCCCCGGCTGTTGGTTCTTGCTGCCTCTGGGGCAGCAGGTTTGTCTGAAGTGGGGACGCCCGTTTGCTGTGTGGACACAGGCCACTGCTCTGTCTGATGAAGGCCTCCAGGTGCTACCCACACTACAAACAACTGATAAAAATCGAGAATAATTCCTTCCCTGATGACAGGTTGTTACCAGTTTGTGTTACCAGGATAGCTCGCTGCTCTCCACTACCTCTTACAAATAAAGGACCAAAGGTTTTAAACATTTTTGTTTCTTTTTAAGATAAAAAGGGTGGGGGGGCAAGAAAAGGGTAAAAGACGGAAAAGCAACAGGAGATTAAAAAGGCTCTGGGAATTGCCTTTTTCACCCAAGCCCGTGTAAAGCCTCAATCAACACTGGGCCCTTCACACCATTTGCCTCCAAGAGAACGTCCCCCTTATCAAACTGGTGGAGACTGGCCGTTCAGAGCACACTCCTGGCCAGCACTCCCCTTCCCCTGGAGGCAGAGTATTTCCCCACTGTCACCGGTGGGTAACACTCAAGATCATCCAAAGAGGTCTGATTTTTGTCCAGACCCCAAAACTCTTGTCTTTCTCCAAGGCCAGTAACAACAGCAATTAGTCAGAAGCCCTTCTTACATCAGAGCCCTATTTACAGAACTTAGAAGATTTTTAAAACAAAAGACAAGTAGTTTTGGTGGGGGTTTTTGGATGGTTTTGCATTTGATTTTTTGGTTTGGTGGGATTTGGGTTTTTTTGCAACTGCTTCAAGTTCATCTGGCCTTACATGAACTTATTTTCTGAACTTCAGAAATGCACTGAGACTTCATAGCATAAAATTTCTGGCAAAGTAACATGTCATCACCTCTTGGAAACAGGAATTCTGAATTCACCTGTTGCAGCGTTTCTTGTAGTTGTTTTTGTCTGTTTTTTTAAAACTTGCATGCATATACAAACTCCCAGGAGAGTCACCCTACTGTTACTGAGAATTACCTTCTTTTTACCCTGAAAGGAATTAGTGAATTGCTTTCATGGAGGGAAGTTCCCATAATGCAGGATAGTTTTTCTGTGGTGAGCTGATTACATAAGATTTTAACAGAAAGGAGGTTATCACCTAACACCATCAGCAATATTAAAAGTTACATCCAAAGTTACATAGTTCCTGTTGATGTTTTTTTAGTACTGAGTATTAATTACACCCATTTCTCTACAATGCATAGAATTCTTGTGTATTAGTTTATTCAGATAATCTACAGTGTCTTCCACAGAGAAATCTTCATGTGAAAATCATTATTTATGAGGTGTCAAATGAACAGTATTACAGCTGGAAGAGACTATTTGGTAGAGATATGGGACACATTAAATTTTAAGAAACTGACATACCTTGTTAATTAGAAATGCCAGCATTTGACATTTTTATTCCAAAGAAAATTGATTTATTATAGATCTATTTAATTTGGGGGAAAAAGCTGATGCTAGGAATTCTGATTCACAGTCCACAAAGGTAGATTTCCAACCACAGTGCAGTATAGTTTCAGATCATCTTATGTAAAGCAAATAGATATAAATGAAATGCACAGAGCCCTGTATACCTAAAACTCTGAGTAAGCACTATTGTGTAAAAGAACTGATTTCCATCCACTTTCCGATTCCTCATTTCTCACCTGGGACTGTGCAATGCACTTTTTAAGCAGTTCTAGTAGCTAGGAGAAAACTAATGCTTCACCACTCAGTAAACATAGCTACGCCAGCAACAAGCAGTTGCTTTTTTTGGTTTTGTTTGTTTTTATGAAAATAAAAAAAAGATGATATAAGAATGCAAATGGAATATACACATTCCTGATTTTCAAAGTTATTTTTATACCTAGCAGTTCTATCTAAGGAGGGCTGTTGATGCACAGTGAACAGATTTCCTTCTATAGCTGTGTAATACCATCATAAAGCACTGACCACAGAGATGGAGTGTGAGGGGTTTTTTCTAGAAATTTCTTACTCTTTCCCTGCACCAGGGTACTTAAAATATTGGAACAAACTGCTTTAAGCATCAGTGTAAAAATGGAAAAGCCCACTGACTTCAACAATGCTACAAATTTATGTTCTTCCCTAACCCAAACATGCAACAGCATCATACGTGACCAACTTATAGCCTCCCAATAAATTAATCATAGTGGTCAATAAATTCACACAAGCATAGTAACAGAGATAATAGCAATTTACGTGTCAACATGGAGTTAAAGAGAGGAGGAGAGAGTGAGATACACATGACTTGTCACTGACCAAAGAACCTACACCAGGACTAAGAAGGTACTTCTTGACTATTCAGGGCAGTATTTGGAGGGTTTCAAGCTAAAGCCCATCAGCACTGATCCTTTCAGTCGGAGTAAAGCAAGAGCTGGCTTATTGACAGGACTGTGTCATAGTTATTTTTCATGTTATTTTTCAATGTGTAAGAGCAAGTTTGTGTGTTTGTCATTTATGTGGTACATGAATGCTTCTGCAAAACGAACAGAGCAAAACCTGTTCATAAGGGGCACCAAAGGGACTTCTACCTTTCAGCTCTTTGTAGCAGCTGGTTGAATAAAGCAAGGTAATGATATTCCAGCACTCAGCTGAGATTTACCAACTGGGAGAAGCAGTGCTGCCCCAAGTAAACAAAGCAACTTCAATAGCTCTGGCTCCAGGGGTACCTTGGACATACTGACATTGTCTTCATGAGGTATCAGTATGCCAAGTTCCCCCTGTGTAGAATGAACAGGCAAATCTTCCGCTGGGGTGGGGTTCATGGGCAAAGAGAGTAACAGAGAGGCCATTTGGTGCATCTGGAGCCTCTCTCAGCTTGCATGTAACATACAGGAAGAGAAGGTTCAAGGCAAAGATGCAGTAAGAAAGACAAACAAAAAAAAATAGGGCAAGGGGAAAAAAACCCGACACAATAAAGAAGTCAAACAAGAATAATATTCCAGAATTAGAAGCAAGGAACTAGCCTGCAGACTCCTCTTATACCTTTTTAAAATCCAAATTATTGCAGACTACTCTGTAAAGAACTGTTGCACTATGGCTATGTCTACACTGTAGGTTTCACCCGTGTCCCTACAAGTACTTTTTCTCAGATTACATACGATCCATGAATTTATTCTTCTAGTGCTTACTGCCATTTGAGTGCAGGAGTTGTTAAATGTCCTTCAGTATTTAGAAATAATCCTTGGACATTTGGCACAGAGAATATTGCAATTTATCCATAGAGACACGGGTGGGAATAGACCAAGCGACAGCACACCAACACGGGAGGGAATCTGTTCAGCCTCCACGCCAATCACATGGCCTAACTGTGCAGCAGGTTTACCTTTAGCTGTGTCACCATGGTTATTTCCCAACAGCTCATTTTAGAAGAGGTGCAGGAAAATATTACCAAAAAATAAAGCTTTGTGGGAGTCTTCCTAGACACTGCTAGTAAATATCAAAAAGTGCTGAAGGTAAGTGGAAGATGAAGGCAACAGAAAGAACAAAAGGAATAGGTTTTCTTTTTTCCTACTGATGTTCTGAGATGCTATTTCAAAAGGGTTTCTCTGGAAGTATACAGACACATGCTAGAGGCTGGGCATAATTATTTAGACTCACTGACTCAGATGTTACCTTTAACTGATTTGTCAGTTGTCATGCACCATCTGACAATCATGCTGAAGAGATGAAGTTCAAGCAAGACTGCACGTGTACTTTCTAACTATAGTGCTGTGTATTGCAAAGTGACTGTCAAAGAAACCTAAAGAGCAGCTCTTAGGTGGATTTTTACACTAGTAAGATGTGAAACAGGAATACCTGCTCTGGGGTTGACCACTGATGTTGGATTCTAAGAGCTATGAAGGAAATCTGAAAATACTACCCTCTGCAATAAATTTTGTGAGTGATACAATATAGAATAAAAAACCCAAAGTGTCCAAATACATAATGGGAGAGCAAAGTATCAAATTCTCACTGAAAATGTGTTGGAAATGGGTGTGTGTTTCCAAAAGTTCCCCCATAACACTTTGTCAGGCTATATTTTCCAATTAACTCTTAAAATACAATTTCTTCTCAGAATAATCTCAGATTAAAATAGACTCCATGCTATTTCAGATTGTTTATCTACACCTTTTTTTCCTCTTTAATTAATCAAAGCGAGAATATTGCCATGTTTCTGATGTAACACTGTCAAGAAAACAGAATTTGTAGCCTCAACTTTGTTTTACTTCACGTTAGAATTTCCCTGTCACCAGTGATTTCACCTGCTTTGCCCCCAAAGGTATTTACTGAAAGGAAAAAAGCCTTTCTGATGGCATCTGTGACAACAAAGTATTGGTACGCATTACAGAAGCAGCACGACAGCCAAAACATATGCGAGAGGCTGGTTTCCCCCTCCCTCCCATTGGTATCTAGCTATTCCTGCTGCAGAGCTTCAGCCAGACTACAACGGTGCCGAGCTTTAACTACAGATTAATTCTTTCCAATATATTTTTCAATGTCATTTCTAGACATATTTTTACATTTTTATTGCAAATTCAATTCCCAAAGGAACTCAAGCACTCTGCAAACTCTGTGAAGGACTGTACCTCAACAGATTGTTAACTTTTGGAGTGAAAGGCAAGTAAGTACTTACCAGTGGGTGGCAACAGTTATGGGTAAAGGTAGCCTAGGACCAGTACCTACCACGAAGAGGTCTCCAACATATGTAATTTCATTAAAATGTAATTCAATGCTACCAGGATGTGAGCCATGGGTTTTGTAGTGTCATACTTCAGCACTTCTTGACAGACATTTTGTAACCGTATTGAAGCTTCACAGTATGAGTTAAGTTTAACGTGTTAAAACACATACGGCACCACATCTCTCACCTGAACTCAATTAGGGAGAGCTTACACTGTCACACCTGTGCCATATAAGCACATCAGGTTTGTAAACATAGAATGATTTAAGAAAGGTCAAGCTTGTGGTAAGAAATCTACCATGTTTCAATATCATTATACATTTTAAGAAATACTTAATGCACCCAGTCTCCTAACATGTGAGGACAGATCTTGCTCCGGCTTTCCGTGGACATGAACTCCAAGTAAGAATATCAACCAGCTAACTCAAACACGATTGCTTTTTTATTATGAGCTTTGTCCTTTTTCTGCAGTGAGATATTCAATGCAACAAACCACACTGTCTCCAACTTGCAGATATTATTAACAGTTGAATCATCACAAGGTATCTTTGGATGGGTATATAAAGACAGACTGCATAAAAATTCACAAGCTGTTTTTCAAATTTAAGCAACAACAAAAGTCCTTGCAAAATAACAAGTTAAACAAGTAGATTATTCTAGTTACTTGCTTTAAAAAGATAAATAATCCCCCGAATCTCACCTCAGTTCAAGAGAAACAAATTCTTTACCTGGGAATTCATTCTGCCTTGCTGCCAATGCCACTGCCTCCTAAGGGCTTCTTTCTGTCAGAACCTTCCAGCCATCAGAAGTGCAAAGTCCTAGTGACACCAAAAGTAAATAATTGAACATTTTATTAGTTAGGGTAATGAATTCCTGTTATGTTCCGGTAATGAAATTTACAAAAAGCAAAAGAAAAGTATCCTGGAGGATATTGAAAATATGTCATATCAAATTAAATCTAAAGGCAAAAACTACCCTTCTGCTTTCTAAATGCATAATGATTCCATGTTAATACTGTACATTCCCACAAAGGAAAAAGCTGACACCAGGGACCAAAGTTACCAATGGATAGAGGGAACAGTGAATTATTGTCTGTAAGACCTGCAGATTAATCAAGACTGGGAAATGTAATTTGGATGACAGAGTATCTTTGGGGTTTTCATGAAAAGGAACATAAGGAACATATGGAGAATCAGTGTCAGGTTAACATCTAAATATGATCAGATCACTGAATATTCCTGCACCTTTCAATACTGCTTCATCACACTATGCCTAAGAGGTACCTTCCAAATAATTCCTATCAGAGAATGAACTAATTAACTGAGCAGAATGACATTGAGAAAATCCTGTCAGTGTAAGTCAATGATTACATCTGGCACATGGATTTTCATGTTTTTGAAAAATAAATAGGTAAGACTTTCAATTAGTGTAGATTAAGTAGAGATTTACAGATTTCAAAAGCTTTCTAACAGTTTAACCATTTAACAACCATTTCAAATCTTCAATAAAACATTATTTGATAGCTGACGTTAGTCTCCTGTTTCTAAATCCACAGGCAAGGAAGACTACTTTACAAACAGTTCTGTTTACAATTTTCTCTCAAGAGAGAAGGAAAAAAAATTGTACTTCAATAAAAAGCAATAAAAACCAGTTTCCCATTCACAGGAGCTAATTATGTTTACTAAAAAAAAAAAAAGAAGATAAATTCAGAAATGACTTTCAGTAAAATGCAAATAGTAGCAGAGGGACATAAATAAAAACCCCAATAGAATTTCTTGGTGTGATTTTGCAATCACAGCTTTCACAAGCAGAGAGCTGGAAAAGAATAAAAAGTTGCTTTCCAATAACACAGGAATAATGTTACAACTAACCAGTCAACAAAGGCAGAAAATGGGTAACTATAGGAGACTGACAGAACCACTTTTAGTGACATAGTGATAAAAAGGGGGCAAAAAGCAGCAGAAACCACTGATGCAAACAGTATTTGTAAACACCAGATGAAGAGCAGCTGAAAGCAATAACTCAGGCTATAACATGGCTGATAAAGCAGCCTCACAACATTCTAATCACCTACAGTCCCAGGACTCCTCTTTTTTTTTTTTTTGTGAGGAGCAAATAACTCATTGTTTTGATAGAGCAGTAAATTTCATGCATCATTTTGAAGGGCTGAAATAAGATGCATCCCTTAGGAAAGCAGACAGTTTCCAAGTAATTGAGAAATGGACATTGGAAATGGCATTACAATGCATTTTGGCTAGAACAATTCCCACATGGAAAGATTCCTGCAGAGCAGGACATCCTCATTATTAGACTCAGTGCCCAGAAGCAGCGTTGCTTCTACTGTTTGACTCTGCACTGGTGATTTCTTATCATTCCACCTCATCTGTATGGGAAGAGGGGACATAACATAACGGAAGAACAATCAGGTACAGGTTACAAGAAAGAACATGCCGGCTTCTGTAAAGTCTCCCACAGCCACCTATGGGTGCACATAAACTTTGGCAGAGGTTTGCCAGAAGGTATTTGAGCATCTTAACTTGCTTCCTCCCTAAAAAGCGGGGAGGCCTCAAACAGGTTTTACATATAACCACGCTCCCACCCATACACTTTGCCAAATAAGCCCTTCAGAGCCCACCTAAAGGTCACACAGGTCTAGCTAATAAGCATGGCAAAGCCCAGAATGAAATGTCACTTCAATGCTATTAAAAACTGTCTCTAGGCATTTATCTTCATTGTGTTTACATCATGCTGAAGCATAGAGAAATATGTGGATGGACCTTGGTCCAATAATAAACTCCACATCAGTGGAGCATCAGAATGCAGATGGATGATACGTATGTGTTGGAAACAAACTAGACACAATAAAATAATTGAACACTAGTCTTTACATAATTGATTTGTTACTAAATGACATTAATTGTACCTTTCCTCTCAGATTTCTGTGAAGCTATTCTCAATCACATAGTTTCTAATTTGCCTGAAGCCTCCTGAGGAAGCAGCACGTGCAGTAACACAGGGCGATGCTTCCCATAGCTCCCTGCTGTTACATGCTAAATGTCTCCTATTTAGACAGACTCATCCCCTTCTTTTCTATACATCTGTATTAGAAGTAGAGCCTTTGCACTTCCTAAAGGCTTTTGTCATCTACATACCGTATACAACAGATTAAAGCCAGCATCAGGAAAGAATCAGAATTCATAGCTTTGAGAAGGCATTCTAGTTTTTGCTAAAAATATCCCTGCATACTCCATTAACAATAACAAAAAACTACTTGTATGAGTCTCCTCTCTGAGCATTCAGCTCTAAAACTGCCCCAGATCCTGACAAACAGCATGCAATTAAACTAACAAGATCAGAACGAGAACAGAACAGGAATCAGACTTCTAAACCTCTCTGGAGGCTGCCACATCTGCACACATGTTGACAGGACTATTCCCTTTAGTTTGGTGATTATACTGCAAACTGTTTATAACTCTTTCCTAGACTAATAAAAAATGCGCTTGAATAGAGCTTCACCCACTGAGAGCCTACAAGTTCTTTATGCATGAAGTTTCCCTTTCATAAAAAATTCCTAACTGCTCCCACTGACCTGTTTGGTATTTTATTTTGTTGGTGGATTTGGTTTTTTAGGGTTTATATGACAGTATTATTTTTTGGTGTACATTTGACAAAAGTACATCAATCATTAAAGATGGCAGAACATTAAGTTTTACCAGCTAGACCTACGTGATATTTTGGTCACCCCAAAACTCATTATAAATTGACAATCGTTATCACCCTTATGAATTCAGCCTTTTGCTTCCTCAGCTGTAAGTCATTCTAAGAGAAGTCAAGTAAAACACAATTAGGTGACACAGTAAATTTTAGGGACTCATTAACCTGTCATTCCATATGAATTTTGGCTCTTGACTGTACATAATGAAACTGGGGGGAAAAGCCCAACAACCCATAGGGGTGCATACGTAAATATTCAGCCTTATTAAGCATCAATCACTTATTAGGAGAAGCCCTGAGACACAGCAGCAGAATTTCCTCATCTTGCATCATTCTGACTGAGAGAAAAATCTGGACATTGTGTCTACTGTTGTTCTACAAGGAAGAAAATATTGTTTTATAGCATGTTGTGTGTGATTAAGTGTTCTTTCTTACCTTATATATATTTCTGCAAGATTCCTGCCAATTTACTGTGGTAGTAAGTCTCCTGCAGAAACTGCAAATGGAAAGAGAACTGTAACCTAGGAAGCTTTTTCCTACTTGTGCTCATTAGGCTTTGACTGAAGAAAAGTCAGTTGAGAGAGCCCACAACTACTCTCAAATTCCAAAGCCAAAAAAGAAAATTTGGCAGGTATCAAGTCTTAACCTGCTGAGATTCACTCTGCATGTTTTAAGGTACAATTGCTCCCCTGCGCAGGGGCAGAAACCTGCACCGCTTGCACATCTTTTTGGAAACTGTACAATTCAAATATTTTCATCAGGTACCCACCATTCAATCTGACTAATAATTTTTCCCTCCCTTTAATTAACCACAATTTACTGGTTCAGTTGAATTTACATTTTCCACAGGCTCTTGAGAAGTGAAGATTTGAATATTGCTGTTGCCACAAATCAGTTGGCCTTAATTACAGTTTAGTTGTAGCTTGCTTTATTTGTGAAGGATTTATTAGGATGAAAGGTACATAACAAATATTCCTATACCCACTGGAGATGGCTTCTGCCACAATCTTGAAATCTTTGACACATATTTCAAGCACATACACAAGTGTTATTAAATTTACGTACTTAGTCAAGCACTCAGAGGCACAACTCAAGCTTAGTATTACTAAATATTAAGTGCTAGATGATCATTTAATCTTATATCTGTAAAACATGCAGTTTCTTTTTGATCTCTAATCTCCATGTCTTTAAAGGGATCTTTAAAGAGACATGGAGCAAAATAAGCCACACATCACTTGTTTGATTAGCAAGCTGCTTTATAACTGGCTACATACATTATTTCATCCAGTTTTAGAACATGCAGGTAGACCATAGCAATGTTGTTTTCCTACTGGTTTCTTACTGATCTAATCCACATGGTCTTATTTCTGAAGACATTCTCTCTTAACCGAGTTTGCATCTTCTCGTACAGCAATGTTAAGAAAGTATCTGAAGCAAAACGGTGAAGGGACTTGAAGCAGTGGGTTGAAATCCCAGAAAAAGTTTTAAGAATAAGCTTGGTAGCAGGATTAGAACCTCTTTTTCTTCTGCCATCTGCTATAGCTGGGGGAAAAACTCAAAAACAAGATATGAAGTATGAAAGTCCTTTTGAAGTCATAACACAAGTGCATATGAGACTGTATTCTCTAATTTCACATTGTGGGGTCTCTGTGGGGTTTCTCCTCACTGTGGAGTCCTCTCCCACCCTTGTAATGACAAAGCTAATTTTCAGACCTTTCACCCTTTCAGCTACTTGCATAGTTTACAACTATACTAAAATTTCATCTAGTATTAGGCCAGCAACACTAAAATGTTAGCTGCTTATAAAAAATACTAACCTAAAAACTAAACTTCTGACATTCCTTCTCATCACCTGGGCTTCACAGTAGTTTGCTAAAAAAAAACCCCACAGGATCAAATTTTATCATAAAGATAGTACTGAAATGAAAGAACTGTGATTGGCAAGTTGAAAACATGCAAGCATTTTTTAGCAGAGGCATAGGTCTGAAGCACTTAAGCATTTAATTCCTATTGATCTTACTGGAACTCAGACACCTCTCCTCCTCTGTGCATCGGAGACTTGCAATTCTTAAGGCCTTTCAATCATGGTGAAAAAAAAAAAAGTACCCTATCACTCGCTAAATAAGTTCACTCTAGGTCGTATTTATGTCAGGTTTCATACGGGCAATGCCAGCAAAGAGAACAGCAATCATTTTCATGTAGCTTGGGGCTTGAAACAAGCTCTCACTTATACAGGAGTAAATTCGGGGTAATTCCATTTACTTCATTTGATTGGATCTGGCATCTTGCCTCTGACACTGCCTGTGGTAAAAAAAGCTGTGCTGTAACATTTTTTCCCCCCTCCAAAATAAGATTGCATTTTAAGGAGAATGCTTACTAAGAGCAATGTCAAGTTTCTGCACCACTTACAGAGACTGCTAGCCTCTCTACATGGGTATTTCAGCACAAGCAATCAAAATTGGTTTTTGTAAAACGAGAGGGGTAAGTCATGCACAGACATAACGCTTGCTACAAAACAACTTCCCCTTACACACACAATTACTTTCCCCTCCCTGCCCCCCAAAAATGAAAACGTAAGTCTAAACAGAGAAGATGCCTGTAGTTATGTCCCGGCATAGACTATATTGGCAATGGCAGAGAGATCCCTGCTAAGGATTAGTGATCCAGCAGTTAAGAAAAAAGACAACTCAGATATCTAAACATCTTTTCCGGCACAGTAAATTATTTTTACCTTTTTGTTTGCTCTGACATAACTATTCTCAGCAGCAGCCTGCCAGGCAGGGGCAGGTGTACAGCTGCTCATGTGCCAGGTACCACAGCGCTGGAAAGGGGAGCCATTTTTAAGCAGTTGCAGAACACCTTTATCAATCCCTTAGCAGAGTTTCAAGTTTGGAATATCTTTATGTCACTACTCCTGAAAATTTTGGTTTTTTTGAATTAAATGTACAAATATTCCATAATAACTTACTTACAGTTCCCTGTGATAATTATTCTTTCCACTGAAAATTATGGCAACTGGAATCCTCTGCACCGCAGCACATACTGTGTACGCCAAGAAAGAAATCAAAGTGTGTCATCACTGTTGATGGAAGGATAAATATAGTTGAAGTCAGATTAATATTTCCAAGATTACTCATTTCTACTTCAAAAGAGAAGCAAAGATCATGTGCAAAATGACAGCTACCCATCTGGGACTAGAAAAGTCACCATATGGATGTCTTTTTGCTAATTATAGATAAATTTTTGAACTAAGGGATTTAAAAGTAGAGATCTGGCAGTTCAAAAATATACTTCCTCTCCTCCCTCATTCAGGCAGTGCTTTGGTGCTGGCTAATCAATTAAGCAGAGCATTGGATCACATAGATTTGCTTCACCTTCATGAAGGCAGTTTTCTCCCACTTCATGTAATATGCATTCACATTTGTAGCTCAGTTAACGAAAATCTGTTACAATGATTCCGTCCCCCCGGCCCGGATGAGAGGAACCTCTCTAATCTCTTAGCGCAATGGCCCACGTGTACGGCAGTCTCATGGCCTCTGATGTTACTGCTTCACATATGATATCTCTACTTGAACTACAGCATATACTCCTGAAAATTATCCCAGGTAAATTAAAAGATGTTTCAATAACATAATTATCACCTAAAGTAAGTTCTTCCAAGAGCAATTAATTTACATAAACGATTAAGTATGTATTCTTAACATTGTGCGAGTTGGTTTCTCTTCCGCTCTAAGATTAATTTTTTTGTTGTATTTTGTCTGCTGAATTGACTGATTCTAATTGAAACCACCGAACTGGTTGCGTGTATTTATAGACCAATGGCATTGTTCTTCAGCCCTTGCTTTGATCCACTAATCGAGTGGGCTTCTTGATCTTGGGAGATGGTTTCTATGCTTTAAGTCAGAAAAAACCAGCTCCTCTAAACTCTGCAGCTTTTGGCCTCCTTCTAGAACCGCAAACACTAAACAATACTCCAACAGAAATTATATCAGTGCCAAATGCAGAGGCTGCGCAGTCTTTTCATGCCTGCTTAGCATTTTATAGCATTTATACATGGATTGCATTAGCCTTTTTGTCACTACAGTAGAAATTAACTTCAGCACATAAAGGTAGCTGATGTGAAAAAAACTAACGTGTCCCTAATGAATGGGGAGAAAGAGGCTTTTCCAGAAGACCACTGGGAGTACTCGTACCGTGCTCGTGGCTTCTGGTAAAGCCTCTTTTTCCTCCGCTAAGCACACTCAGGGTTAGGCAGGACGTCACCCCTCTCTCCCAAACGCGCTAGGGGTGGGGAGAGGCATGGGGGAGAGATTTCCCTAGAAGAAAATGCAGAAAGTTAGCCTTCCAAAGGATCGTCTAAAATTCCGCTTTAAACTCACTCTAACGTCCACCTCACAGACAACAGCAGTAGTTCTCAGCAAAACAAACCTTAGCCCCACGTTAGGAGCTATTTGCTTTTCATCACCGAACTACCTGCGCGCGCCCCGGCCGCTCCCCTCGCGCCGCCTCAGCGCCATCTCGGTGCGCCGCCCTGCCCCACTGGCGCCCCGGCTGAGGCCCCACAGCGGGCTCTGCCCTGCCCCGGGCCCCGACACACCGGGCGGCCCTGCGTGCCACAGCGGGCCTCCCCTCTCCCGGGCCCCGACACACCGGGCGGCCAGCCCTGCCCCGCGGCTGTGCCTGTGCTGGGCTCAGCCCCAGGGACACCCGGCCATCACCCACCGACGGAGCACCGCGCTCCTCTCTGCAGGGCAGGGCCGCCGCGGCCCCGCGCCAGACGAGCCCCTCGAAGGCCGCAGACGCCACAGACTCCTTCTCCTGGAACCTTCCATGTCTCCCGAAAGGCTCCGGCCTCCCGCGCCGATGAGTCCCGCGCCCGGCCCCCGCTCGGCCCCGCACCCCGCGGCCCCCGGGCGGCCCCGCCGCGCCCCAGCGACCGCCCCCCCCGCTCTTCCTCATCCCCCAGCTGCCGCCGCGACAGGCTGCTGAAAACGCCGGTTAGATTGAAGCCTCCTCATCTTTACAGAAAGCGAGACGTCAGAAAAACAGACAGACAGACAAACAAGCAGGCAGGGGTGGTGGTGGCTGGAGCGCGGAGCTGTAGCCCCCAGCTTTCCAAGACGTGGCTCTGAACCGGGCCTGCAAACCTCGCTGAAAAGCAGCGGCGGCCACAGGCCCCGTGGGGAGAGCTGGAACTACTACTGCAGTCAGCAGAGCCGCGTCCAGGCAGCTGAACAGGCACGTCCAGGATAACCTCCTGAAAAACTACCTTTCATGGGAGCCAATAGTTTATTTGCTATTGAAAGGCAGCATCTGCTTCCGCTTGAAGTTTGCAAGGCCGAACGTGAAAGGATTTAAAGGTTTTGTTTTGCTCTAAAAGGTCTGTGGCTGCCGTCCGTGCCCCGCTGCATTCAGCAGAGCAGTGGTCTCCACAAGGAGCCAAAGTCAGGCCTCTTTCTCATCTGAAGGAGTAACAGTGAAAACTCACTTTTCTCCCCTTTCTGGAGAGCAAACTATTTTCACGACTCACCTGGGCCTTGCTTTACCCCTCCCTCAAGGCCACACGGCTCTGCAGAAAGCAAGGTCAGGTCTGCGGGGCTGGAGAGGGAGGACGCGGCCGTGCTGCGGGGAGAGGGGGGACGGGAGGCAGCACTGCTGCAACGCGGCGTCAGCGCCTGCTCCCCCTCTCTGCCTCTTTGCTCCGCGAGACGGGACTTCTAAACCAGGTCACTCTACGGTGGATCATGCTTTAAGGCAACTACCTCCAAAGTGTACAAGCATTTTAGTAAAATACCTAATATTTTTGGCAGTATTGCAAACGAACTTGTGGGATGTAACATCTCATTTACATGTTTCCCGGAGAGGTCGATATGTTACAACAGAAATCAGGTTGGCTCTTTGCTGCTTTCCCCACGCTCAGTTTGCTGAGGATGGTTTATTTTGCATTCAGCTGGAGGAGCGTTAGGACTAAGGAAGAAATTTCCGTGGAGTTTCTACTAAAGAGAACACCTCTCCCAATTCCCCCATGCCGTCCTCTGCCTTAATGTGAAACTCGGGGGAAGAAAGGAGGAAATCCCTTAGAAGAACAAACAAAAAGACAATTTAAGCTGTCTAGTGATAAAAGCAGCAGTATTGATGGAGTTGTTTATCTGCTGAAAATATGAAGCACTATGTGAATCATTACAATTCCAAAGAAAAGAAGATACATTTGAAAATGAACAACAGCATATGCTTATGCTTCCTTAAAATTAGCTTCAGGCCACTTGTTTGTATCCCGTGATAATACTGAGCGTGAAGCAAAAGAAGAAAGTTTTCATGTTGTAAATTTACTTTAGGAGCAAGTCCAAAAGTACATGGGTATGCAATGAGCACTGCTTGGGAGGAAACACATCCGAGGGTCACTTCTCCCAGAACGGTTAGTAATGCAGCCACCTCAATACACAAAAAAATCTTTGGTGTTTTAAATTTAGATCTTCCCCAAGTAGGGAACAAGTAATGTGAATTCTGGTTCTTTTGATACAATGCTAACTTTTAAATATATGCAGGTATATTTAGGAGAACAGGAAGGAAGGTCTGTCCATCCATCAAGGTGATTTAGCAAAAAGACTTCAGAACAAATGGCACGGGGTGAGCGGTGGCAGCTGCCTGTGTGCGTTACAAGCGTACAAAAGTTTAATCACAGGCGAGCCCTGCATTCTGATCTACTGACCCAAATTAAAGCAATTAACAGATGTAGACCCTATACAGCATGTTATTATACTCTAGAGTTAATGCTATTATACATATCCAAGGCAAAAAATGTTTGCAAGCAACTACAAAATGCAACTGTCAAATCCTGAACAGAATGTTAGAATTAGCCCAGATGAAAATCAATATACTTTATCTGAAAAGACTTTAATAAAGCCGCACATAAATACATAGCGTGTTTCTTTGCCTTAGAACAGACTAACAAATATCAAAGTAGTTACCATATGTAACTTGAACAACAAATAGGTTTTCTTTCATAAAACTCTAATGGGTAAGGGTGCTCTGCATTCAAATCTACAGTGGATGTCTTAAAAGGAACTTATTTCTTACACCATGCATTGTGCCATATATCATCTCTACTAAGTACTGCCTCAGACGTGTATTGCAATGATGATTTTGCTAATAGGTTATTATGTGATTTTTTTTTTTAACTTCATCATTAAATAATATAAAGAAAAGGGAAGAGTCTTGCCTGCATGGACGAAGTATTTGTTTCTCTGCTCACTATAAATAAGATTTTGACAAGTTTTACAAGATGAAAGGTTTTCTCTTTTCCTTAGTAGGACATTTCTTCTCTAGGCAATATTCTCAAGTTTTGTGCTTATACTATGTAAAAGCATTCTTATGTGACATCATATATGTCCAATGTGCTTTGCAGACCTGTAAAGGCACAAAATGGAAAATAATGCACCTAGCAGACTGGCTGAAAAACAGGAATTACCTTTAGGCATGCTGACTGTTTGCACAGCAAAGAAAAAACAAAAAAAAAATCAGGGCAAGCTGGCAGCTCAGCAGCCCCATTTGCACTCTGTGGGGACTGGCTGGCACTGATCAGGAAGGGGTGGCCCAAGACCTGTCCCTTGCGCAGAGCCAGCACAAGCGGAGCTGTTGATGAGGTGATAAAGGTTCCAACCTGGCACTGCCGGGGAAATGTGTTGACGCCAGCCACCACGGGAAATGTCAGATGTCAGCGAGCATAGGGTGCTTGCAGGAGGGCTGGCAAATGAAAGTCTCATTAATCTCTTACAGAAGAATGATGCCTTTGCTACCACCTCACACAGGTGTTTAAGGAGCCAACTTGTCTTATGTTTAGTAACCAGAGTACCAGAACCTGCGCTGAAATCAGAGAAGCTGGAGATGCTCTCCCTCTCTTCTCAGCAGAATATATCTTGATCTTCTCTAGCACAGCTACAGGAGAGAAAGAAACTTCACTGAGGGAACCTATTTCTCCTGTGCAGTAACACAGAATTTTATAGTTCAAATAAGTATTCAGTCCAACTTCTAAATATATATATATAAATGCTAGTCTCAGTAAGCACCGATTAAGCTTTTAACAACTACGAGAGCTTTAATTGTGTATTTTCTTTTGTGTGTGTGTGTGTGCAAATGTATTATTACAACAATTAGCGACAGTTTCTAGCGTCAAGCCATGGCTGTGTATGGCAGCTTCTTTGATGATTAGATTCCAGTGAACCAGTCTGAACACTGTCCCTTGAACAGGACGACTTCTAGAGTAAGGTACTGCCAAGGCTTAGTCATGAGATCAGAATCCCTTCCTGCTCTTGTACCGACAAAACATTTTTTGGGAATATAACGTGTATTCACTTACCATCTTTGCTTTCATGTGACCCTCATGACACTGTGCACATTACTCATAATAGGTGACCACAGTAACAACGACATGACAATAGGAAGATTTTGAAAAACTTACTTGTGTTGCTTAATATTGTACCAGGGAACTGAGATCTATTTGCCACAAGGGTGCCAGAATCACAGAATGGATAGAGTTGGAAGGGACCTTAAAGATCCTCTAGTTCCATCCCACCTGCCAGGGACCCCTTCCGCTAGATGAGGTTACTCAAAGCCCCATCCGACCTGGCCTTGAACACTTCGAGAGATGGGGCATCCACAACTTCCCTGGGCAACCTGCGACGGTGTCTCACCACCCTGATATCGAATATCTTCCTAATATCTAATCTACATCTACCCTCTTTCAGTTTAAAGCCATTACCCCTTGTCCTGTCACTACACTCCCTGATAAAGAACCCCCCCATCTTTCCTGTAGGCCCCTTTAGTTACTGGAAGGGGCTCTAAGGTCTACCCGGAGCCTTCTCTTCTCCAGGCTGAACAACCCCAACTCCCTCACAGCCTCTTCTCATCGCAGAGGTGCTCCTCCAGCCCCCTCATCTCTGTGGCCTCCTCTGGACTTGCTCTAACAAATCCATGCCCTTCTTAGGCTGGGGGTCCAGAGCTGGAGGCAGCACTCCAGGTGGGGTCTCGTCAGACTGGAGCAGAGGGGCAGAGCCCCCTCCCTCGCCCTGCTGGCCACGCTTCTGTGGATGCAGCCCGGGATGCGGTTGGCTTTTGGGCTGCGAGCGCACAGTGCCGGCTCATGGCCCCTCTCCTCAGGGCTGCTCTCGATCCATTCCCCGCCCAGCCTGTGTCTGTGCCTGGGATTGCCCTCACCCACCTGCAGGACCTTGCACTTGGCCTTGTTGCACTTCACAAGGTTCACATGAAATTGACCCCTTCAGGTTTCTTTGTTGTTGTTTCCTCTCATAGCTACTATTTTCCATAAACTGAAACGCAATTGCATCAGCAAATCAATACTATGAAATATTTATAAACAATTATACTTAGATATTTAATAATATTTTTAATTTAAATAATTAAGACTTTCAAAACTGTATTTTTTAAACTGCATACAAAAATCTAACTATGGTGGTATGAAGTATAACCAAGGTAATCAAAACAAATTCTACTGTTTGCTCTGCTATTCTGCCCAGCATATACACTTTGAACGTAATGCTATGAGGTGCATTTACATCTGGGAAGCTTAGAGCATTCGATTGCTGCTGGTTTTTGCCTAATTCTTGGAACTGATGTGCGCTCATGTAATAGAAAGTTACCATAATGCATAACGGTATGCGGGTGCAGCTCCAGACTGTGGAACAAGTTTTAGACTGAGTTGGCACTATCATGCTACGAGCTGTTACTACACAATGAGACAGTCTGACCCAGAAAAGAAAGTGATGTCTGACCTGGCGTTCGTGTCACTGACATGCATGGGTTATGCTGCTAAGAGCCTTACCCCTTTGTTTGCAAATACAGCCCGAGCGTGGATTTCTGCGAGAACCTCAGAGAAAGTTCAGCATAGTTTTGCAGATTGCTGGACCCAACGCTGTAGTCCCGAAGGCACGCTGTTCTGAACACTGATTCAAAATGCACCTCCCAACCCTTACTGTCATCAACGAGTAGCAAAAAGTGAAGGCTGCCAGTCAAACAGCTATGCCTTTTAAAACAGTCCGTATAAAATTATCCACTCTTTAGACACCCATGCAATGTCTAATGTCAGTGGGTTAAAGCACAATTCCATTTTTGCATAATCATTTTAACAAAGCGTTATTCTTCATTGGTGTGTGACGCTGCCATGATGGTCTCAGAAAGGGACGTCAAGGGCTGCTATCAAAAATGTGAAGCACAGTGACTGTGCTTTAATGCACAGTGTTTCAAGCTTCCCATGAAAATTTAATAATTTTTGATGTTTCAAAGAAAACCTCTGACTTAACAAGTGCTTGTGCCATTACTCACATGTATTTAAGTGTGTGACATCGTTGTCATTTCTTCTTCCATTTCCACCCTCTGGAGAACGTAACAGAGACAACAGAAAAATTCCTCCCAAATATCTCCTAGTCCCTACGGGCTGAGACAAAACAAAGATAAACACAAACTTCAAGGCATGAAATCATTCGAGAAAGCTGTAGTTTAAACTTTCTTCTATCTCTTGCTGCTACAGTTGTTGCACAACAGACCAAGATCAGAAGCACAGCAAAATGGGAGACAGACACTGAGTCAGTACATGTGTGGCTTAAAAAAGTGCATTTGAGTTCAAAAGTAGGTAAACTCCTCAGATCTAAATAACGTATAAAAAAAATCTCGACACCCCAGAAAATGATCAGGGAACCAAGAAGCAGGTAATAGGATTGTTCTGTACATGCTGTCAGTAGCCTTTTCTCACAGAATATAAGAAATAAGCTTTTCTAGCACATGGAGAGAAAGGAAGGGCACAGTACGTCCTCTTTTTAAGGAACCTTCTCCTAGAAAAGTAGTTTGACAGGTAGGTATAAGTTAATATAATTTACACATTACTATAGCTTGGGTAAGTGCAGCCTATTAGTGCAGGATGATGTAACCTAAGTGACAAGAGGCCTGAAACTGAGGAAAGATGAAAGACGATGCAAGATGAAAGAGCTACAGTATGTGATGTGCAACTTGCACCATCTCTCCTATCGCCCGTGTCCCCCAGCTCTCACAGCTTAGGAGGGAAACACAATCTGCATATAAGTATGAATATATTGAAAAAGCCATAGGCAGCAACCAGGGGAGCAATGAAATTGGACAAGTATTTGAAGGACACTTCAAAGAGTTTTACCCTAGAGAAGAAAATTTGATATTTTTTTAATCTGATTTTTTTTCTTCTTATGGTGCATTTGCACTGTAAGAAAAAAAATATTTCACCTTCCTTCTGCACACTGAGGAACAAAACCAGCAAATTTTGGAGACTACCTAGTATATCTTGGGTTTTATTACTCAGTATAAAAAAAGTAAACTTCAGTATTTCATCCCAATTTCCAATAGAAATCATTACTACACACTATTTTATTTCCCAACTTTCTTAGGATTACTAAATAATTCCATTGGTCTGGCTGGCTTTTTTATTTACTACCTTTAATAAAAGGCTAGTTGGAAGCCCTCCTTTCCAAATCTGTATTTAGAATGTATATTCACCAGATATAAAACATAAGCAACGCGATATTTTCCTTTTCATATTTAAATGGCATTTATTATATGAAGCTGTGCACCCTTATGGTTTCTTATGTTACAGAACTTCAATAAAAGTTCTGACAAAAACCTTTCCAAATGCGTATCTGTAACTTCCTTCCCAGTGTTTGCATAAGCCTTCAACAGATGAATAAATGGAAGATGAAAATACCTTTTTTCCTGGAAAAATTCTGGAGCCTTCTACTGCAACATCCAGCACCCTGCAAGAGAGTCTCTGCCATGGAACGAGCTAAAAAAAAGCAGCAACTATTTTACTGGCAGTATCACTAAAACAACTGTTCGGGTTATGCACTTAGGTGTTAATAGTACAGACTGTGTTAAAGAAGTTGGGACATAGTAAGTGGTTGCATTTCTGTTATTTGCGTCGCTTATTGGCTTCCAGATATAGAACCTGAGAGAGCAGGAATAAGATGGACAAGGAAAATTCACCATCATGTGTTAGTGCACTACATCTAGCTACGTTACAGGTGGTTATCAGTCTTTAACTTCTATGGCCAACTGCAAATATCTAACTCAAAAATAATCAGATAAAAACCACTGGAGCGATGTTATTTCAGTGTTCTTGTACCTATACACTGGTGCATAAAGAAACCAGAACCCCACTCCATAAAAATTCTGATGTCTAGAGGTACTTTTTCCTCCAGCCTACATGCCGTTCTCTGGTACCTGGTGCTTATCTCTGCACTCCCCTCTCCTGGTGGTGCCTTAGATCTCCTGTCTCTGTGGGGAGCGCTTTCTCCCTCCTCAAACGTGGCCCTGGCAGCATGTGTACCTCCTCGTAGCTAAATATTTCTACTGATCTGCAGGATCTTGTGTCACCGAACGACTTAGGCAGTGACAGAAACAGCTAGAGACAAAATTAGGGCCAGCATCTTGTGATCAGCCATGCCTTTACAGGAATCACTAAGCTAAGGCATTTGAAAATGTTAATTTGTTTTGAGGAGCACATTTTTAATTTTTTTGGTAGCTTGTTCTGATTTTTTTCCCCGCATGCTACAATATTTAAAGGGCGTTAAAACTTTTGTAACGGTTGGTGTCTCATATCAAGGCAAAAATAATATACTTTCAGCTGTCTTGCTTTGTATGAAGCTTTTAAAGAACCTTTATTATCTGCAAACAATAATTGACAACTCAAGACAGAATTACTATGGGTGACTTTTTCCAAATGGTAAACAGATGTCTTTCTCTTGTTTTGTCATTCTTTTTTCTCTCAGTATACTGTGCCCTTCTCACTTGGGCCCCAGAGCTCTGACTTTACATCCCCTATGTACATACTAAGAGACCCACAACTGAAATCAATAACTTAATTCAGACTGGACGGGATCTCTGGAAGTTACCCCACGCACCCCCACTCACAGCAAGGTCAACTTCAAAGTCGGACCAAATTGTTCAGGGCCTTGTTTGAATCTCCCCGAACGGAGATTCCACAATACCCGTGGGCAACCTGTGCCAGCGCTGGACTGCTCTCACCACGGACAATCTTTGTCGTTCCATCTGGCTGGAATCATCCTTGCTCCACCCCGTGTCTATTGGCCTCAGTCCTTTCGCTGTGCTCGCCTGGGAGACCCTGGCTCTGCCTTCTCGCTAACCTCCCATGCGGTAATTGAAGTCAGTAATTAGATTCCCTCCGCTTTGGGCTTCTAAGGCTGAAAACACGTAGCTCATCTCCCGGTACATCGTCCTGCAGCTCCCTCATCATCTCCGCCGTTCCCAGCCAGCCCGGCTCCAGCACGGCAACGTCTTTCTTGTACCGGGGGCCAGAAAGGACACACTACGCCAGGTGGAAGTGAAAGTTAAATTTGCTGCAGCTGCTTATTATTCAGCTATATTTAGAGTATGCCAGGTGTTTAACTTCCAGTTTTCTCTCAGTATCTGCAAGCCACAAGGAATTCTCACCAGTTCTGCAGCTAGGTAGTATTTTAGGGAAAAGCCTCAAACCAGATGAGTTTCCTACGTGTTTGGAGTAAAAGCAGCAGTAGGTTTCCACAGCTATCTCAAAAGTCAAATAATCAACTTTTCCCCTTTGAGATGCATACATATCCCTTGTATCCTGGGATGCGTGTAAAAATAATCCTAGTCCAAATCTAAGAAAAGTGATATATTTAAAGCAGTATATAATGTTTAAGAAAAACATAGTAAGTTAACGAAGGAAAAGAACTCTCTAAAGGTGGGGTATGTTAGCAATCTATCCGCTCCCTTTGTCTCTGCTTCTACCCTATGTTAAAGGACCTATCAGCAAAGTAGTTAATCCATTTCCCCAGCAGGCATTCTATAAAAACGCTGTGTTACACATCTGAACATACGAATTTCCCCAGCAGGCATTCTATAAAAACGCTGTGTTACACATCTGAAGGCGCGTGTGGCGCTCACCCAATATAACTCTGGTTCAGAGCTGAGAGGACACCCCTAGTTTGTATTCGGTTTATAAAGTGTTCTTGGAGTACAGATTGATTTTAAAGAAATGAGAAAAAGGCCAAATGAAAGGTAGTGATGATTTCAAGTTTGATCAATTGAAAGCAAATGTTGAAAATTCTTTTACCAGTCTGTTCACATATTTGTTCTCTGAAATAGCTCTCAAAGGAAAGGGCCTAATAAATAACATTCAGTCATAGATTCAGGGTTCCTATACAGAAAAGCATAAGAACTAGAAAGAGGGTCAGAAACGTTGATCACAGGGGGACAAATACATCCCTGTTCTAATTTTACTGGAACCTATAATCTTGAATTCGATCCACAGAATATGATCTTGAACAGATATTTCAGTAATAATTCAGTAGAAGATTTTATAGAAGAATAGTTATTCAATAAACGTCAAGTGCAAGTGATAATAACAAGGTTCAAACTGCCTCAGAGGATCTTCTCTGAAATAAATAAAACTAAGTTAAGTCCCTGTTCAGAAGTATACTCCCATATCTAGCTTTGGGAAATGAAGATCTAACCGCTCTCATTAGCCTACTAAGTAGCTTTTCACACTCGCGAATTCTCAGGAGCCTTTGTAACACGGAATCGTCGGTACCTGTAGAAGCTAACGTGCAAAACAATTACATGAGCACAGCCCGGACCAGTTAATCTAGTGTTTTGCAATGCCTTTAGCTTCAAGCACTAATTGTTCAATGTTCTGTTCTCCAGAATATATTCACAAACAATTCCCATGAGCCTGGAAGTCTTTGCTAATTACCCCAATGATACCCATCCCTGCTCTCCTATCATCCTGTTCTGGGATTCACCTCTGTTACTCCTCCATGGCCAGTCCTGGCTGAAGACTGCCCTCCTCTTGATCTAATCCAGCCCTCCCCCCTCCTCCCCCAAGAGACTGGGTCCAAATCATCCTAATCTTAATTTCAGAAAGCAGTAGGGCTGGTGGAGGGGAAAAAGAAGCAGTTCCCTGCAGAAGAATTGTAGGCTGCCCAAGTCCTCTTGACAGAAGGTGTATATTCTTTTCCACAAGACACACGTAAGAGGCAAGGTGACCCACTTACTCCAGGGTGTACTTTACCCACTTGCTGGGGCTTTCGTAGGTGCCATCACAGCACCAACCATTTATAGAAGCGAAACACAACCCACCAACGCAAATAATGCGTTATCTGGTGGAACACTAACAGCAGAGTATCTATCGTCTGTCCTAAGGGCGAAACGAAGCAAGTGCAAAGTCCACACTACATACTCCAGCTGGCTTCTACACCTGATCATCCGGACCATGATTCCTGATCCAGGTGAAGCTATAGCACCCAGAAGAGGTACTAATGAGCACCTGATAAAGCCGTAGCTTAACTTTGAAGAAAGACATATTGATAATTTTGTGGTGACCTTGCAATAGCCAGGTATGACTCTGTGTAACTATCGCAAGCTGTCGGTGCATGGTGCCTTCTAGAAAAGCAGATACCTAGGCTGGCATATTTAAAAACAAGATTGACTGCAGGATATTTACAAGTTCTTCTGCTTGTGCACACTAAAACTGAAAGAGCTTAAGAAAATGCACTGACTTCATGTCATGTCTTTCTCCTTCAACAGAAAATTGACCAAGTGCCCCAAAATTCCCAATAGCTAGGCAGAGGGAAAAGAAAAGCAAAAAGAGTGATGTGAAAATTTAGCTAAAAGAAAACAACATTTTTTCAAAATTGCTTTCTATCTTGGAGAGATTTTAAGATGAGCTAATTTTCTTTCTGATTAATATTACACCTGGATCTTTTGCCTAGTTCGCATAAATATGCATGTGGAAAAAGTGAAACTCGAGAATACACGAAACCTTTTAATATATCAGATAGTTGAAAATGGTGTGGTGATACTTCCTTTTTACCTTGACTTGAAGCTTTATTTATTGCTGATGCACTAAATTGACAGTTGTCCTAAAAACCCCTACTTCATGGGAAGAAATAAAATTTCAAAACTTCTTTTTCACACAGTGAACAATGAAGTAATGTGCAAAAGAGTGATGGCAAATGCACAAGATTTTCAGAGCAGAGCATGAGAGAGATCTTTGAGGAAAAAAATCTATATGAAGAGTGATACTTCAAAGTTTTTCTGACAGCTGGAGCTTCCTTGAGTGAAGATTCAACTTTCTTGAGCTGGTATTGTGATATTTAATCTCCCTGGGTATTCTGTAGTTCTCCTGCTTTCTTGGCCCTTACTTCACTGGAAACCTAGATGGCCTGAGGTCGACTACAAATAGACTGTTGTACATCACAGTTTAATAAGATGATAACATTTGCTTGAGCTATTGTGCTTCTGAAAAAATTCTTAAGTGTTTATTAGAAGTTTAATAAACTTGATTTCTGCCACAGTTTTCTTTATGACAAAGCTAAATCTATGATGAAAATTAAAGTTTTTGAATAAACATCCACCTGGAAAGACTATGAGTGATGAATTAATCCAAAGGTATTGCTACTAAGGCATTTCATGATGTTGGATTTCTGTTTCTCAAAGATTTTATCTTCACTGATCCCATTCAGTGCCAAGACTAGTAACTTTAAAAGAATCCCAATCACATTACAGTTTTATACAGATAGAGTCCATAGTGCCAAGAAGTGCAAAGCCCACCTCTGCTAGCTGATGTACATATAGTGCATAAAAAAGAGCCTCTGCCCTCTTAGAAAAGGCTTTTTTTCCTTTTTTTTTTTTTGATACCTATTACAGATGTGGGACAAGGACAAGAGGAGGTTATGCACGTTTCTCCCGGCCATTAAGGGACTGGTGAAAAAGCCAGAGAGTGAATGTAGAAGATGCCCTCAGTTTCAGAGCTGGATGAACACTTCAGTTTGAATTTTACTTTTTTACTGAAAAGACCATGTGTAGGTCAGCCAGTGCTTGACTGACCCAAACTTGCTTCCATTTGTTTCAAAGTATTTCATAATGTGAATTAAGAGTTATTCTCTTGCCCATATTATTCTCCACCCTACAAATAAACTAAAAAATCCTGATGTATCAGGTTTTCCTTAGCTCCAGTGTATTGCATTAGTCACAAGACTAGCCTTGATGTCTTGTTCAATAAGCACTCGCATTTCTGATTTTACTTATGCCAAGTATACTAGCAAGCCTGATTTGCTTTATTTTTAAGACAAATCTTCCCATCAAATGTGATTTTAAAGCAGAATCGATCAACCCTGCATGTGTGTAAAGGTTCACAGCTTTTGTAGTTCTGTTTGAAAATGTACCAGACTGAAACGTTCTGCGTAGCATCCACGCGTGGCTCACATTGTTCTTCTCAAATGTGCCACGCGAATGAGAACAGTTTATTGATGTTGACCCATTAAGAAATCTGTTTTATGCTTACACTGGCTGTGGTATATAAGAGAGACCCATTTTCCTGTATTTGAGTCTGAAGACAGTATCTATTTTCTAAGCATCAGACAACACCATCAGGCCTCTGAGCTTTGCTTTTCATATCCCAAACCTCTAGTCAATGCATGAAAAAGAAAAAGTAATGCTCGGTTAATAATGAAGGCTTAAGCAGTGTTCAAAAGAAGATTGAATAACTGGCAAAGGCGATATAATTGGTAATCAGACGGGGAGGATATCCAGAGTAACTGAGGTGTGCATCTGCTCCCGTCCACAGAAACTTCACAGCATGAAACTTCGAGTCTGAATTCCATTTATACTGCCAAATCCACCTGTGTAATTATTCCAAATGTTAGTGAATATGATGGAAGTATAGCAGATGCAAGTTGACACATTGTTTTATTTCCTTTTATTTGAGTCATGGCTACTTATTTTAAACCTTTATGCCAAAATATGGGACCTCCATTTACTACAAAAGGGCAGGAACCTCTGCCATTTCAAGAACTAAATTTTGAAATTCAAACAAAATGAAGTGGGATTCCACTCGGCTGCACTAAATCCAAACTACTTTTTTTTTAAAACATGTATTTTCACAAAAACAACTGACAACCTTTCCTGTTTCTTTTCCTGTTGCTACCAGTTTAACGTCACCACATGACCTATTTGCTTAAAAACAAAGAACAAACAAAAAGCCTCTCGGTTCTTTTAAAAAATCTAACAGGCTATTTTCAAAACACAGAAATCCCAGAAAAAATTACAGATGTCTCATCTGGTTTATGCTTAACTGAAAATTAAAAATGTTGTTGCAATTATGATTTTATATTTTTAACTCTGAAACAAAAATTACTAGGCTTTAAAAAAATAAAATGGCTGAGTTATTAGTCTGTGAATTGCCTGCTGTGCCCAGGCAGTAATGTTTTCTAATGTGTATGTCTGTATCAATATAATGACAGCCCCATGCTTCAGATCAACTGGATACTAATTACAGATTTACCTGATAGACTGGAATGGCTCCCAAGGAGCTGTTGCACTCTATTTAGCAAGTAAGTGATTCTCCTAAAAGCTGCATAAGGACTTGTAATGCCAAACAATCTCATCTGGATAGCATTTTGTAATACACTTTTTTCAAAAAAAGTTTGAATTGGCTTCAGCTAATACCTCGCAAAGACGTGGTGGGCTATGGCAGATGCTTGGCGCTCCGAACACCGGGGTCTTCCTTGAACCCACGAAGCCCGTTTGCCCAGAAGAGAGATTACAGACTTGCAGCAGCTCCTCAGATGACAGGTCTAATGTCTCCTCTAACACTGGGAAAAGCAGGAACTCTCCACTGGATGCACTACGAGAGCTAGGATACATCCACTGAAATTACGACGCAGAATATTCAACAAGAAATGAATTCTTCCTTTAAACAACACACTATTAAATTGCGGATCTGGGGACTGTAGGGAATTGCGAGAGCAGGAAGACCTAAGTGGGTTCAAAAAAGATGAGCACAGGGAATACAGCCAGCAGACTTTTAACATGGTCTGGATACAACCCCACAGTCAAGAGCGATCAAAAGCTCTTTTTTGAAAGCAAGAGGATGGGTTGATGGACTAACTGCTTTAAAGACCCCGAGTACTTTGCACTGCGTTTTCACACCACGGGAGCAGCTCAGGCTGGTGTGGAGCCCGTGGCACGTTCGCCAGCTCCCGCTGCACCGCACAAACAACCCCGCTGCCTCCCCGCGGGACGGTGCTCCTCCGTGTGAGCAGAGCATCGGCTTGTGAGCCGTAATCGTTGTTTACACAAACTCATAAAGCCTTAGAGAAACACTAAAAAAGACAATTTTTAATGAACTCTCTCCAAAGAGGTGATTAATTTGTTCATGACCTGTTACTAAAAATGTAATCCGTGAAGTGTAAAAGAGGTTTTATACTCCACATAATTGCCTGCCTATAATGTAATGGCAATAATCAAAACACCTACAGTAAAGACTTGTTAACTCAGTGTGGGATATATGATCCCTTTTTCGGCTTAAAGCAGAGAAATTATTCTGAGCCAGCATCAGGAAGAATTAGACGCTTGCTTACGCTCATTACATCTTTTTGTTTCAGAAGCACAGTAGCATCATCAATTGTTGCCATCTCGTTTGGAAAATCAACAGTTACAGTTCCTATTATGAATCATCGTTCTCTTTGTCTATCACTTAAAACAAATATGTTTCGCAGTTCTTTGATTGTTCTTGTCTTTCAGGTTTTCACTTCTGGCTAATAAAACACACATCACTAACCACGATCAGTAATTTGGTGATTTCTGAAACATGTACCCTGGGCACAGAAATGAAAATTACACCAAAAAAATTAAAACACAATACAAAATATACTACAGTTTATAAATGTTGTATTCAGATTACATTGTGGGCAAATTCTTGTCATTTACCTAGGCTGTTTAATATCTTGCTCTACAGGAAAATATGACATTTGTCTTTAAATAACTTACATTACATCCAGCGTGGTAGCAAAAGCCATTACTATCTTATGGATCTGAATTAAATCACTGGATACTGGGAGGAAAAAAAAGGAGAAGAGCTGAAGAATTCTAAAATTGTGGCAGAACTTCCATAAATATATGGTACATCTTCCTTTTTACACTGTAGATTTTTTTCCTGACATGTTACTCAGGAAAAAAAAAAATCTACAAATGGTAAATAGTCTAAAACTCATCATTACAGATCAGATTCTGACTTCAGAACACTAAGCAGTATCTTATCCCTTCACGTTGAGATTTATTCAACAGAACTAATCTGAAAAGGACATTGCATTCCCCATGGGTAATTATAAGCCTGCTTGCTCATTTTCCACAGGTATGTCTGGGGTTTGTTGCAGGGATTTTTGGCTTTTGTTTCAAAAATGACTAGTAAAATATATTAATAAACATATGACAGTGAAGTGAGTCCCGACAGCAGATCATAGGCGAGACATTCTTGGAAAAACAAGAAAAGGCCAGAAATAGCCATTGCTGCTAGGAAGAATCCCCTGACCCGGGGAGTACAGAGTAAGCGTTATCACGTCATAATCCGTTGGTGTGATCATGTGGCAAGAATGACAGTTCTGCATAGTCACTGGTTTAGAAGGACATCTTTTATATTTATGTTTTGTTTTGCTATTTATTTTTTATAGGGCATAGGTCTGCGTTTTGCTAAGCTTTAATGGTTCAGATGTTCCTAATTTCCTCACAAATAGAAAATATTTTCCTCACACTGAAAATAGCTCAAGAAATGATTAATAGGAAGCTCCAGTTTCTTATTAATGCTGACTTTATCTAATTAGTGCATGCTGCTTTACACTCAGATATACACACATGCATACAAAAGCCTTACACCTTCCCTTACAAAAAATAAAATTACAGTAACTCCTGCAATCAGATTGAATGTAATAGGATTATCTGTTCAATCTGTTCACTAAATGCCTCCATGCATGCTTCTTCAAATCAATAGTTATACTTAATAAAGAACTGTAAACTGCATAGCTATTAAGAACAAGAAAAAAACCCAACTTAAACCACTACGTGCTTTTGAAGTTTATTTTCAGTAAACAAAGTCTTCCCTTCTGAAAAAAAAGGAAGAACATATCATATTTTAATGCTACGAAAGCTTAAAAAATGGGATTTTCTAAGGAATCCAAGGAGATCAGGCACCTATTCCCTTAAGCTCCTTTGAAAGTTGTAGCGTTTATCTTCAGAAGTGCGTGCAGCCGGCTGGAGAGGGGCCGGCTGGAAGGATCCCGTCAGGACTCCCCAGCCCCGGAGTCCTGTAAATGGTACCACCCTCTTCATTTGCCGGCGCCTTTCAGTAACGCGGGCAGCGTTTCTGCTGCAAGAGCCACAGGCGAACCCCAGCGTGCCCGAAAAGGCTGGGGTGAGGAAAGCACCTTCTAAGCTTATAAAGAGGAGGGAAACGTAAGAGAGCGAGATTCCCGGGACGGCCGGTGATCCGAGAGACACCTGGGAACTGGCCACCCTGGAGCTGGGAAGGCCGGGCAGGACTGAGGAGCTTCGCTGGCGCCTCTGCCCAGAGTCCCTGCGCTGGGAACGCACCAGTGGGGAAAACGGAAAGGGGTCGTGTGCTGGGTTCTCCAAGCGGAGAAGATGCACTATGAGGCTCAACCGCGTACTTCTGCGACCCGAAGCCAGACACCGCCGGGGCCAGACTTCCCTCTCAGCCCACCCCCAGCCGGGGCATCCCTGCGGCATGGGCACGGGCACGCGGAGCCCCCGGACCTGCCGAGCGGCAGCTGCTGAACGCTGGCGGCACCGGGGGAACCGCAGCCGGGAGGAGGAGGCTGGAGATAAGACAGCCGTGATTGTAACTTCCAGTGTTCATAGAAAATAGAGCCGGATTTGGGACTCTCACACTTGTTTTGTACTGCTGGGGAAAAACTGTCCCAAGGATCTGTTGGTTTAACATCCGTTGAAAGAAGGGAAACAGAAATTAGGAAGGCAGCCCAGACAGCTGCAAGGGACAAGCAGCGAGATGAAAATTGTAAACCGTAGTTTGACTCTTCTGTCTAAATCTTATTCCTAGTGACAAGCTGATTGTAGCGCTTTCCCAAGAGCGTTCCTGCCACACCAGAATTCAGAAGCAAATGTTCTGCTTTTTTCCTTAGAAATTTCAACCAAGTATGCTAAACAGAGCTTCATGCTTAGACACAATACCATGATTAGTGACTGGACACAGAGTCACGCTTTCGGAAACTGTAGCATTTGTAGTAAATGCTACTAATACAGTTTTGTTAAACACATGGAGACGTGTGAAACCTCTGACTAATTTGAATTAATTCTTGTGCTGACAATGCTGTATGTTTGTAAAGGGTTATGAATTTGTTTTTAGAGCTTGGAAACCACCAACTCTTCCTCTCAAAGCCTGGCTATCTTTGTCCTGTGTCTGTATGGATACAAAGAGGAATTTTCCAATACATTATTTCCATTTTTGCATTAAAGGAAACAGCTAAATAGTATCTAATACGGTACAGGAAATACACACACTTACAAAACTGCAGAAGTGCACTGAGCATATGTCTCAAATGGTAAGAAAACTAATTGATCCATTATTAATGGTCTGATCCTTCTGCAAAACACGCTGCATTCGATCCCCAAAGAAACAAGTTTAGAAAGAAATATATACCATTGCATGCTAGAAACTGTGAAGTCAAAGCCAGAGAGCTCCTTTCATGCATCATTTTTGATTGTCCTACTTTGCTCTGTCAGGAACAGCAGCGACAGCTTAAGCATTAAAGCTTTTTGACATTGCAACAAACCAAACAAAGCCTAGTTGCACATTTTGGAATTTATTCTATACCACCCACATCTAAAACATAAACAAAATAGGGAGTTTTCGGCATTCTCATACAATAGCTACCACTGGAGATTGTTTCCAGAGAGTATGTTTTCCTCATATAAGGATTCTTGCTAGTAGAGGAGAAAAAAAATATCCTTGATAGCCAGCTCCAGCAGCCAGGCTGGCCAACACAATTATTGCACATTCTGTCAGCACATTTCCTCCCTTCAGCGTTACTTCTCCAATCTTTTTCAATATTGTTAAAATGAGCAATCATTCGTGATTCACACTCCCAAAAAAGGCAGAAACCAACAATTCCCAATGGCTATAAATTATTAATGCAATTGTGCCAATCACACAGAGCTTAGTGCTTTTAAAAATGGAATGAGATTATCTGCACAGTTATTTTCAATCAGATTCATCTATTAGGGGGCATTATGCATATGGCTCGCTTTCAGAAAGCTATCTTCTTCAAAAAAGATTATTGCACAGTCATTTCTTGTGAAATACTATGCAAGCGCTACACTTAGATACCAAATCAATTTTTTGTTTCAGGATATAATTATATGTAATGGGTATTTTCTTTTGTAGATCGACTGATTCTTTCCAATCTGAACGCCTGTTCTGTTCTCAGTTGTTATTCCCATTCAAACTATCCCTGCTTGAGCTGGTGGTGATTTACACCAGTCTAGCAAATATATAGGCAGACCTGGTGGCTGCAGTATCGCATTTTTTTGCTGCAATAGCTGCTAACAGTCTGTAACGGAAATGTTTGTAAGAGTAACTGTGCAAGGTATCTGCTAAAATATAGCTGGGCTGTACAGCTGTCTCAAAAACAAGCTAGAAAATCTTCCTTCCTGGTACACAAAAACCTAAAAACATTACAGTCAAGGGCAGTAGAGATTCAAAGGATTTAAGTGTGAAGGTCAATTTTGTGGAGACCAGAAGGTGGTCAAAGGAATGATTTTCTTTGTATGTTCTCTCCGATGAATACTGTTCAAATGTTTGATAGATTTTGGACTCTGTCCTGCTACGGCCCACACTGGAGGGAGCATGGAAGAGACTACATGAACTGGAGACAGAAGATGATTTTATATTTACTGTGGCATCTTGTAAGAGGTTTGTAAAATTGGCTTTGTACTCCCCACTCCATATGACGTACTCAGATTATCCCAACATCACCCCGTGGTGCCTGGGGCCCACCAGAACACTGAATGCAAAGAAAGCGCAGTCAAATTCAGAGACGCCTCAAGGTGCAGGAGTGGAAAAGTTTTTTTTCTGTCCCCTCAAGTATACCCAGCCAGCAAGGTAGAATCTGACCTGCGTTATATTCAGATAGTTTGGGAGCTGAAATACTGAAATCACAGGGCTAAAGACACTGATTCAGAGCACAGAAACATGTTCCGTGTAATGGAACTTGGATATATTCTGAGTCACCAAAACGTCAGCAGGCTGGCACAGCGTGTTTGGCTGTCTGACTTAACCTAGGACAAAAAGCAGTGCTCACTTTCTAAGACCCTCGCTTTTTGCTCTAAGCAGTAGATTATTTTATCTCTTGCACTGATGGAAAAAGTGATCTTTAAAGCACTGAGCTGTCAAAATACCGCATCAGGATTTTGCTATATTATTTTACATATTTCAGCTCTGTATTTCAAGTACTGGCAATCATCATATTGAACACATCTTCTACAATATGGAGAACTGTCTGATTCTTGTGGTCATATGCCATGGTGCCATTTAACAACATGTATTCCCATCTGTGAATTTGCTTTTTGGCATTTGGCTTGTACTTTATTTTTCCCATCTAAAAGTCTGGAAATAGTTTCTCACTATTATTCTGATAAGAGTGTGGGTCAAACTCATTCCACTGTGAATGTGCATTTGTAGCTGCAGAGAGTGAGTGATTGATTGGTATCAGGCAGAAGTGACTTCTCCTGTTACATTTCTGGCATGTTACTCTGTGGTTAATCAGTTCTACTGAGTGTCAGTCAAACCTACCAGATGTGACTCTAATGGGTAGCTGCTCGTTGCCTGATGTCTGTTTTGTCACTGATGTGGCTAGAGTGCTCCTAAAAGTAAAGGGGGAAAAAAAGAAAACAAAACCCCCACAAAAAAACAGGAAAAAAAGAAAGGGGAAAAAAATAAAAAAGAAGAGCATGTAGCTTAGCAAGTATGAGACAGCCATATTTAGAAAGTAGCTGTATTTGTACGTGCATGCTTTTAAATACTCAGTCAGATGATTTTTTCAATATCAGTTACTCACAGGACGACCTGCCCTTGTTTCATCAGGAGATTCATGCCAAAGCAGCACTTGGGATTTTTTGGTCCTGTGGGGGGTAAAAGAGTGGTATTATTAATTCAGTTATTTAAACGCTTAGCCGTTCTAGAACACATGCATTATGAATAATCTTCACCAAAAACACCACAAAACTTTGTATCATGACTATGCCTTTTAGGCCGAAGCAGAATCCCATTGAAGTAAACACTGTCATGAAGACAGAAAGGAAGATTGTTCTCTCCCAAAAGGAGCTTAAAATTCATTCATAGTGAAGGACTGAAATTCTTTTCGTTTAATTAAAAACCATAAATCCATCTAGTTTTAGATCCAATATGAGCCAAAGACTGCAACTTGAAATATCCCAAGATTCCTTTTCCATTCTGGTTTGTATCTGAGGCTGGCCCTGGAATTACCAGATATTTGACAACCAGCAGACTGGAATTTACAGCTCATATTTATGACAGATGTGGTTAGATTAATCAAATTGCAGACATTTAAGTATAGGGCTATTTATTCAAGTATAATCTTTAGCAATTGTGCATCCCATTTCACTGGATCTAAACTTTACTTACGGATCTGAACAGACCTGATAGAAATTTTTAACAAAAGGTCAATTATTTCATTGCTGTTTAAGATCGTATTATATTGATGTTTTACTTACCATGTAAACAAACTTCCGTTGTGTAGTTGCAAAGCCTTTCAGTAGTAGTTAAATCTGCTGCCTGCACAGTTCACTTATTCTCTTCATTCGTTAGCTCCAGTAATATTATTTGTTTCAGCAGGATTTGACTTCAGAAAGCCTGCCTGTCATTTGAAAATAAAAGAAAAATGTGTAACGCTTGCAGCCAAACTCTGCTCGTCCTGTTCAGTTCTCCTGGAATCAAGAAGACCCCAAAGTATGTGCAGCGCTCGTCCTGCTCGTTGGGGAGTAGAGCTGAGTAGTGGCATGAAACAACTTCTATGTCCTGAGGCCTCTCAGAGAGCAAACTTCAAACTACTTCCTCATCTTACAGTTTTAAAGTATTAAAAACGTCTTTGGAATAAATAAATCTCAAAGTTCAGGTTGAACTTGGTAGGTGAGCTTGTTTCAGGAATTGCTACAAATAGCCATTTTTGGTTTGTTTTTTCTTTTTTTCTTTTTTTTCTAGACATGATTTTTAGTATTTTAGTACAATTCATATAGTAGAGTTGGTTAATCCTACTTTCTGAAATAGAAATTGAGTCCAAAATTGAATTCTCTTGGAAATTCCAGCGTATGTTCTTGTCCTAATGCAAATCTGTAGCTGCTGATGGCTGACAAAATTTCTCTTCAAATCTATTCCTAATTTGGAGATTAAAATGATGCACATGATGTCTAATGAAGAACATCAGGAAGGCAGTTCTTCAATGTGACAACTCAGAATATTTTTCAAATTTTGTTTTTAAGCCAACTATAACTAAAATCAGCCATGAATATAAACCTTTTAATAAGAATGGAGATGGTAATTGTGCTTCATTTTGATCATGCAGAGAACAGGACCCTTTCTCTTCTGACAGCTTAGGAAATACAGATATACGTTCAACGCAAAGCACAAATTGACCTTAATTCACTGGTCTGAAACATTTATATGCCTTTGCCACTTTTAATTTTCTGTGAAAATTACATAGTATCTTAAACAGTCCCCCAAACAGAACTGTGGTGTTTTTACAATATATTAATAGGTCAAAAATAGGTCAAGATCATAGTCATTAGTCCTAAAACTGTTGTTGTACAGAAGCACATTTCATAAACTAGATGTGAACTTGATTTTTTGGCACTTTTCTGATCGGTGCAAGTGTTTTGCTTTTCACATTTGAGATATCATTTAAAAATCATATGCTAAAGAGGAATTCTGAGGAAGAAATTCTACCCTTACCTTCATCATATCTTCCTTCCTACACACTAAATGACACTGATAAATGAAGAAAAAATATGAATTACTCTAAGGACTCACAATTCAGCAGATATTATTTTTACAGCATCTTACACACTTATTATGTGTAAGTGTACATGTGCGTGTATATATACACGTACAACACAGGCCACAGTTTCTGACGTGTGACTTCCTTGCACTGCAAACAGACAAGGCACAATGAGCTGTAGCTTTAATAACTCCTTGTAGGCAAATATAGCACAGGAATTTGGCAAGGAGAATACCGGATATAGATAACGTTGATAATGCCAAGAAAAAGGCTCTAGAAGTGATTTTAGAAAAGAGAGCAGTTTGTCGGTAGGGGTATTTATAGTACTGGAGGCAAAGAAGAAACATGAAGCTAGACTTAGGAAGTGACAGGGACCAATTAAGGAGCAGTAAGGGAAATGCTGAGGTTATAACAGAGTCTCTCAAAAGGCAATGATCCCCTCTATAACATGTGTACAGTGCTCTCTTGTAAGTGCTAGAAAAATGGAGCATGGAACAGGAGACTTACGCTGCATAAACCTCTATAAAGGGGCTAAACAAAACATCACAGAGCTGACTTCATCCTGTGAGGAATTTAGGGAAACCGTGCTTCCACTCTGTTTATCCATATACCCGTCCCTGCCTATGCTGTTACAGCATTTCCACAGAGCTTAGTTAACTGGTACCTGTAAAGTACTGCAAAGTTAATATTGAAGCAGCTAAGCAAGAGCAAACTTTTACTGTTTTTAATGTGGAGACCTGCTCCTTGGAAAGAGATAAAGTTTTACTGCACATTTTGGAATGGGTTAGGCCCTTTAAAAAAGCAGTGAAGAAAAAAACAAACTCAAACTCCGTAGTTTTAATTGGGGTATCTCTTAATTTAAAATCTGCGAGGTGAAGAGACGAAGCATGAAAGAGAGCGGTAAGCATTTTTCACTGTACGTAATACTTCTTGAGTGCAGCTAAGATACAAAGCAGGAAGAACGGCAAATTATACAAATAGAATATAAAGGGTTGCAGGTGTTTGTCTGTCAAACCGATTCCCTGCCTACTGGTGTTAGGAAACAAACCTTTTTCATGCTCGTGGATGTGGCCATTCCCAGTGAACGGGCGGGCAGAGCAAGAGCAGTTTGCTGTGGGAACCGCACGGTTTCAGTCCCGCTCCTCGGGGCAGCGTGGCACGGCATGCGGGCCAGGGGCCAGACCCGCTCCCGGACGGGAGCATCCCACTTCCACGGATCCGCTCCGCCCTCAGCAGGCTCTGGTCCTCACAGGGAGGGGACCATTCCAACAGAGCATCCAGTAACCGTGTCGGAGGATGTGAAGAACGCGTATCTGCAGGAGAACAAGGGAGATGCGCTCAGCGGACCCGTAGGCTCCCAGGCAGACACGCGGGCAGACAGCCGCCGTCCGTAGCGCGGCATCCCGTGCTGGTTCAGACTCGGTCCTTAACGGCTTTCTGACAGACCTGTGGTTGTAGCCTCAGCAGCACGCAGACGTGCCCTTTCAAATTGCCACTTTATTTAACATCTTCATCACAGGCTACGAGGAGTATACTGTTCATACACAGGTTTTCTCCTGTGTGTGTTCTTGTGACACAAACAACAACCTGCTCTAACAGCTACCTGTGAGCACCTTCACAACATTTGTCTGTTGCAGCTTTTTTTCCTTCCTGGCCAGTTGATCAAGTAGAAGAACACAAGCTATTTTTGTTGGATCCACAGTACTAATAATGAGATTTCAAAACATATCCAAGCATGGCACTGAGGAAAAGCATTACTGAGACTGACTATTTCATCAGCCTGCCAAATGATTTGGTCACGCTGTTATGTCAACATCTCCAGAAAGCTGGTAGACTCCTATGTCAGAGAAGACAGAGATAGCTCCATAGCTGGTTTTTTCCTTAGGATGCTCTAAGGTTACCACAAGGTCAGAACGACAAGATAAAAACTTCCCACAATGAAAGCAAGCTGGCAGGTTGTGTGGTAATGCGGCCAGCACAGCATCACTTTGGCAGGGCTTTCTTAGGTGCTCCTTGTGCCTGTTAGGTCCTGCGTGTTTGCCAGGCTGCCCTCTGATCGCTCCCGCCTGCCACAGCTGGTAATTCACTCTTATAATCTCTCAAATTACACGTAAAAGGAACTGGCTGCTGGAGAAGCGGGTGGGTTAAACTGCTGGCCGTGAATATTGCACAAAAGAGTCGGCTGCACGAGTTGCAGTCACAAAGTATGAATGTTGGAAAGCTGTACTGCAAGTATGAAAGTATAAGCAAGGAATTTCTTCATCTAATATTCAGAACTCTTCAGCCTCATCATGTTTACGGCTAAAACTTCTTTCGGGTCTACCAGTTTAACCACTGAATCAGATAGGAGGTTTGCTGCTGAGTAATCCCAGGCACCAGCAGGAGCATACCACAAATCTCTCTCTGTATCGTGTAACAAAATGCAATTAAGTTATAAGAAATACAGTTTGTTATTATATTCTTACTACAGCTAAGGACACTGAATGCTAGCATTTACCTCAGAGGTGATGTGGTTATCATTCATTATCTCGTGGGAGAACTAAAGTAGCTTAGAAGCCCCCTGGCCTGGCTGTTTAGGACTAGTTTTTATCACATTTGCTTCCCTACAACACGCTTCTAGCAAACTCTGCTAGATACGATTATAAATCTTGATGTAGCTACATATCAGCCCCTTCGAATCATTCAGGTCATCCCGCCTACTCCTCCACATGCCATCTTCATCCTACATGAGCATGAGTAGCATTTCTAAATGCCATTTGGGTTACCGTGAAGGCCTACTAGTAAGAAGACAATGCTTGCACTTTAAAAAGAAAAGAAAAACCCACCACAACAACAAAAACCATACACTTGACAACGTTTTACCCACACACAAAATTAATTAGATGTTGATCTGAAAAACAACACTCCAATAAAAGATGAAAAATGAACACTGCAAGAATTTTCATATTCACTAACGAACAGCAAAACATAAGATTCTGGGTTTTCTCCCACTCCTAGGACCAGTATTTTTTAGATTTGTTGATTTTCAGATTACAGAAATAAAATAGACATGAAAAATAATGCAGAAAAAAATCACAGTGGCCACATCTTTTGGATAGTGTCCAGGCACATAAACAAGCATCTAGATACTCTGCTCACATCTTAAATAATGATAATTAGTCGGTAATCTGGTATCTTTTAAGTATCACATATGACAAAAGATTATTCCTACTCTGTAACTGTTCTCTAGTTGTTTACTTAGATTGATTATAAACAAAAATCAAAAAATCTTTCAGCTGCCTAGGTAACACATTCTCTGCTGTTCCTTGCTAAATTTTTAGATAATATTTCTCAAGAGGCCTCGTGTAATTAAAGAGGTTTTAATCACTAGGATCCGGTCGTGAAGGCAGGCTTCGTTAGGGAGGGTTAACGATGTGCCAGAGCGTGCTCAGCACTAGATGGAATATACAGGAATCTACGGACCTTCCTCGGGGTGTTCCCTTCTGCACTCAGACTGTCTGACCCAGCAGTGCAGGCAGCTCTGGACACACTGCAGAAATAATATCACAGTCTACAAGTTCTCCTCTTTTGATGAATAAAGGACCGACTGCTGGGTCACATCTGCTGTCTGCTCAGCTGCACGTTGGCACCCTGTGTCACTAAGCACCCGGCCAGCACTGCCACAGCACCACGCTGCTTCACAGTCACTCGTGGACTTCTGTCTCCTGACTCACACCCCACTTAGCAAGACATTATTCCTTATTTCCAGTGGGAGAATTGCAGTGACAAGAAGTCTGTGACTGAACGGGAGCTTCGGCTCCTGCCTCCCAGGCTCAGTTGGCAGTGCTGGTGCCTGGTCCAGCCCTACCCGGCTTCCTCTGCCGCCGGAGGGAGAGGACGGGTGCGGGAGTGCTCCGCTGCTGAGGGGAGCTGCAGAGGGCTGCTCCCAAAACATCCTGCAGCCCGGTTTCTTCACAGTTCTGCCACCTCCTAAATCATGTCATTGCACAGCACGTTCTGTGAACCTTCTGTACCAGGAAGAATTTTCAATCACCTGCCGTACATGAACACACCAATAACATTTATTTCATCCATTTGGAATATTGGTAATGTCTTAATCCCACAACTAAATACCACACATCAAAGCAGCAATTAACCATATGTGGGGACCGTGTAGCTGAAACCCATCACGTGCACCACAACCACCCACACAGGACCAGGAGAGCAGACAAAGGAAAACAGCCCATTACTACCCCCCAGAGAGGTCCCAGGCAGAGGGGGAGCGCAGTGCGGCGCCCCTACGCTGCGGTACAGGTGTGCTGCACTCAATCCAGGCTGCACTTCAGAATGAGCACGTAACATAGAACCTACCTGGAAATGAATTACAGCACACGCGATGGAGTTCAGAGGAAAATGCCGGGGCTACCACTGAATTCCAAAGTCAGAGGCCTTGCCCTCTCCAACGCTGGAAAGGATCCAGATACGGTGCTATAAGGAGAACAGAGAGCAGTTTATCTGGGATCTGAACCTCTTCCCAGTGAGGTTAATTGAAAAACTCCTGCCAGTTTAAGTGGACTTCAAGAAAACCGATTCCTATTTTGTGGTTTTCTTAGTTTTCGTATCAATTACTTATACTCTAAAATCATTTTAGCCCCCTTGTTAGGCTGAAGGTACTGTGTGCATTTGTGATGTTTGTAAGAGGCAAACTAGCCTGTTTTAACACATATATTACAAATCATGTATTATTATTGGGTGAAGAGGTTCCATTAGCTTTTATGGGACAAAACCCTGTGAATTACAAGACATGAAATGAGCCCAAGAAGTTTATTACCTCTTGCAGAAGACAGGTAGTGGTATAGATAGCTACAGCTCTCTGCAGTTATGCAAAGCATGAGTTGCACCACTATTTAAGTCCTTGGCCTTTGGCACATCAGATAGGTATGTTCTGCAGCCCACACAAGTTTCTAACCAAAGCCTGAGTTCAGTGTGTGTGCAATATTTCTGAGTCCCAAAAGATACCGCAACATTTGGTAGAGCCAAACATCTTGCTTAATTCATTATTCACTGTTTAAAATTTTGTCAGAATTCCAGGCATGAAGTGAAAGAATAAAAAAAGTAAGATAAAGAAGTTAAGCAATCACACACCCTCATCAACAACATAAATAAATCAGAAAGCCCATATGCTGAAATTCATGAATCCAAATTACATGACGAAAAACTCACATGTAACAGAAATAGCACAGAAAACAGGATAAAAGCATAACAGGGGCACATTTCCGAGGAGTAATTGCCACAACTAGTAATGCTGGAAACTGCGTGGTTTTTTCGATGAACATGTAGCTTTATCAAGTGTGGCAGCAAACATCCCTTCGCGATGCTTCCTGTAAACTTCTGCATCCGCCTGGAAACACAGTGGTGATGAGAGAGATGCAAAAAGCTTTGCTGTCCAAGCTCCCCAACAAACCCTACAATTTATGTAGCGAACTATGTGCTTTTCCCCTCACCAGACCTTTGAGTCAAGAGAAAATTGAGTCTTTTCCATACGTCCTTGACCTCCAGGAGCTCCAGAACAGGACTGGTGGAGAGCAGGGCTTTGCTCTTTTGACCCGGGGGCGAGGGCTGTGTTCACCCTTCCTCAAAAGCTCTTTGCCAAGTCTCTTGCAGTTTGCACAAAGGATGGAGCAGCTCTGTAGCTTTGGCAACCCAGCTTTAGTCTGTCTTTGTCTTACCTCAGTGACAAGTGGAAAAGCACCACTCTTGCTTTTTCTTTTAACAGATTTGATTGACTTAAAGTTACTAACCTGTTTTTAGCTGCATAAGGATACTTGGCAGGTATTGCAGGAGTCTACGAAGAAGCCTGAGCCTGCAGATGGCAGACCAAAAGCATCCGCTTCCAGGCAATGGGAAGATGTGGAAGCTTAAGGGGACAGGTCATCTCTCCAGGAGTTACAGCAGAAATTGCCCCTCTATAAACGGGCTGTAGCCACCAAACGAAAAGGCATGGATGTCAGGTAGAATTAGAAAATGAAATTACGAGGCTTTCTCAGCAGAGATGTGTACCACAAAGTACAAAAGATTCACAACTCTTCTCAAATTCAAAATACAGCCCATTGCAAATCATGAAAGTGCACTTTGCTATTCCAGTTTGTACAAACCTTCAAATCGTCGCTGAAAGGATACAAGACTTGATTGGGAAGTATTCTCCTCTGAAAGGATATAAAACCCACGGTACCAGTTTTAATATACTTATTCAAAGTTTTGCAAGGAAAACCCTAAATATTAATTGCTCTGTGCTGTCACTGAATAAGGCTTTACCATACCAGCCCTAGGGAAATAACGTTTTAGAAATAAATTGGTTATACAGTACTGATATATTGAAAATCTCATCTATCACAAAAGTTAGGGTTTGTTGTTATCTAAAGAGACTGGCTAAAATTAGTGGCACAATATTAATAGTGCCACAAAGTTGGAAACCGTAGGTAGGAAAAACACAAGAGAAAATAGGATGTTATCAGAGACCTTCAGGCGAGAAACCTGCCTTTGAATTCCTAAATGTGTGATAAGAAGAGTTATATAACACAGTTAAAACTCAATAAACAAAGCCTGTCTGCTCAGGAAGCCAGAATTAGACCATTTGTTTCCTGTAAGGAGGAATGTTTAAAGTTATTTTTCTGTCAACGGTAAAATTATGAATAAACCTAATGAAAAATATAGACTCTGTGGGAGTAAAGAATATGCTTGGCTATAACTTCACTTCTGTTTAACTACAGAAGTATTGCTACTTAAATGTTTCTCCGTCTTAAAATATCACATCTGGTAAGATAGCTCTCTATTCTACTCACCCACAGAGCAGGAAAAAAAGAAGTGGGGCACTGAAAACAAACATCTTCCTGGTAGTCTAACCACTCCCATTTGATGAAAATCTCTAGAGAAGAAAATCAGTTTTAGCCAGCTTAACAGCATCCTAGATAGCTGTTAATGACCTGTTGTGAAACTACCTGTATTAAGGGAAAAGTGTAAAGCTTTTGGAAAAGTTACCAGAGGTCATAACATAGGTTTAGAGCATTCTCTTGTTTTAAAGCGAGTGAACCAGCAGTCATGGATAGCTCACACAAGCAGTATTCAGTCCTTTAAACACCGTTGGAACACCGTTTGAGTGTTCAAACAGCATTGTGTGTACTGGATGAAAGGCATTTTATTTCTACCTCTTTCTTCTGCTATGCACGTAATCTGAACGAGTCCAGGAGCAGACTCGGATTTCTCAGTCTGGAAATGAGTTGTGTAGAGTCCCAGCACCCTGACAATGGGCAGCCCATGACAGAGGCGCAGTAAGTCCGGTCGCTCCTGGGTGATTGCTCCTTACAGACTGGGGAGAAGCTGCTGCCCGGGGAAGAGCAGCGACAGGAGATGAAGACGAACCAGCAGTGCACCCTTGGGGCAATGGATGATAACTGCACGGTGAGCAGGAGCGCGGGCAGCGGGTCAAGGGAACTGCCTTTTCCCTTTCCCGTTCCACTTGTACGAGCTCAGCTGGAGTACTGCCTCCAGTTTTTTGTCCCCCGGTACAAAAAAGGCATTGACATACTGGAGCCAGTTAGCTAGGAGGCTGGAGCACATAGTGTACCTGGAGATGAGGAAGTCAAAGCCAGGGTCTTCTCAGAGACCAGCAAAAGGTCAATAGTGAAATGACACAGCAGACACATACAACCAGATATACCAAATAAAGGATTTTCATAGTGAGGGCAGTCAAACACTGGCACGGCGCTTGGAGGTATTTAAAACTTGTCAGAACTAGACCCAAAGCGACCTGATCAAGCTTCGAAGTTAGCCCTGCTTTAAGCAGATAACCTTCAGAGGTCCCTGTCAATTTAAATTATTCCGTATTTTTAGTTTGGATATAAACGTGGTGTTCCAACACCACACCATATATCACAGTACATTTCCTCAACTACTTATAAAATAAAAGGAACACGGTAGCGAGAATTTACTCTCATCATTGTCCAATTTTCACTCATGACTTTCCTGTACAATGATAAAATAGATCTCCACTGCACTGTGTGGTAGTATTTCTGTAAAAGTTTCTTCATACCAGGTACAATGAAGGTAAAAAAAGCTACATTCTAAAATCACCAGTTTGCAGGGATCCCAAAAGAACCATTTAAAGGAGTTACCTAAGAGTTTGGGAAGTATCAAATGGCAATTTCAACCAAGCCGCAGGAGGACAGCCGAGTGCTGGTTGCCTCAGCTTGACGGCTCCTTGACGTCCTCGCTGTAGTACAGCTACTTTAAGAGCCAGTGTCTCCTAAGATTATGGCAAGATGAGGTGGGAAACAACATGATCCCTTTTCCAGGAAAGAGGGAAGCAAAAAGCTCCATGGAGCCTGTGAACAGCCAGCCACGAATATCCAGCTCCCCGAGAAATCAATGGAAACGGGATGGGGATCCCAAAGCTGCATTCCACTAGATACGTTTCTGGCTTTGGTTCTGTTTTGCTGTCGTATTGCACCCTGTAGATAATAGGATGCAACACATCGGCGACCCTAAGTCTGAGTCATTGCAATGGCTGGAGTTACTTTTCTTGAAGAAAATATACTGAATGCAATTCAACTCTGAAAATATACTCACAGCTCGAAACGCAGAGATGTGCCAGCTTAACTGAGTGTGCGAGCACAAAATCCTCACGTGGTCTTGTAGTGAAAACCCTGCTGAGAAAGCGGTATCACCCAGTGTGCCGTCACGTCCTCGGGACAGGAACAACTGATTGTGCGAATGTCACGACTCACTCTAAGCAAGCAAGTAAGCACATGGAGTAATTGAGTAAGGAAAGCAGTAGGAGGTTGATGTGTAAGCACATTCTTTGCCAAGCAAAAGCAGCCCAGACCTTCTGAATGTCTGGAAGTCTAGTTGAACGGAGCAGTCCCGATCTGTGTGACCTTGTGTGACTACCTAGGAGTCAACAAGGAGAATATTACGCATAGCTTGAGTACACTTCGAAAATATAACACAATTTGTTTGAACCATGGATTTTTAGAAATCAAGAATACTCCTAACACAACCTGAAATATTTTTCTCTGAGAGGAGCTGTTTGCTTATTCATGAATAAAATAATTTAAAATGAAATCACATAGGCAGCTTCATAAATACTGTATGTGAGTCAGAAGTAGGCAGACATGTTATTTCGCTCTGATCACATTCCAGCAGGACTCGGATTTGGAGCTACTTTGTGGGGAACAGCAAAACACTGATCAGATCTATACATTTCCTAGCTAAAATAATTCAGAGATTGACATTATTTTTAATATTGTTTCCTCCCTACCACTTACATGACCAAACGCAAGTGTCACGGTTACCTTGTTAGCCCGAACCACCACTCACGCAGAGGAAGGGAAGGACATCCCTGCCTCCAGTGGGGTGTGAGCGTGTCCTAACGAACGCAGAGTCCCTGCGGCCACACTGGGGACTCGGGCTGGTTGTACCGGGGCCCTGAGCGCGTCCCCCTGCCCGGGGTGGGGGGCTGGTGCCCACGGCCACCGCAGAGACAGGGCAGCCGTGGCGTCCCTCCCCGTCACACCGGCCGGGACAGCCAGGACCCCCCCGGCACGGGGGAGCTGCCAGGGGCCGGGGGCTTGTCCGGCACCGCGCACCCCCCGGCAGCCACCAGTGGGAGGAAGGAGCTGGGCTTTTCTCAGGCTCCAGCTCTCCGTCCATCAGGGCAGTAGCTGTACAAGTGCGGAGATGCTCGGCAGGTAAATCTTTCTGAGGTTATTGTCCTCCCGTGACTTCTTTTCATCTGGTTTTAACAAGGAATTACAGTAGAGCGTGGTCAGGCCTGTGCTGGGGGTTAATGATGGGGTTACTCCTTCTGACGAACTGATAACCTGTGGTTTGGGGGCAGCCTTTGAGCCTCAAGAAAGCATTCCACTAAATTAAATCCAGCTTCGGGTAAGAGACACATGCCACTGCCGTTCTAATTTATGCATAGTCTTTAAACAGAAAAAAAAAAAAGGTAATTCATTGCTTAAAATTCATTACAAAATAATAATTTAATTGTAAGTCAAAAGCAGGATTTAAGTTTGTTTCCTATACTAAATGATACTTATAGAAATGCAACAGGGGTATATGGGCATCTGTCATGAATGCAGTGACTGTTTTATCTACAATGATTTGTTTCAGAATTTATTTAAATATTTTAACACTATCCATACTCTGACAACTGGAAAATAAAGATGATGATGCATTACTTTCCTGTCATCAAATTAGAGAGTATTAGTAACACGAGTATTCATAAATACCTGCTAAAAGTTGGTTTATGCCTGAAGGCGACTTTTGGGTGTTTCAAGTATGATGATGATTCTATGACTTGGGCTTTTAGAAATGTCTTAGTGAAATTTAAAAAAAAAAGTTTTGCCCGACATTTTTTGTTCCATTTGTGACTATTTCTAACACTGAATTTTTTTACAGAAAGATATATTACCTCCTGGAACTGGTATGTTATTTGAGAAGTTTAAAATGGATCTTGGTGGAGTTCTTAGCAGAATGTGAACATGACCATCTTACCCACCTGTGTTTTCTCACAACATACAACATTCTGGGCAGAGCTTGACGGTGAACAGTAAGTTAGCTGAAAATTTGTATTTGTCCTCAAATTATTTCTACATCAATAATAAACTCTAGAGCTTTAGCTTGAAAAGTATGTTGGTGAGAGAGACTGAAATTCATGAGAGGAGCACTCTTCTACCCAACAGCTCTGCAGGTGAGCTCAGATCTTTGTCTCCTGCCCGTGAGCCCCTAAGCTGCTCTTGGCCTCTCATCGGGAACACTCCAGTTATGCTGGGACACATGAAGGAATTCTCAGTCCTCATCAACACTGGTCCCCTTTGAATTAATGGTGAAACGTTCACTGGGACCAAAAATGCAACTTGGATGCCGTAGAGCCAGATGCCTAGACTGCATTTTCTTCTTCCTTTCTAAGTGCCGTTAGGCCGGGGCAGAACACACCTTTTCCAAGCAGCTCCTCTCGCTGTGCTGCGATGACCCCGGGCACAGCTCGGATACTCAGTCCTACCCTATTTGTGCAGGTGCTGGTTTCAGCTGAACAAAATGGCACGACCAACCACAGCTTGTCCAAGGGGAAACCTCCTCCTGCCCTAAAGCCATTCCTTTGTTCCCAACCTCTTCTCTCTCCCCACCCCCTCACTTAATCTTATCTGCTCTTGGCCTCACATCAAGGTAGAACTGTGCAACATAACTGATACATAAATCAGAAATTAACATTGCCCTGTGATATTAGGTCAAAATTAGAAAGAGCTGCTTAATCTGGTGGCCCACGGTACCCCTCAACCTGTTACAGGGGTGCTGCCCCTTGCCCCGTCTTTGCGCATCTCTCACCACACAGATGGAGAGGTTTCCCATGGATAGTCACTGCGCAGACCTACATACTGAGACTTCAGCACAGCAGGAAATACTAGATCAAAAGAAGAGAGTAAGAAATAAACTGTCATTTCCACACAATAAATAGCTTATCATTAGCGTTATGTAAAGTGTTATGACAAACTTCGTTTTGGAGCTATTGATAAGAGTCTGGAAGTTAGTCTTTAATCATTCACTTTTTAAAACTTCCTTTGAAAAGGAAAGTCTCCACTCTTGCTTTGGCACATCTGTGTTCAGTTTTGGATTTATTGGCGCAGAAATTAACAAAATCACCAAGTTGATCTTCAGCCATAACCCCAGGGCTTTTGTATCTGTTTGGGCTGCTCAGACTTTAGAGTTACTTTGATTCAGACAACAGAAAACGATTACTCAAGTCCTTCCACTAACAGGTCCCAGCTCAGGACACACTTTTCACTGGATCTCAAGTTAGCCAAGGCTATGAGATGAATTCACCTTCTTTTAATGCAAATATGCTACGTTGTAAAATATAGAATTGAATTTTATTTGAAAGTAGGCTAGAATAGGCCAAAATTACTGAGTAGAGAAGCTTTGAGTCGGTGGGCAAAAGAGATTACAATAAAAAGATGTGTTAACAGATCTGCTCCCCTCTAGTGACATCCTCACTGGCTGAAACCTTTTCTTCCGTCGTCCCTTCTAGTCCAACACATTTCCACAGCCTCTTGCTTTCCAGTAAGCTCTGTAAGCTCCTTCTCGATTCCTGTACTCGGGAAGCGCAACCTGCCGTCCCCTCTAAGGCTTGCTGTGACCTGCACTCAGCTCTCCTAAGGGGGCTCCGAATCGTCTATCCTCCTCACCTCTTCCCAGCTCCCTCCTGCGCTCTCTGCTCCAGGGTGCTGCGGAAAGCTCTCGGAGCGGGAACGCGGAGCTGCTCTGCGGGAAGAGCCACTTCCCTGCTTCACTGGCTCGCAGGACCGGTGCGGGCTGGCTGGAGGAGACGCCAGGAGCCAAAACCAATGGGGTCTTGTACGGACAGCAACGACGGCTGCACTGGGTTTCAGCCCTCGCTTAATTATAATGATTTGAATATTTACTTTTATCTGAAGGTGTGACCAAGCATTTATCATAATGGGACCACTCTCCAGTCTAAGATTAAATCTTCCTTTCTAACTAGTTTTATCTGTTTCCTGAGTTTAAAACAACCCCTAAGATCCGCAGGCCATAGCAATGCAACTTCAAATACCAAAATAACACTGAAGTCCTCTGAGCCTAAGACATGTTAAACGAATGTATAAAATCTAGCACAAAGTACCTTTGATGGTGATGGCTTTTATGCAGCAATTTAGCAATTCAAACACAGATCTACCTGACACTTTCTTCTTATTTCTTATTCTCCCCCTTGTTTTACACTCCTGCATAAAAACTAATTAAAAATTCTCATAAAACTTTAAGGTAGGGAAAAATTGTCTACCTCATTATCCAACAGGAATGGGGGCCACAAAAAACCTGACCTGATCAACAACAGCAAATGATTGTCAGAGTCAAAACTCAGGAACTCTCAGCTACAAGAGCATTAGGCAAATTAGTTTGTTGGGCAATGCCTAATGCAAACTGGGAGGAAAGCTCAGTCTGGAGTTTGCCAGTTCACCACTTAAGTTAAGCTCAAAACAAATCTGAACACTAGAGAAATACCCGCATGGCCAGCTGAGACCAACAAACAAAAATAGCCTGTAACTAACCAGCTTTTACTCATAGAATATAAACCTTTTAGCAGTTGCCTCCAAAACTAAGCTCAGAGCACCCACTTGATATAAACTTCAGCCATTTACATAAGCCATTTACAAGGGCTTACAAGATCAAAGTCAATTGTTCATACTTGTGTTCTAAATTGCAGAAAAAAAGCGCTTTTGCAACCTAACATTTTCATACTTTCAGTCTAATGATCGAGAAGAATAACTGCTGGTATTTTGAAGATATCAATATACTCCTGCTAGTATATTATATTTTCCTCCTCTCCGCTGTTTTTGGGGGATGAAATTTCAGTCAAGATAACTGTAGTTTTAAATAACCCAATGTCCAGGGAAAGAAACTAAACGTAATTAACACGTATTGTTACTTATGTTACTCTGAGGTGTTACATGCCTTACGTTACTCTATTGTTACTCTATTGTTTTGCCTAATCTACAGATTATGCTTAGTTATTGTGAAGGTCTAATTTCATTCCATTTACTTTGCGAAGTGAAAGAAACCCCTATATTATTTCTATCCTGATCATCAAGTTCTCAAGGAACAGACACCCATAATTACCACAAAATAATTAAATACAAAGAAAATATAATAATTTAGCAAATGTAGGCATCTTTTTGTTCTCCCCATATATTTCATAACGCTTTGCATTATGTGCTCGATCGAGAGCGCCACGTGCCTGTTCTACAAGAGCGTGAACAAGCCGAGCACCAGTCACAACTTCCCCTGCTCTTCACACGGTCGCCTGTGCAAAGGCCATCGGACAATTTGGCCAGCAGCTGTCTCTTCATCATGTCTCCATCTTTACCAAAAGACTGCCAGGGTAGACATTTTTTTGATCCTGGCCATAGTCTTATTCCTTTCAGTTCATTAAAAGTCCGTCTGTCCATACGATACTGCGGATGTATCTGGATCGGTTGAAGGTAGGTGGCTTGCGAGAAGCTTGGCTGTGCTTCTTATGTTATAGTACGTGGAGAAGGCACAAGCAATGGCAAAGGAACATGAACAGCAAGCTCTAGTTTGATTTCAGTGATTACTAGCACAGAAAGAGAATAAAAATTTTACAAATATAGTGAGACAACTAAATCTCGAGTGCCATTAATAGCTATGGCTATGTATTTGGAACAAAGTAATTTATTCTTATTCTTGAAGATAATGAGTTCTGTAACTATTTATCTTTTCTATTTCTAAGAAACACTAGAAATCCCCCATTCAGCAGAAAATTGCTTATAATCTGGCCAAATTACTAAATGTAAAGTGTCCCTTGGACAGAAGTTGGCTCCTTCATCACCTCCCTCTTTCAAGAGGAAACAGAAAAGAGTTACTAAAAACATTTTCTAATAAATGGCACCACTTTAACATGTCGGTACAGAGCTGATCAGCTGTATTAATTCCACTACACTGCGGTTGGCCTCCTCCCTGCATACCATTTCAATGCTGAACACGTTGCAACAAAGGCTAACTATTTATAGGAAAGAAAGTGTGTCGTTGACAAGCTTCTCCCCTTGCTGACCTGCTTCAGTTCCTACTCCTTCGCGGTTTTTCTCTTTGACTTGATGAAATCTCTTTCCAGCCAACTTAATGGTTCTAATGTACGTGAAGCAAATGGTTTTGAAAGGCCTGTAACAGGACATAAACAGAGTCTTCAAGCCCCAAGACTCTCATCTGAGTTTTTAAAAGCTTACAGGTCTTTCGAAACTCTGTCAGCGCTGCCTGAAAAGGCACATAAATCCAGGCACGTATGGAGAGATTGCCATGACAGACACAGTAGTCAGTCTGAAATTCTCCAAGGTGTTACTCTGGCTTGCAACCACAGGAAAGCATCTTTGGATCTGGGGAAGACAGTACTGTAACATCAAATAAGTACATGAGAGCCTCTTGTTCTGAATGCTGGATGTTCTTGTATTCTTAATCAAGTCACTTATCTTCCTATCAGTTGACTTAAATGTTCTTTTCACAGGGATGTTATTAGAGTTGACTAAAGCAAAGGAACTATGATGAAGTATAATAAAAAGGACAGCAAAAGTGCTATTTAAGTAAAACAGCTTTGTAAAAACCGCTTAATCGTAAGAAATCAAATCAAAGAACAAATCAGCAAATCAGGCACCTTTAGTGATTGCCAGCTGAAAGTTTTATTATAAGCATCAGGTGAAAGAGGCAGAATTTAATGGTCTTTTATTCTCTAGAGAATGGAATCTCCGTTTCTTAATTTCCAAGTTGCTAGGGTTCACTGGAAGACCAGAAATATGTTTAGAAACTATGGTTGTTTCAATAGTTTTCCAACCACACCAAGATTAAAAAAAAACCCAAAAAACACAACACCAAAGCCTTCAATATTTTCAGGAAGAGCACAGGAGACTTTGCCTCCTCAAAGATCACATCAGACTCTCCACCTCTTAATGTGCCTTGTTTTGAGTTTTCACTTACTGCAAACATTTAACATTATTTACCCTAAAGCCATCCCTGGATATTGTGATGCAGTGTAAATAAACAAATACTCTGTTCTTCTGCCATAGGTGATTTGAAGTTTATTTCTGGTTATATCTCACATTTTCCTGTCCTAGTTTAGAAGAAATTATATTTGTCAAGAATTGGAGAGACTGCTCCTTTCCATCAGCTTTTAAAATTACATCCAGAACTTTGTGCAACAGCAATTAGAGAAAAGATGAGTTCTGACACTAGCCTTATTTTGTATAATTGCAAGAGAAAATGTGAAACTCAGATGGGTCTTGTTAGTGCTAAACGCACTCCTACTGACTCCAATTTGGTTTGTTCTATTAATTTATCATCTTACATTTTGAATGGTTTTATAGTCTGCTAGGAAAAGGTCTCAGAATCATAAAGCAGTGAGATAATAGATTGAAGATGCAGCTAACTGTGATATTTCAGAGCAATTTGAGTACTATTTGTAAATACACTATTATTCTAAACACAACCCTGCAGCTTTTTATGCCTACAGCATATACAACATTGTTTAGTACTAACAAATCTGACAGTCACGGTGGCAAAACTCAGTGAACCCCATCCACATGAGCTCGCACCAAGTTCAGCTGGAGAAGACCCTGTAATTTGTTCATCTGTGGCTGATGTGTCTTTGCATTGATCAGCTTTCTGAAGTCTATCCAAGTCAATCCTTGAACAGCACGTGCAGCAAAATAAAAAAAATCAGGACTGTACAAAGTGGGGAAGGCACTTGCTGATGCTATAATTTAGATTTAATCTATAACTTGTTTGCTAATTAGAGTAAGAATATATTGTTGCAGTAAGCTGGAACTGTGACTTGAGTTACAGCAGGATGCTTTGCTATTTAAACTGAAAGCCATGCTCAACTTTGAGACACCTTTAGTCTGCTTGACTGGTTTCAGGATTCTCAGGATTCACAGCTTTCTTTTCATACCAAAAATGAATAATGTGTTACTTCATGTTTTTCTTATTTTATCTAGCAAGAATTCCTGCCAGCTGCCAGTAAACAAAGCCCATGTGAAGGCTACTGTGATATATGGATATTTCTGCTTTCCAAGATGACAAACAAGTGTTTGATAGCACTGTGAAGAATGTGCCTCCACAGGTAGGCAGCGAGAGGCACAAGTTGAATGTTTAATACCTGTCAGAACTTCTGCAGCACCCACAAAAGCACCGAGAACTACCAACTCCGTTACACCTGACTGATCGGAGCTATAAAAGATGGTAAAGAACCCATAAAGTGAACTGACCTCGTTTTCCAGGTTTGGGTTGGTTGTTATTTTTTCCCTTTATTACCATGAGTAATCACTGGGTAGCACAAATCCCTCTGAATAAGTAACACCACATCCCCACGATACTCGCAGGCTCTGTGATGGATGCTAGAGATATTGCACTGGAATGACATAGAATCATGGTTTTTTAGTTAGATTCTAAGCACTATTAGAAAATCTGTGTTATTTGTTAGTATCTTTTCTACCTTTCAACTGGAATTGTCATGCTTTTTTAATTCCCTATTTTATTTAACTACGATTTTATTTTTTTTCTTTCTTAGCACTGCTATTAACCCACTTAAGGACATGTGACATTAGAAGAGGCTGTATGTCTGTCCCTAGAGCTGGAGTGAAATGAGCCACATGCGTAGTGAGTTACCTTCATGTTTACTGAAAATATTATCAGTCTGCAAAGGCAAATATTTGCCTGTGCTATGATACACAGAGACTCCTAAACTGGTTTATTTGATAACAATTTAATATTGTTTTGAAAAATCCTGGATATGCTTCTAAAACTTGACAGGACTAGGAGAGTAGAAACCCAGCATGCCACCCAACAAGCACAGGTGGGAAAGGCCAGGAGGTGGGGTTGCTCTGCAGGCACTTGACCTGCTTTTCAAAAAACCCCCAAACGTTCCCATGAGCAGAAAATAATTTCTATTTTGCAACTATCATGATGAAAATCACTTACCCAAAGGTCACGACTGACAGCAAAAAAAGGCCTGGAAAACAGGAGAAATTAAAAATAACTTTTAGCATAAATAAAGTATTTCAAAATTTTCTGAAGTGTTTAAAACCAAAAATAAATGCAGAAATTAATTCTTCGGAAGAATGCAAGTCAAAGTAATATACAGAGGAAGCCAAAGCATATTATGGATTAACACCAGCATCCAGCTTCATTCCAGAGACACAAAAATGGCCCTGAATGCCTCGGCAGGGAGACACGAGACCCAGCAATGCGTGAGGTTGGCCCCACCGTGATGTGGTGGCGGTGGGAGGGCCAGCGGCAGGGCTCTCATAAAGGCACGGAGCTTTATCTCAAGGGAAAGAGACCTGAGCACACCTCGGGTCCTCCCACATCACAGAGCCCTTCACTAGAAACCCCTCTTGGATTTCAGCGGATGAGTTCCCATCAGGTTGTCGCTGACCAATAAAAATGTATTTTGCCCTTACGTGAGTGAAGTGAAATGAAACCCATCGTTGCCAAGACACTGCTGTGATCATACATGGATTTGCCTGATTCACTGTGCTCTACCTTGGTCGAGGTAAATACTTCTGGACTCGAGACATTCTTGAGGGTCTTTCCTGTAAGTCTTGTGGAATCACCACAGTAATATTCTTCACTTGCAGTAATTGTGCTTGTATGTCCTCTCTGAATACCTAAGGTAGTGATAATCTGCAAAAATAAAAGTAATTATATACCAGTCAGTGTAATACAGCTGTGGACAGATGTAAGTATAGTGTTTACATGGGGATAGAGACATTGCAGAGCTTTAGAAAAGTGTTATGAAAGACAAGAAAATAAGCCTGTTCCAGTTTGTGAGACTATGCAATTTAATCCATGCAGAAATCGTGCTCATCAGTAATTACAGAAGGAGATAAGAGTCTTCTCAATTAAGATCAGGCAGAAAATGCTTTCATTTAATGTGTCCTGAGAAGTATCACATCAAAAATAATTAGAGAGAGACATAAAAACTTTCGGATGTTTTAAATATATTAACTCCTTTGAAATTTAGAAAAGCTTCAAAGAAATGTCAGGTTCTGGCATGCTACGGAAAAAGCACTTGTGTTTAAAAACAACAAGGCCTTTCCCCTAGTTTTATATATATTTGATGGAGCCATTCAAAAAATAATCACTGAAAAACTAATTTAAATTCAGACACGATCCTCTGGATAACACTTTTAGCTCAATGGCTGCAGTTATTAAGAATGAGCCTGTGACAAACCCTCGATTGGGAACATGACACAAAGGAGTTTCTGTCAAGCTTTTTCAGTTCTTAGTCTTCTCTTCCTGGTTATTTATATTTCCTTTCAACTCACACGTCTAAGTCATACAGCAGTAATACAGTAGCACCATCTCTGAGGAACAGTCTAGCAGCCTGGGCTAGCCAGCTTGCTTTCAGTTTCACAGTTTTAAGATTTTCTATGGGAAGGGAGAATGCATTTTTAAAGTTCTGCATTACTGTTACATTTTTATAGTCTCTAATCATTCCTTGCGCCTTTGGTAACCAGTCTTCAGGGCCCACTCTTACTCATTAACTAATCAATTACACACTCGCTAATCTGTTTTATCGAAAGATAACAAAGGAGAAGGAAAAGGCAGATGTGGATTTCTTTCCGCTACTTAAAAAGCATTTCCTTAAAACTCTGGTTACACAAACCCGTTCTGAGCCACGGCCCCAGCCTTCCATATGGATTTTCCGAGCACCCGTGTGAATTCATTTTGATTTGAGTCACTCATTGTACTCCCCCAGTGGGCTATTTGGTATGATATGGATTGGCTAAGCAATGTCGTCAACACATCTGAAATCAATTCATTTATTGTTCACACCCGGTACACCATTTTGGACAGAGACAGAGTACAATGAAACGAGAAGAAAGACCCAGTGGAAGGCAAATAATAGCACAGAAAAAAGGAGAAATATAATAGTCATGGGCTGGAGACAACAGAAGAGAAAAGACAGAATCATGGAGATTAAAGACAAACACTGATCAAAGATAGAAAAGGAACTGCAGACAAACGAGAACCTGTGATCAAAACCTGATGGAAAAGAGCTTGGTGAGATGTGAAAAAAGGAGAGAAGAAAAAAATCCAAGGCTTACTGCTTCCGGATAGCCTATGGGCTTTTGATTCTCTACCAGTCTCTAATCCAGCCATGTTTAAAAAAGAAGCATATGAATTTCTCTACATCCCCTAGGGATAAAACATTTTTGCCTGGATATCTTATCCTTAACTTGCCCTTGTCCACTTTGCTGTCACGTTTGTCTTTCTAACACTATTTTCAACCCGCTTTCCTCGTTGCAAGCAAGGATTTTCTCATACTTCTGTCGCAAATTTCTCAACAAAGCTTGTGTGTTAACTCTTACAAGCTAAACTCTGTCATCAGCCAAATTTCTGCAGCACTCCTGCTGCAAATACCTCTTAATCACTAATTGCGGTGTTACTGCCAGATGACAGCTATTTACGCCCTGACCGGCTGAGGTGTGAGTACCTGCTCCCCAGGAAGAAAGGCCTTAAAATTGCTGTGACACCAGTTTTCCAAAAATCAATCAGAATGTGGAAATTGAGAGGTTTGTTTCCAAAAAAAATGAGCTGAAACCACACAGAGAGGGAAATGGACTTTCAACCCGTATGTTTGAGTCCATATGCTCTCAGATGTAAGCATAATCTGTTGTCCGTTAGTCCTGCTGCAGATTTTGGCCAGAAATAGGGTCATATCATAGATTCACACCACCAGGGTGATGGGGACTCTCAAATTCCCTAGGCTAGTATAAATAATTACTTCTGATTTTTGCTGAGCTTGCGAGAGCTGAACCCTGTGCAGGTTATTGCTGACAGCTCCCAGAACTGGTCTTCTGTGAAATTCCCCATTTGGTTTTTGAAGGCGCTGTGGCAGACCACTTCTGAGGCACCACAGGGATATCCAATTTTCTTACACTGTCCTAATATTGCTGAGCAACAGGAAAGCTACAGTTGGATGTGATTGAGCAAGTCCGTTTTGCTATATAAGAGGAATTGTCCTCTTTATTTCAGTAACTACTTTCCAAACAAAAATAAAAGTAGCCACTTCTGTGGTTTTCAGATGATTTGCCAGCTAACCTTTATTGGTCAAATAATTCTAAGCTTAGAATATCTTCAGTGTACTAGTCATCAAATGGGTCAGTTAAAGCAACCACATGGCTTTCCAAATATTTTTGGAAATCTGAAGCACTGCCGCAAGACTAATTTTAGATCACAGAACCGTAGACTGGTTGACATTGGCAGGGACCTCTGGAAATCATCTGGTCCAACCCCCCTGCAGAAGTAGGGCCTACTAAAGACAGTTGCCCAGGAGCACGTCAAGATGGTTTTGTAATATCTCCAAGGAGGAAGACTCCCTGGGTAACCTCTGCCAGGGCTCGGTCACGCTCACAGTGAAAAAGTGATTCCTGATGTTCAGACAGAACCTCCTGTGTGTCAGTTTTGCCCATCACCTCTGGTCCTGTCACTGGGCACCACTGAGAAGAGCCTGGCTGTCATCTTTGCACCCTCCCTTCAAGTATTTACACACACTGATAAGATCCCCTTGAGCCTTCTCTTCTCCAGGCTGAACAATCCCAGCTCTCTCAGCCTTTCCTGGAGAGATGCTCCAGTCCCTTCCTCACCTTCACGGCCCTTCACTGGGCTCTCTCCAGTACGTCTGTTTCTCTTGTACTGGGAAGCCCAGAACTGGACATGGTGCTCTATGTGTGGCCTCACCGGTGCTGAGCAGAGGGAAGGATCAGCTCCCTCAACCTGCTGGCGACGCTTCCTCCAATGCAGCCCAGGAGACCGTTCCCCTTCTTTGCCACGAGGGCACATTGCTGGCTCGCGTAGGCGTCCAAGACCACTGAATGCCTAAAAAGAGGGAGCACTGCCGTGGTTTGCACAGGTTCAGACAGAAACAATTGGCTATATTTGAAGAGCTGACAACAAACATTTTTCTTGTGAGGACATCTTGTGGCTAATATTCCACATTATTGGCAACAAGCCACGTCATAGAACTTGGCTGCAGAGAAGTAACTGGAACATTAGGAGTCTTGAATCCCCTCTTATGCCAAATGTACGTCCTCCTCTTACATTTAGTCCTGGTTCATAAAGATGGGATCAGAATGAGGAGCTGTATTTGTAAATTAAAACTATATTTAAATACCCAGAAGTATTTTTGCGAGATTATGCCTCCTATAGTAGCATTCAAAATATTCTGTGTTTTGCTGGAGATATTTTAAGCCTTCATTATTGCAATTAATGGCTTGTGTGTAAAGTATGACATTAGCATCTACTGGATAAATAAAGAACTGCTAATACTGCACTACTGATGAGCCCTATAAATTGCTGACTGGTTGGGAGATGGTACTGCAGTGCCTGTTCTAGGGACATGTGCCCCTAGCAGGGACACGGTGGATATCTTCCCAAGATGTCCCAATAGCCACTATGTCCAGCCTGGGAAGATGCCAGTGGTTTTGTAACATACCCAAAATACTGCCGCCATAAGATATTTCTAAGAAAATAAAATTTGTAAACACAGCTTTGCTTTCTACTGGCTTTACCTTCACAAGGTAAGTTAGGTGCTTTTCATTAGAAGATTCCAATGAAAAGTTGTTGAGACAATTATTGGATTAGAAGGACCTAGAGGAAAAAACATTTCAAACTTCAGACTTTCAGCAACTGGGAGGGAAGAGCAAGAAAAAAGAATCTACATAGTCATTTCTGGTAAGACTGACTCTGCACTGCCACCACCTTGACAGCAGCTATATGAACACAAGGGCGCTTTCCATTTCATTGCAGTAAATCGCTAGTCTCTACACTTGGCACCACAGAGAAGGTCTCAGAGTTTAACATGCTTCAAAAGAACTAAAAATTCACCCTCTCCTTTATCCCAGATACCCTTTTGATGAGTTTTCTAACACTGGCAGACATGAGGAAGTGATTATCTTAGACAAATTTGTTTGTATCATTTCTTGATCACAAATAATACCAGAACAGAAAATATTTGCCTTCATAAATCAAAACTTTTATAGCTATCCTAGCAATGGGTTACAGTACATTACGATCTCAATCTACAAGACGCTAATGAAAGATGAACTCTACAGTTAATGGTTTAATCAGTACACTGTGTTAATTACGAAGGAAACAGAAATCAAGAGGAAAATGAAATATAGAAATAGGACATATAGGACCAATCCTGCCTGCTTTATTCACCGTGGTATTCCCATTTAGACTCAATGGGACTAGCCGCATGAATGAGGCAAGCAGGATTTGATCCTACATATATTATCTCTAATAAAAATATATTTAGATACTCCTGCCTGTAGCATATTTTACAATATTCTCATTATAGAGAAGATTAGCTCTGTATCAAAGGAACAACGTTAGAAGTTTCTAATGGAATCCAGAATAGTTGCAAAAATCACTTTTTGGAAATGTTCTCATTTGGGCTGCCTCATTAATCCCTTTAACCATGGAACTCACATTTTAATTGCAGATAGTACCCAGGCTCCCAAGTATCTGGAAGCACAACTGTTCCTACACGACAAATAGTCTGCAAAGACTCAGACTGCGTGGTCCCAGCGATGGAGAGCGTGCCCTGGAGAAGCTGATTGCGTGGTCCCAGCGATGGAGAGCGTGCCCTGGAGAAGCTGATTGCGTGGTCCCAGCGATGGAGAGCGTGCCCTGGAGAAGCTGATTGCGTGGTCCCAGCGATGGAGAGCACGCTCTGGAGAAGCTGATGGACAGAAAGGACAGTCCCGTGATCAAGGTGCTGGCCAAGCACCTGGTCAGGTCAGCTCCCCAGGTGACGCTGGCACGGGCCAGTCACACCGGCTTTCCAGGCTGAAGTTCTCTAAGTGCTGTTAAAAGTGCTTCCTCACACAGGATTGTATTAGGAGATGAACCAAAACAAGGAAGTTCACACTCATATCTATAACCGCGATTGTCTTAGTGATATCTTCATGCAATCTTTTTGTTCTTACGCTTCTGCTTAAAACCAATTGCCTCCTCCCCTGCGCTTGCTGTTGTGCGGAGCGCTACGCAGAGGGAAGGCAGCATGCTCTGGCTTTTTTCAGCCGATGCAATAGGGACTGCTCCAGGTAAACTGATTTAAGTAAGCCTTCAGATTTTCTTCACGGTGTCAGCATTTGTTTCATTTTTCACACAGCTTCAGGGCCGTGAGAGAAGCATTTCATGTCACTTCACTTTTCTTTCTGGCTCTCAGTCCTGCATCTAGTGCTGTTTTGGTATATAACTCGCTACTGGCTTTCAGCTTTACCAGGAACTGTGAGCTGGAGTACGTTTTTCCAAATACACTTGGCACTGTTTTGAAGCAGTAACATGGAGAATGGCAAACTTACTCAGATAAAGCAAATCCCAGTGCTAATCGGCATTTAACTGTGCCCAAGGGACCCAGGGCATGCAAGGAAGCATCTCCTGCTAGTGGTCCCATCATAAACCTGTGAAACCCATGACACCAGCTCACTTTCAATCAATAACAATAATTAAAAAGCCCATGTACAATAAATAGTAATTTTAAAAATTGTAATAAATAGATGAAGTTGAACAAGAACCCAAAAATCTTCACCTCACACTCCAGCTATTATGTGACAACTCTCTTCAAGCTTCACATAAATAAATAATACCCTGCACATACACACACACACACGTGCGCACAATTTCCTTCTCTATCTTCCTTAGTTCTTGTCTTAAACTAGATCCAGAAATGGGTGAACACAGACTGCGAACCTCTAGTCTAGATTCAAGTGCTTCTAAGATAATTTGGGTATATTTAATTTTGCAAGATCTAATCTGAACTGAACATTTTCCATCCCTAACGTAAGTGGTATATATTTATACATACGTATAAATTAGGTATATATGTGTGTGTATCTTGCCACAAGGATGTATTACAAGCAATTAAACCCTTGATAATAAATGGTTCATCAGTCCGCAGGTGATGTACTATAAGTGATTGCTCCTGTAGGTAGTAATCATCTGGTGCAATTGCTAGAATTATAAATTCCCTCTAGGCTGATTGGATTTTATCAACAAGAAGCAGTGAAGTAAAAAAAGGTTTGGGGGTGAGGTTTTGTATAGTCAAATACCTAATATTAGAAATTTGCCAATTGGAAATGAGTGCTTTTCCCTGGAAGACATACCCTCACGATGACTGAACAGCTGTCGGAAAAACAGAACCATTTTCAGAACAGCCTCTGGGACCAGAGTATATTCTAAGGCAAAGAAAAAATTGAAAGGGTTTTTTCCCACCCCCACAAACACGTATGCAACTCTCACGCACACTGAAACTGCTTTCCCATAGGCAGAGCAACATTCCATAAATCTATATAGGGACTGAAACAACATAATCATATTTAAACTAAAGCACGAGAGCTAGTTACTATTATAATTTGGACAATCTGTCAATTTATGGGCAATAATACAATTTGTGTATTATAGCTGAATATTATAGTTGAAATTATTATTTGTCAGACCATCAGTTCCCCTGATAGCAAACTGCGGAGCATCTACATATATTGAATTTAGACCACTGATGAAAATGGAACAGTATGTTTAAGTTTTAATAAAAAACCTACCTGTTGAGAATACCATCCGTTTTTTCTACTTTTTCTTTTATTTTGTCACAGAATTAGTTTTCTTTAATCATGTATCAAATCAGTAAATACAGCTGTGACAAATCATACCCATCAAAAATAAATCAAATCCACAAAATCAAAAAGCTCTCTAAAATAGTCTAACACTTATTTCCATGTCTCATGGTTTCTTTTCAAGTTTTTGAAAAAAATGTATTTCTTTCTAACCTCTAAATTTTTTTATTAATATTGTTACTTTCCAAAATATATTTAATGGGAAAAGGATACCCCAAAGAATATAAGCAATCAGAATCAATTTCATATTGATGTTTAATAGTGATACTCAGGTTCTGTTCTTATTTTTCTCATGAAAATCCTGTTGAGAACAAAGTGTACATCAGCCATTGCAGCTTCACTTGGGCAACAGGATTACACCCCAAATTAAAAAAAAGTGAAGCCGATGCGTGATTGCTTATTTTGGTTTTATGACTGTGCAGCGAAATCCTAAAACAGTAATTGAATGCTATTGCTTTCAAAAGTTATACCAAGCCCAAATGTAACCCAATTGCTTAAAAAAGCTACTCCAGCTGGGAAAAACCTTGAGACAGCATAGTATCCAGTCCATACAGGTGGGAGGTTTTGGGAAGGGAAAAGAAAGTAAGTTTCAGAGTGAAAACTGCTCTGTGAGGAAACAGAACAGTAACATGGTGAAGTACAGATACAGCTAAATAACTTTTAAATTATCCTGAATTAATTCTTTTCAATGTTGTGCTGGTACACTGATTCATTTATATAGAAATCAAGTACCTAGCTACAATAACAGTCAGGAAAGCCAAAACCAGTAACTACAGCCATTCTGCATCTTTCTTGTTCAACATAAACTGATTTTTTCAAACAAAATTTTTTATTTTTCCCACACAAGACTTCTCCATATTTTCATCCTGGTTCACTCTTACCGCAAGGAATCACCACTGCCTACCATGCCAGCGAATAAAACTGGGAATGATTTTGCACTGATTTGTCCCCGTGTCACACCCGCTGGGATCGCCCCCAGTCACTGAGTGGTCAAGCACACGCTTTACTGCTGGCTGTTAGGAGGAGGTGGAGGAGTTACCTGTACGCTTAGCAAGCAGGTCGCTAAATCTTGCCGTACACCTCTACTGCGTTTCCACGCGCTGGCATTTGCTTCCCATTCGGACAACAAAGACTCTTGTATAAGCTTCACTCCCCTGCTGGATTTCCTTCTGTTCTCTCTCTGCTACCTGCGTGGCAAAAATAATGTCTAATTATACATCGTAATTTAAGATGAGGCAATTATTTATACAAATTAAAAGATTGTTCCCCTTCACTGTATACATGTCCTTATGTAATACTTTGCACTCTTCTACTACAGCATTTCCTTCTCTTTCCTCTTTTCTTTTTGGTTTTCTTACAGCCCAAATGAAACTGTGAGATGTTTGGGTTGTTCTTTTAGAAGATACTCAATACACTTCTTGACGCTTTAGCATAGCAAACAGCAACAACAGGAACTGGACATACATAAAACATATTACAAAAGGAGACCTTTGAAAACACAACAGAGGCACCAATGAATGGTTGAAGGGTCATCCCTGTTAATTTGGTTACTCTGACACTGGAAATCTACTCACAGTGCAAAGTAGCAATTACAGTGTACTCAAATTAGACAAGAGCACATTTATAGCAATAACCCAATAATCTAACAGCCAGCTTAACCGAAATTTCAAACCACTGGCCTGCCTGCTTTGCAGAAGCATTAGGAATGAGGGAGATGGCTGTTTTGACATAAGCAGAAAACTTAGTGTAAAAGACAACTATGCAGCTGTCTTAAAACCCTTTCATTTGCAGGTATGACATGCTTCTGCTTCCAGGGCAGAATTACAGGGATCCAGGAAAAAATACAGGATAGTGGCTATTACAAACAGAAAACCCACTATTTTAGAAGGAACTTTTGCAGCACCATTCATTCTCTGGAGGAAAGGCATTTATTAGGATTACAGCCAGGTATCGTGAGCCAAATTAAGGAACTGAGGGAGGAAAAAAAAATTCTCTTTGGGAAAGGATTCCAAGGCCTGCATTGTTAAGTTAGAAACCTGAAGTGTGTATCACAAGTGGTTCTCCTGGGTTTCTTTGGAAATAAGAAGACATTGCACATAACATTTTCAGCACTGCAGGTTCTTTGTAAAAATAGTGTGTAGGTTCCACGTCACTCGGGGTGCGTTTGAAACTTCTGAGGGATAAGAATAAATGTGGAGGGGAAAACAAGGAACATATCAGAAAGCAGCCGGAGCCTGACACTGTATTCCTTCTTTAAACACAAACTGAAGACAAGTTACTGCTAGTTTTAGTGAATCTTTACTAGATTTCTAATTTCCCTTTCTAACATTAGATATCATTTTAAGAATCCGGAAGATAAAACAGACAAGGATATAAAATGGGAAAAAAGAGCAGAAACGGCCATTGCCAGTCTGGTTCAGGATAGGGAGAAGGTACGTACAGTTTTCATCTTTGAGCCTCCTGGAACAGACTTTGTCGTTTCATAGCTTGGTATTTGCTCCATAACTCGAAGCATGGGTCTAATAGATTCATGCAGAGCTTGTTTATTCTGAGGTTCTGCTGCAAACCTCCATCCACCCAGAGGACACGGGGACCTTCCAAAGCCAGCAGGGTACCAGTGAGCAAAGGGTGCCTCCAGCCCCGCGCGCGCCCGGCTGAGCACAGGAACGCTGCCATCGCTCCCCACGTCACACTCGCTCCTGCTGGCTCAGTGGCCAGGGCCTTTTCCCCACGGAGTACAACTACTCCATGTGGAACTGCAAAATCATTCAGGCTTTGGAAGGGTGTTGTTATGTCCCCCTAAACCTTTTCTTTCACCAAGCTAAACAAGCCAAGTTCTCTTAGCACCGCCTCACCGGGAACTCCAGCTCCCTTGGACTCCCCGGGGTTGGCTCATCTTTATTCACATCTTCCTTGTAGTCCTTGGGGTAGTCTTCCTTGGGGTCCCTTTGGGGGACCCCAAACCAGGTGCAGCTGGGCAGGGTGTGTGTTCATTAATTAAATTAATACTAGTAACTCCAGGGGCCTTCAAACTCATTTGGACAACACTTTATGGAAGAAGCTGCCCTAGTGACCAGCGCCCAGCAGATCAGGTCCAGACATCACGGGTCAAAACCAGAGAATTCCGTACGTTTAACTCATGACACACAACCCTCCTACCCAGGGCTACAACCAGATCTGTAACACACAGCCGTACACCCAGAAGAGAGACGTGTCGCATCCTGTCATTTGTGACAGGGTCTACCACAAAACAAAAAAAAGCAACAGAAATTTCTTCCAGCTTTGATATCCGCTGCATATTTTAATATGCCAGTGTACAAATGATTAAGCCAATTAATTAGCATACACAAGTCTTTTTCACTGACAAGCTTCCTTAGTGGTTATTTTACATATGACATTCCTATACCATCAAGGAAATGAGCTGGAAGCTCTTTTATTCTTTTGTTTTAATGTAAGCTAGGAGTCCAGCAATGATTTGGTATTTTACATCAATCTAGTCGCGGCACAGTATTCACAGCAGCATTTCTATCTGAAATATTAATGTACTTTTCTGGGTTTGATTATTATTGGGTAATCTTAAAAGCATTCCCCCGAATTTCATTTGGGAGTGACAATAGATAATATTTTGTTTCTGTTCTTTTTTATTTTCTTTGCTTTTTAATTGTCACAAACTGCCAAGTAGTTCAGAGTTCTTCCAGGGCTCCAGAGGGCACCTGGATTTCTGAATCTAGCATTGACAAAACTACGGCTGAATAGAATGCCATTTTGATGCCAGACCAACCTTCCCATTTGGAGCTCAACTGTGGAAGAGCCACCAGCACTCAGTTACGGCATTTTCCATTTCAAGACCTCAAAGCACCTTGCAAGAAAAGAGTTATCGTTCCTGTAAGGGAAACGGCGGAGCCTGTTCTCTGCCCACGCACAGGGGCAGACCTGAGGCTCAGGAGAGAAGGTCAACTGCTTGTTGTCCCCAGGCAGGCATGAGTCTGCTCCGCCGAGCACCTCTCGACTCCGCTGGCTCCCCTCGTCATCGAAGATCATTCTCCTTTCCCGTAAGTACATGGCTAATGGAATATTCACACCCATGCATGATGCACGGCTATGGATTTAATCTTTGCAAACATTGGAGGCATTCAGGTTAAGTTGATTTAGGTCATCTGTATTAAAAAATATACCTATTTCTGCAGAATTTCCCTTTGAACGACATGCTCAGTTGTGTCCTGTAGGATGTTAATTGACATGGCAAAATACCATGGCAAGGTAGCAAGGTGCTAAATTATTTCTAAATATTTTAAATTCAGGATATTTACTTTCTTCAGTGATAAGCAGCATAAGCAGTATCCAGCAAAACCTGGAAACTGTTGTTTGAAGTGGTATCATTTTTAAAACCACTTCAACAGCATAGCAGAATGAGGACATTTTTAAGGGAGTGGGAGGAGGAGAGATCCTATATGAAAGAGAAAATATTCTCACTCTCTCCATAACTCAAGCATGAGTGAAATGAAAAAAAGAAAAATATTTAAATTAACTTTTTGAAATTTATAATGTATTTGGAAGAGCAGACTTAAAAGCTAGCCTAACTGATGAAGGGGGTAAGCTGACATTACCTTTTGGATTTATAATAGCTTTTGAAAATTCAAGCTCGAAGGGATCAGAAAGGAAAAACAACAAAGTGCATCAAGAAGATGGGTCAATTAAAAAAACACGAGCGCTTTATGGAATTACAGAAAGCAACCACACACTGTTCCCTTTTTGGAAGCGCTCCAATTCTTTAAATCAGATTAGGGTCAGTCCTAATTGTTTCAAGCACAAAGATGTGTGGTATTTATTTGCTGGGTGCCTTCTTTTCTGACTGATTAGCTTTATGAAGATCAGCTGCCAGTAATTTCTGAAATGGCTAATGTAAGGTAATTAGCTCACAGCATGCTGCAGTTTGCACTGCCCAGGAGAAGAGTTTACTCGTCTCAGCCGAGTGAAGGATTATAGAAGACATTAAAGACAAAGCAGCAGAAAGTTAGCAGAGTTCCTCCGAAAAAGTTCCTGCAAAATTTGATTCAGCATATTTCAAAATATGCTATTTATAAATAGAATAAATAATGAAGAAGATTGGTATGGCCTGAACTATGCTAGAAGAGACTTAAAAAGGTAGTACAAAGCACTTCCAGGAGGGCATTCTTAAAAACAGTGTGGCATCTCTCACAATTTTCATTCTGTGCGGTATTATTTAATCTTTTTATAATGTTCATAGAGAAAGAACGGTGATGCACCCAGTAAGAAAACTGCACTTTAAAGAGATATTACAGTATGATTTATAAAAGTTTCTTCTGAAAGCAGTCTCAAGGAAAAACAGCCTGGAGTCGGAAATATGCTAACTAGGGCATTCGACAGAGCTTCTAATCATAAGTCATAATAAAACAAGTACAAGAAATTATTATTTTCCTCAGAACTACATGATAGCCTGGTTCCCAGTTTCAGAAGATAAGAGGGAAGTAAGCAAGAGTTGGGAGGAAGAGGCAGGACTTCTCATTTGAGGCTAAAGGAAGGGCCATTTGCAAAGACCAGCTCCTTTGGACAGGTCCAACCACCACTCACGACATAATAGGAGCAATGAAAATCCCCTCTAAATTCTTCAAGGCAGGTGACTACTGGAGAGGTTAAGGGTGAGCAGCTATCATAAAAATCAGATTCGCACCCTCAAGCCAATAATGACATCTGTTATGTTAAATATGCTACTAATAATATGTTTACCACTTTGTTTCTGTCTGTGTCTTCTATGTTTTAAACCAAAAGATCTTTGATAAATCCTCAAGTGAAGCTGAGGGTTTGGCTACCATTGGAACTGGGATTCTTAATGGTGCTGTGTATACCATGAAAACTCAAGATGCCCAGAAGCTTTTAGGGTGCTCATTCACCAGGAATGGTTAATAGAAGTATTTGCATCAAAGGAATGTTTTCCATTAACTGAGTTCACCCTGTCATTCAGCAAGACGATGACTGATAGACGAACACAAGCAAGTACACAAGAGGCTCAGCCAAGCATTTTGTGTTGGCGTGCCTTCCAACTAGTCAGTGATCTGCTGCAGAAAGTCAGAATCTCTGACTTGAAAGGATTGATGAATTATTGAATTACAATAGTTAAGTAACTACCTTCTTCACCCAATTCATATCCAATGTGCCTTTTCCCTAGGGATACCTGTAGTCAGTGTTCAGCCAGTATTTACAAGAATAGCCTACAAAAGCGGTCCATTTAAACCTGGAAAGTTAGATATATTCACCACTGTTAAGGGGCATGAAGTTTTAGCTACGGTTCTCTTGTTCCAGCAGGTCCTGGTCATCATACCGAACTAGAGTGGAAGGCTTATAATACGTTTTTAGAGAAAACTTTTGCCATAAATTTAATCTCAATCCCTATATTATTATGCACAAAACTTTTGGTTCTTCTTACATAAAACCCATCACACAATACGTGTCAACATACAGTGACTCAGTTAATGGGTAGGTGGGAATATGTGACAGGTAAAATTTGTTAATGGAAAACTTAATCAGAGTATCAAACAAAATACCTATTAGCATTAGGAAGGACTGAAATATTTTTTAAATGATTACTAAAAAAAACAAGCAACATATTTAAATGTGAGATGACGAGTGAAAAAGAGAGTATTAAAAGTTACTTCACCATAGAAACATACGATGTCACTGATACACATGAATATTGTGGTTGCCTTAAGCTATAAGTCTAAGGGCTGCTATAAATAAGGTTTGTTAAAGTTCTTGGATTGGAAGATAAAATGAACAGAGTTTTTAATCTTGGGAGAAGCCATGGTTAAACATTATAATTACTGAGACCAGCTATTTTAATATTGTGTTAATTTTAATGACCTTATTCATCAAAAGACTTATGAAAAGGATGACTAAACCCTAAATGGAGAGAGTAAGATGTATTCTGCTCTAACAACAAAGGAGTTCAGGGATTCATGGCTCGTGTTTAAAACCCAACACACAAAGTAATCTGACTCATAACTCTTTTCTCTGTAACGTTAGAAATCTAGGGAGATACTAAGAATTGTTAAGCAATGTTAGGGAGAGCAAAGGATTTAATTAAAATAGAGTGTAATCCTTTTAAGGAGTTTCAAAGCTAGATCAGTGGCACTATACAGAATAATTTGATTGGTTTCCTTTACTACCTCTCTTTCCTTTTTTGAACTGTAATATCACCACATTAAACATTAATCACTTTAAATATCCACATGCCAAATTCTTGTCAAGAATCTCATTATCTCATGTCTCAAATATTGCAATATCTTCTTCTCTGGCCTACTCACATCCATGCAATTACTGCTGCAAAAACAGGTCGCTTCCCAGTAACTAGACCCCAACCACCAATAATGGATAGGAACAGCAAAAAATAGCATTTCTTCTTAGTGTGAACATATCCTCCCTCTTGGAAGATTAGTTTGAGGATATCATCCCATGCCTGCCATTTGTAGCCTGCCTGCTTGACAAAGGTGAGCTAATGCCTTACCATCCTCAGGAACGCAAGGAGGCATTCCGTGCATCCGACCCCAGGCAGGACACAGCAGGCTGGACAGCAGTTTCAGAGCTTCCTGGCAAGTGCCTGGCAGCTGGATGTACACAGATCTTTGATTCTGCAGAGGGAGCTGTGATTTTCCCAAGCAGAAAAGACAAATGTGACTACCGAATGTGATGGGGGTGAGCACGTATTAGGAAAGGCATAAGCTAAAATTTATAGCTTTCACAGAGTTACTTCTCTCTTCTGCAACTATGACTTTTAAGAGAAAGGAGAGGAAGTGAAAGAACAAAATACTCTCAAAGAAAAAAATACTGAAGAGATGGACTAAGCACTTGAAGCATCAGTGCTTACCTACAATACAGCAGAAAGAAAAGAAATTAAAATTATGGACAGCAGGAAAAAAACCCCCACAAAACCTTCTCCCTCTTTTCCATTAGTTTTCTTTTTTCTATTCTGCAGCTTTTAAAGTCATTCACAGCCTCTCATCAGTACCATTCTGTACCAACAGATCAAGCAACCATGATGCTCACCTCTAAATCTCACTGATTATATTTTCAAACAAAAGGCTTTTGTTTCTCTGATGTTGTCTTCACACTTAGAAAAATCTCTTTATGAAAACCTGCAGTCGTGATAACTTCTTCAAACTTCTCAAAACTGTTCCTTCCCATGGTACTTGGAAATAACATGGAAATAGTTATGCTTCTTACAGCTGGAAAAACTCATGCCTATAAAATGAATGTTACTGGTGATGTCTCCGTGGCATTTTGAGGGTAGGGGTGAACCACATTTGCCTATATTGCACAACGGGTGACAAGCCTAAGCCAGCTCTAGCCAGAGGGACGGCAGGTACGTTACCAAGGGCCGAGCGTCTCAGCAGGACTCTCCGGTCTGGGCTTACAGCACCGAACGTGGCCTCTGGTTTGGAGCTGGCAAGCAGAGAGCAGGCTGCTGGCTGCAAGAAGACCACAGGCACGCGACTCTCCTTCTTTTCAATGTTAGCCAGGATCAAGCAGAAACAGTTACGTTTAAAATACACAAATAAGAACAAAACCAAAATTATCCTCAGTTACGTTTCTTGACTAAAATGGAAATACACGAAATCACTATTTTATAATATTGATATATAAAATACTAGCTCCTAATTCAAATGCTGAGCAAAAGATTCTGTTCTGATCTGTTCTAATCTTCTGGATTTCTTATTTACAATGCAAGTGTTACAGTTCTGCATATCGTTTACAAGGAATATTCATGCTGGTATTAATTGTATTTATACTTGTGGTCAAGTGAAGAATATCACTTGGAGAAAAGACCTTTTTCCTTTTTATCCTGGAGATGCTGAGAGCCACCACTAAATTAAATACAAATACTACTATAGCCATTTAAAAAGCACCACCAGAAATATGTCTGCACATTCTCATGGAGCAGTAGGGTAGGTGAGTATTCATTAGCTTTTCATGTTGATCTTCTCTCTGTTCTTTACAATTTAATCCCTGTTTAAACTCTGCAAGCTACATCTACGCTGCCACATGTAGATCCATTGCTCCACTAGGCAGATCCACAGGAGAGCTTCTTGGCACCTCTCCGCGATGAGTCTAACGCAAATGTCTTTCAGTTCAATGTTCGGTAACTGTGTGCAAACACACCTCTCCAGTTGTGAGAGAACAGAAAACAAAAATCTCTGCAGGGCAGCAACTGCACAGGCAGCCTGACGAAGGGACTTTCTGCCCCCAGCATATGGGGGCAGTTTTATGACAACTAGTGGAAATGCGGAATTATAGAGATGACAACACAAGAGGAGAGCTCTCTCGTTTCCTGTAATTATTGCACTGGATCTTGAAATTAAAGTCATCAAGTAGGAAAGATCCTGTACGGATTTCCAGAGATACTGCCTGTTCTAGCTAATTGTGTCAGCCTGGAGTAGCTGATTAGCATAATTAATCTAAACTTCTGATTACCCAAAGGAAGGAGATGTTCTTGGATGCACAGGTGAGATATAATGATTGAGACTTCAAGGAGCTAATACAGAGTAGCTAGTCAGTAAGACTATTGCAGGGTCCTGTTTGCTTGTCTCTTTCTCAAAAAAAGGACCGGGGGAGCCGGGGCAGCCCACCGCGTTAGGGCCAGCGCCTTGCTGAGGGTACAGCGTGGTACGGTGTGGCTGTAAGGTGAGGTTTGACTTGCTAATGACAAAAGATTTGTGCTGGTAATCTGTACTTTAGTACCAACCATCTGTAGTACAACACCCCTCGGTGGTTTCAAATCAAAGGTGAATCCTTGTGGTGCCCAGGAATCACAAAAAAGTGCCAGCTGAGGCTTAAAGATAAAAAAGACAAGATATGAGAAGAGAGAGGTTAAAACACTGAGCTTTTGCCACCTCAGCAGTCAGGTAGAGAACTGCGACCAGACTCCAAGTGTCTTAGAGCCTAGGAAAAAATGTGTGACCCAAGAAGTTGGTCTTTTCTATAGGTATACATCACAAGAACTCCTGCATCGCATTCTGAAAAGAAAATTTCCCTAATTTCACTAACCGGTTTATATTGTTATTCCACATCTGGTCTCAGATCTAATCTAATCCTATCTTAAGTAAAAGCAACCAAAGGCACAGACTATAGGTAGCTGGAAAAAAACCCCCAAACCCTAACAACTCACAAAAAGGAAAATCCAGTAACCGTCCAGTTGTGTTCTGTCAAGTCATTGAAAGAATATTTTAAAAGCTCCAGATAAGGAGTTAAGGGATCCATTTAGAATGTTTTACTGACAATCTGAGTCATGTGTTTGGTTGTCCTCAACTATAAATCAGGAAAGCTTCAGCAACTGCAACAGCTGAGAATCCAACTCAATCCATTTACTATTTTCTACTGTCTCAGGAAGAGAAGCACAGTTACATAAGTCATAATAACACTGTAAGATATTTTTTCATGATTAAATATCAAATATTTCTAAAGAAAACATTATAATGAATTTTAATTGAGTGAAAGCTGAGTTACTGGAAACCTTCTGTTTGTTCTCAGTGTGGGCACTGATGATGAAACGTTGTCTGTTACCATCACTGATCTTCATCTCTCATCTGCAGAGAGTAATTACGGGATTTTCACTTCAGGCTCTCTGCTAGTTCAACCCTTTGTTCTCTGCTGATAGTGCCAGCAAACAGGAGGCTCATCAACAACTAATTGCACTGAAATAGCAGTTGTGTTGCCATATAAGCCACCGTGTAGTCCAGGCCAAGAAACCCCAACTTGTTACACCCCAACAGGAGTCCAGATCATGGAGGGAAAGCTAGATTTGAGTGCTCTTCAAACATACCAGCTACCTTTACAAGGTCCTTACACTCTTAGTTCCCACAGCCCTTTTAAACACAGGCTTATCCCTCAAAGAGACTTTTGTCTTTTCTGTCGTCTTTAAAAGCCTTTTCAAACGCTTCTGAGATTTTTGTCATTGGGTATGAACTTTCAGACAACAAAAATGAGGTTTCATTCCACTGAAATGAGCAACAAAGAAAAAACATAAATGAGGCTCCAAGGAATGGATTTACTATTGAGCAACAAGTTCTCTCACCTGCAACACGACACGCTGGCACAACACATCCTGCCCTAATGTGTCAAACAGGCTTGTGAAAACATTTGCTTGTGCCTCGTCCTGCTCCTGTACAGACCAGCCGTTGTCCTGTCCTGGAGACAAGCTGCGAGGACATGTGGTAAAAGTCATAGAATCACAGAATCACTTGGGTTGGAAGAGACCTTCAAGATCATCGAGTCCAACCATAACCTACACTACCAAACCCACCCCTAACCCATGTCCCTCAACACCACGTCCACCCGTCTTTTAAATACCTCCAGGGACGGCGATTCCACCACCTCCCTGGGCAGCCTGTTCCAATGCCTGAGAACCCTTTTGGTAAAGAAGTTTTTCCTAATATCCAATCTAAATCTCCAGTACGAGTCTTTCATGAGGACGTGCACAGCTGCACAGCCCTTCAGGTGGAAGAATCCAGTGCCCGCAGTGCCGCCACTGCCTGCCGCAGAGCAGATGGAACACGAGACATCTCCTCACACTGAAACCCAGCGGCTCTGCGCGGGGGGAAGGTACCAGCAGCACAACCGTGTACACGTCACTCTGCAATGAAAACTGCCAGCACATTTGAGAAGTTCATTAAAATGTGCAAATGTTCTCCTCAAACTAAGCTTCCTAAAACCTTTGCCACTTCCTGAGTGAATGAGCAAACAGCTTGATCTAAAAATTTGGCAGAGTCATAAAGAAATTTTAAAATATAGTATACCTTGCCGTCTAAAGTCCAGGGGCTCAACAGGCACAGCTGTTTCATTAATACTAGGTTCACTGCCAGCGCTCACTGGATCTGCTGTTACTCAAGATGCTACTGACTTGTCTCCAAATCTAAACTCTATAGGTAAATAAATAATTGCCTTATAACAGCACCTTGTGATACTCTTGACCAGAAAAGAGACTATCCTTGAGCTAGCTCCCGAGGAAGAAGGCACATTTTGATCCCCAGGAGTTTCCTTTGAGGAGCGGCTCTGCAATCGCTGCACACCACAAAAGTGGTTCTATGGCAACCTGATCAGAGTAAGGAATATCACTGAGAAATAAGTGAAATCAAGTGGCATGAAATTTCCAAAAGGGCCTCCCCTTTGCCTCGGGGAGACAAGGCATCCTGTTGCTCAGGACATGGCTTGGAAAAGGATGGCGAGACAGCTGTCTTGTCCTTAAGCTGGAAGGTTTGCGTGCTTTCAAACACCTGCTTAACTCCTTGCGTCCAGCTTATTTGGTTATTTTGTGCTGGAAAGGATCTGCTTGACTTCCTGAGTGTTATGCTGAATGAAAAGGAGACATGTGTGGGAGGGAGGAGAGGCTCGCGTTGTCATGTGTTGCCAGGGGCTGGTTTAGTTTTGAAAGGCTCATAACACTGTACCATTTTTCATATTAAATGGAGATGCTTTATTTTAGACCCTCTGAAAAGCTTAAATCAGAAGACATTTCTCTAGGCTAATGTACTAACCTTCAAAGCATTAGCTTTCGGAAGTCAAGCACTAGTTACTTTCCTCCGGCTGAGATGAGGATGCCTTCAGGTTCATCCAGAGCTAGACGTCCAACAAATTCACTGCTGTCAGTCAAGCATGAGCCACACACAGCCCTTGGCTTGCAGAGGAAATAAAATCTCCTACAATTACCAAGAGAAGCCAAGAGGCCAGATACCGAGTCCCACACCACTAACTGCAAGGGGGGCACCTCTCTGGGCCTCCCATTCTGCAAGGCAACTGCTGCTTTCCTGGCCCCACCTTGTCCCACCATGAGTTCAGGTGTAGGAGAGACACAATCGGCACGATTTTCTAAACATACAGTTACTTTTCTAAATGCTTATTTTGAATGAAGTCAACTATTTATGCCACATATACACTGATGCTTTATCTGGTCCACAGAAAGATCTGGATGGAAAACAGGGTCTGCTAAGATTAGGCAGCATGGTAGTGATAGAAGAATTTTGCTGTTTAAACAAATTTCACTTTAATTTTTCAGGGAACAGTTCACCTTTCTCTTTGCTATGTTGATAAGGCACCACAGTATTATAGGAAATACCACGTTCCATGCCAGAAAGGCAATTTCTAATCAGCCCAAGTGTTCTAGCTTTTGAGTGGCTCAGACACTGATCAGAGATAAATGAATGCTTTGTATGAGACCCTGCTCTTAGTTAACTTCTTTTACTAAATTCCCTCACTAATGTTTTCTAATTTCACATGGGAGGAGAAGGGGTGGAAGATGAAAGGAAATTTTTTAATCAACTTGCTGTAAATTTAGGAATGGTTTGCTTACTGTTTGTTTGGCTTTATAAGAATATATTATGAGTTTATCTTATTAACACCTTGTTTTACTTAGATCATAATTTATTAAACCATTGCACGGTATATAGAGGAGAAGAACAATGACACATTGGGCATTTTATGCCCCATTCCACAACGGTTATTACGTCCTCATTGCGGTGGTCGGGGTAGGGACCATAGCTCTGCCGTGAGCATGATAAATCGATTGACTACAGCTCAATTGACCTGTAGTAGTCAATACTCACGCTCCAGCTTCATTTCACATACGAGTAACTCTATCAAGTTTAGTGGGACAATTTTGTACTTAAGGAAGCCTTCTAGCTGCATAGTTTTTAGGCCTCTTCAGCATTCATATACTCTACATTTCAATGTCCTTGCTCATTTTCCCAAGCCTTTTTCCCTATTTGTACTGTGCCATTGTAAAAGCCAGGGCTTACAGGTTAAATGACTTAGGAAAGGCTGAATAATTTCATGGCAGAAGTAAATAAATAAATTAATTCAACTTTACTCCAGAACTGCCATGGATCATATTTATATAGTGGCATCTTTTGTGATTATGAAAAAACCCAAGAAAATACATGTGATTGCTTATAAATTTAGCAAAAAGCTTAAAAACTGGAACTTTGAACATTCCTTTGTCCCATCTGCACGCTTAGCCAGTTGCGAACCTATCAGAGCATCTCATTTCTGCCATTACCTTGTTCACATCAACCAATTTTCACTGAATACCAAGGAAAACACTGTCTTAACTGCAATGATACAGTAACACTATGTTCAAAATTAGAACTTGAGGGTCTACTTAAAGCCAAAAGATTCATGTAAACACAAAAAGACTGCAAGAATTCCCCAGGAGAGCTTCAGACAGCAAACCTGCTCCTTAGAGATCCCAGATTTGGCTCTTTTTCATTCACTCAGTCCCTTTTTGCAGAAGACAGAGCTCCGGTATTTCTGAACATTACGTCCCCTTTATAGTCAAGTGCCTCGTACCCATCTGAATCCTTCAGTCATATAATGATAGTGGGACTGATGGGACACAAATGTGAATTACTGAAAAGGCAAACCACCCCAAGAAGTCTTACCGCTCTCAGGAGAGATGTGACAGTCCCATTAACAAATTTCAGGCCCCTGAACAATCACAGCAAGAACAAAATTACATCCATTACAATTTAAATAATTTTTTAAATACAGAAAGTCATTTGTAATTGTTCAGAAAAAGTTCTTCTATCTGGAATTTTAGGCTCTGATACGTGTTGGACACATACATGGCAGAAGTGGTTATACAGATCTGATACTAATGTAAAGGCTTCTAGCACAATAGATACTTAGAGAAAACTGATATGTAAAGAAAAAAAATCGCAAAGACTGGCGATTTAAGAGTCATAGACAGCTCGCAAGCAGCAATTATCTCAGGCAGCTGCAAATAGGCTGGAGAACGAGACGGGAAGGAGGACTAGCAGAGACCCAACTCCCACCTCTCAGCAGATGGTTAAGATCTGGTAGTAATTTTGATCCACTTTCATCACTGTGTCTAGACAACTTCAGTTATTCACATGCTATAAAATCTGCAATGTGTTTTTCCTCACACTTATTTCTTCACTTCGATGTCAGAGCCATGAAGCATTCTCCTCCCCCCACCACTCTTTCCTTCTAGCACTGGCAGTCCTGTATTTTCTTAACCTGGCACATGAACGTGCAGGAAGAACCAGCTCACTTTTCCATCAGAGACAAGGGCTTAATTTCACTATGACACACAATAAATATTTCTGTACAGCAGAGCAGCAAGGCTACGCAGCAGGGATGCAACAATCCAGAAAAATTCACTGTGTTATAAGTAAATCAGTCACCAACACACCCAGCTATTATTGTCACTGGATTTAATAAAGCAGCTTGATATAATTGTCATTGTCATGCCTTTAGCACCAAGTAGTTTACCTTGTCTAAACTAGGCTCAAATGTGTTTTCTAAGGTTAAGAAAATCAGAATGACAGAATCACTGACTGGCTGAAGTTGGCAGGGCCCTCTGGAAGCTCCAACCCACCTGCTTGAGCAGGGCCCCCTAGAGACAGCTATCCAGGACCATGTCCAGACAGCTTGGGAATATCCCCAAGGAGGAATACTCAAAAAGTTCCCTGGCCGACTTGTGCCAGTTTTTAGTCACCCTCACTCTAAACAAGTATTTCCTGATGCTGATATTTAAAGGTCCCTTCCAACTGAAACCATTCTATGGCTATATGATGTTCAGACAGAACCTCCTGTGTTTCAGTTTGTGCCCATCGTCTGCGGTCCTGTCACTGGGCACCACTGAGAAGAACCTGACTCCACCCTCTTTGCACTCTCCCTTCAGGTATTTAGATAAATTAGTAAGATCCTCCTGAGCCTTCTTTTCTCCACGCTGAACAGCCCCAGCTCTTTCAGCCTCTCCTCACAGGGGAGATGCTCCAGTTCCTTCATCGCGTTTGCAGCCCTTTGCCAGCATCTTCCCAGTAGTTCCATGTCCATGTCAGTCTTTTACTGAGGAGCCCAGAACTGGACACAGTGCTCCAGGTGTGGCCTGGGTCATGCAGACTATCTAGATGGTCATCTAGATGCAAATGCAAGTTCATAGCAAATAACACAAGAAAAACCCGTGACTATTAAGACGGACTAATTGTAGCTCACGGCAGGCATTCCTAAAGAGCTGTGGAAGTACTGAGCGTCTCCTGGCTCCACCACGGCATACTTGGGTCCATATTTCAGCTTCCCAGACTCCTAGTTGTCCAGCAGCAGCACTGCAATCTTCTCCATCTCAGACCTGCTTTCTTGCAACTTTCTGCATGACAGCTCCTCACAGAGAACCACGCTGTCCGTTAGCCTGCGTTGACAGATCTTGCAGGCTTTGAGCAGCAGTGATTCAATTAAAAGTCACAATGTTAAATACGGGTCATAAGAGGAGAGATTTCGAGTCCCGGGCACGTGCTGTTTAGCTGCAGTTAACCACACTTGACAGGCCGTAGCGCAGCCATAGTTTCGGGCAGTGCCCAGCACGGCAAGAAGCTGACACAAAAGTAATTTTCTTCCATTCTGTCAGCCACACTAACCATCTCCTTCCAGTGGTGCTGCAGTGCCACAGGCTGCTTTTCAAAGTCTGCTCTGACACAGCAGCAACGAGACACCTCGCACGGAGCTCCCGGGAGCCCAGCGGCCCCTCTTCCCTCTGCCGGCACAAACGCTGCAGACGGACCGAGCAGGGCTCTGCATCGGCCAGAATGGTGCAAACTGGGGCCATGCCCAGAACGCAGGGATGGTTATACACCAAAATGGCTTTTTCTCCAGTTACAAGCAAAACATAAACATGAAGTAGTACTAAATCCTTCAGGTGACCTATACAGTTATCGTATATATCTATAATATCCACATACTACAAATAGAAGGGAAGGTGCGTGGGCACATAAAGAGGTATTTTATGTAATGAACGACACTGTATTCAGAAAAGGGTATTATACACAGTGTCTGTCACTGGGATTTGTTTGTAATTCATGACAGGTCACAGTGTAAGCTTAAAACCTGAATGAACGTTGCCAGTTGCATGCATCATGCATATGGGAGTACCTTATATGATGTTTATCTGCCTGGCAGATTAACATCATGATCGTTTAAGAAAACTTTGAGGCATAAGAGAGAACATTTCAAGCTCTAAGGACTAGCATGAGCAGAATTTTTGCCATGTTAGGAGATGCGCATTGCTGTCGTCCACTTAACATTCACAACCCCATCCTTAAAGAGAACTGAAATTTGTAAAAATACAAATGCACATACTTTAAATAAGAAGAAAATTCCTTTTGACTGACATTTCTGAAACCTATTTGTTGTTCTCTATGCATTCATTGATGCCATGCTAAATCAGACAACCCAATAAATTCTATATGTGGTAAAAAAACCTACAGGTAATATCCTAAAATACTAAAAATTCTTCATTATGCAATTATGTTACAACTGATATCAATTTTTTTTTTTTTTCTGATATAACAAGGCGTCCTTTAACTCGCCCATAGGAACAATAGGCAAATGCCCAGCAAGGTCATTAAGAAAAAGCTCTATTTTAGTGATAACTGAAAAGCATCATGTAACATTTTTTGTTCATAATACTCATTTACCAAGTGCAAATGCATTCATTTCCCTCCTGCTCCATATTTCAGACTTGTTATTTCAAAGAGAAGGAAAGCTGCAGGACGCACACTGAACTCAGGCACACCGATCGCTTAGCCCCGTACCTTCCTCCTACCCTGTTTCTCTCACACCACGCTTCTCCCCCTAACATAAAAGAAAAACCAAGAAAACCTAAGTTTGAGCTCTAGAGAGCTGATTAAAACGAGTGCATGAGTCAATTCTCAAGAACAAAAAAGAAATCAATACTGTAGATCCTGGTCTGCTCACACAGCCCACAGTATTTTTGCCTTTCCCTGGAGAGAAGATTAGAAAAGACCTAGTTTATTAAGCTCAGTATCCCTTTTTATTGCAGGCAACAACCCCACGCGTTCTCCTTCATAAATTCATTGTGGGCAACTTTAAAATGCATTCGATTTTTCTCTCCACCTTTCCTGTCTGCCTATTCCAGAGCAACCCACCCATCAGAGCAAGAAACCAGCTCATAATTTCTACTTAAGATTTATTTATAATCAGTTTATTACAATTTGACTTTGTGTTATCTTTTAGCTCAAATCCACCTTTTCACTCACTGGTATTTAATTTCTTGCTATACTTAGAGATAGCAAAGCATTAGCAAGCACACTATTATAATTTCCTGTAAGTCTGGCTTTTCATTCCCAATTAACCTAGCAGTTTTTCCTTCCAGCTGCTGTCCGGGATGGTTCGGAGCATGCTAGATGCAGTCCACCAGTGTCTTTTATGAAGGCATTAGCTTCTGCTGTAAACTCCCCCATGCAACGACTCCTCAAACTGCATGCGCATTTTTGCACTTTTACGTCACACAGCAGCTCGTAAGTTCTTTTTGATCAGCAAAAAAACTTCTGCACAGTGGTGGGGTTTTGACTTTTGATTATAATTGCTGATTCTCCAACTTCAGCAGATTTTCCTGATCTCATGCTGTATTCTTATAAATTCATCCTATTTCTGATTACGACTCTCAGTATCATCCATTCTTTCCTGCTTAATATTCTACTATTTCTCCAAATTGATGTCATCTTCAAGTCGGAGTTATAAGTAAGTCAATTAGCACGTTTGTACTTGTTATGCCACAATCTCAAGAAAAGTTTCCTGGGAATTCTGATTGCACCAGCTTGGCACTTTTCCTTCACTGCAAACCACCGCTATATGTAGTTTACTAGCGGGCGCTGACCTTTGAATTTTTGCATGAAGATGTGCACAGATCATTAGTTCTCTACCCAAATTAATTATTTTCTATCTGGCATTGTGTTTCTGAAATCCAGATTGATTAATTCCTTTCTCAGTTAAATAATACCTTAAGATCATGTAACTTATTACTGGTAAAGGAACAGCATGTCATCTTCCAATTCCTGTTAACATTTTAATTAATTTATTCTTATTGTTAAAAAACATTCTAAAGACATATTTTATTGAGAATAGAGCCAAAAGCTCACAATGCCGGGCTCACTTTCCTCCACACCTGATTTTTTCAGAGCTTCAGCTTTTGTAGCACAAAATCTACCCTTTTTATATTTCAGTTTAATATAAGCAGATTTTAACTAGTGATTTCCTGGTCTATTGTACCTTATACAATAAGCAATTCAATAATACCCTCATTAATAACCAAGAGCACCGCTAAAATAGAAAGTTTCGCACAGATTCAGCGGTTGCTTTGTGAAGAAACGTGTCACATATCCCACTACAGCATATCTAGAAACTACTATTGATATCAAAATTTGTTCTTCAATCTACATTTAGGAAATCAGACTTTTCCATAAAAGACACAAATCACAGTAGTACAAGTCAATTTTTGACCTGTCACCCCATCATGTTATAATGTACTAAAAATTCAAAGGGATTAATGCTATTAAAACATCGTGTCTCTGAAAAGAAAATGATCAGAAATACAGAAAGAAATGTCCCGGAGTACTTTTCTAGCAGCAATGATTTTTCAGTCATGGCCTATTCTCACCATGAGTGAGCAAAATACAATAGTCTGTTTTACTAGCTCTGTTAGGCTGCGTAATAGGATGGGAGCTTGATATTAGCTCTATAAATCCTGCTATCATGAGCACAGATTCTGTTTATGAACACAGGAGTTTTGGGTTTTATTGCTAGCTTTCAGAGTGCATGTGTTTGTTTCACCATATCTAACTAGCCAAGGATGGGAGAGAGAGACTGAAGAAATACATTATTTTTATTCTAGCCATGCAAATTATAAACTGTGCCAGACAACCAATATATTAAAGTACTGAGCATGTTTCTGCCTCATTTCATGCATGATTTCCCTTCCATTCCTTGACTGGCAGAGGACGGCTCTGATGGTAGCATGGGGAACAGCATGATCCAGCTGCGGGAAGCGGACGCAAGGCCCAGAGAACTTGGCTGAAACTATTGCCGTCACTAACCACAGGCTTGTCACTTACAGGATTGCTGGGAATAAATCTGATAAATGCATATGACAATAAAGAATTAACGCTGTTTTCAAATAAAATTGCCCCCGAAATCCACTTTCCTTCCTTGAAGAATTTCAATGTTTCTAGCTATATGAACAAAAGAGGAATGTACGTAACGATAGGAACAGGTAACGAGGTTGAACATGCTGGGTCGGGAGCGTGGGGGTGTCCTATGCCACAGCTGTGTAACCCACGCTACGTCATGCAACAGCACGCCTGGCGTTCCTTCCACTGTAGGCAGGTTCTTGGCTACTGAAAACGGCTCACTTGTCTTTGGGAAGCCGTCCTATTTCTGCTGAGGAAATAAAACTTCCCCAAGACTGAAGTTACTACAGACACTGTGTAACTCCTGTCAGGATGCTGCTAGGACATCCTGGTTTCCCTGAGGTTTTACACATTAATTTTAAATACCAGAGGAACTGTACAAATTACATGCTATCCTAACATCATCTGTCCAACCAGCTTTTTCCACATGATACAGATTGGAGGACTAAAAAAGCTAGAACCAATTGACTAACTTGACCTATAGAATTAATTAGTACTCTCTGGCCATTTTTGATCTTTCTTGCAACCATATTTCTTTGAAAACTCCCTGAGTTACATTTTGGTTCCAGGAATGTCTGGAGAATCTCATATTCAATGAAGAAGCTAATTCCGACATCTCCAAACGTTAGGATTTATAGTGAAAATAACACAAAATTTCAAAAGCAAACACACACCATGGAGATCAGTCCCTCAGATGTAATGCTAACATGGAAGTTCTCAAATGCAGCAGAACAAAAAGCAAACAGTCTGAAAACAAACTTCCTAAAATGCATAAATAAAGCACAAAAAAATTTACATTATTTATTTTTTTAGATTAAGGGCAAAATTGTAGTGATCAATTGCTGAATTCGTATTTATTCTTGCCTTTGGACTATGGCTTTCCCGATGGGAGAAAACAGGTTTTTTTCAAGCAGAGAAACTCTGTTTTGGAAACCAGAATTTTCAAGCAGCTAACTCTCACTAAGTACTAATCTAAGCACTCCTCTACTATCCAAAATGAAAAGAAAATAGGCCTTTAATTGACCTTTAAGTTAAACATCTATTCCCCATATCACAGGGGAATATAATGAAAAAGGGCATTCAGGAATTTTTATTTACAGAGATTTTTTTCTTTAAAGCTTTTTTAAACTTTTTGGAAACTGCAAATTATTCAACATTTCTTTGCAACTACAATGAGATATATCTTTCCAAATGGTTTCATTCCTATTTAGGTACTTACTTCTGTTGATCTGTCCTGAAACATTATTTCTTGAGTCCATTCAGTGATAAACTGAACTTCCCTAATTGTGGCTCACTGGCTTATGGAACTACTGATATTAAAATCCTACAATTTGAAGTGTAAATGTCCCAAGGCAGCCGTCAAGATTTGCAAAAGTTATACAGACCAATAATTTGTGTGATTGCTAAAAACGTACCACAAGTCTTTAAAATCCCCTGTTCTCTAGGCTTACTGGTAGAAATTTAGCAAAAAAAAAATTTGTAATTTCTAAAAGGCTTTAACAGAGCTGACCAGACTCTTTCCTTCAAGTTCTGCAAAAGAAACTACAGAAAGATTTATGGGGAAAAAGATTTATGGGTAAAAGATTGGACAGGAAAGATTTATGGGGAAAAGGCTGGGCAGGAATTAGGGCACCATTTTAGAATAAGCTCTCCCTGGGATCTCAGCAACGGCCCTTGAAGCACCATCAGTCTTCCTCAAGCGTTGCTGGGAGCACACAGCTGCTGGCTGCAGAAAGCCTGTGAATCCCTCCATGATTGCTGTTATTTTTGAAAGCACTAAACACATCTTTTGAAAAAGCAAGTCCTAAATACTTGAATTTAAGGATAGAGAATTATAATTAAAGTTAAGCTTTACCAATTCACTGTACATTGTTCATAAATGAACACTCTGACCTGCTTCAGATTTGCGCATTTGGGTTTTTGCGGGGTTTTTTTGTCCTCGGTTAATCTCAAGCACATGGAGAACTTCCTGCCACACACAAAGAAGTGTCGTGGCTTTTTCTGCAAAGGAGATTATGAATAATAATACAATCACCATTGTAAGGCTTCAGCAGAAGGACTTACAGCACTACTTGTCTCGCTCTCCTGCGTCCTTTGCACTCTCTTCTCCGTTGGAAAGGGCATAGGGAAAATGAGGTCCTGATCAGGACAAGAAGTTGCAGAAGACAGGCAATGAATTAAAGCAATCAAAAGAATTAATGACATAAGAGCATGAGCACAAGAGCCTTCTGGTTTTGAACCTGAGTTTCCTTTACTGTAAAGCGACTGCATTCGCAAAAGTGGACTGTTTTTCTTGAAAGCAGGAGAAATTTCTCCCTCTGCCCTTTCAAAACTTGAAGTTTTGATCAAAGTACAAAGTACACGATCTGTAACATTAGATGAGAAAGCAAATTCATCTTGTCCCAGGGGAATTATGGAGAGCTGACTCTATCTTTAAATCTCCAACACAACTCCACCTACAAGTCTCCCTCTGGAGAGATGAAGAGATGTAAGCAGAGATGACAAATGGTAATCACTCTCCTCAATGTGCAACCAGAAGATACCGAGATACTCCGAGAATGAAAATTTAAGAGACCTGAATAGAACAGGCTGTTTCCCTGCAAATTACTGCCCTCCTATCAAGTAGCATTTGAGAGACTGGAAAAGAGGTAAAGCAAAAAAAAAAAAAGAAAAAAAGGTAGCAACATGTAGTCTTAAGTCTCAATCTCTGATGTTCCCACTAGGCTGTACAAGGCGTTAGACCAAGCCTTTAGAATAAAACAAAATCTTGTAAAATTATAGGCAAAGAGCATGTGAATGTCACAACTGCAATCAGCCTCCCACATTTAAACTCTTTTAGCATCATTCACAGCTTTATATTTGCCTTTTGGACAAGGGTTAACTCTGCTTTCAGCAACACAATCCAACACGCACCCTTTCAGTTGCTATATTGCAAAAACACAAAAATAAAAGCAACTGAAAGGTACATTGACAGAAAGATTGGAATGTTTAACTGCTGTAGGGCAGGTATATATCTTTTTTACAGCACCACCACTAAATATAGTCTACTCTGCCTTCTGAACTGTAATGAAAAAAAGGCATTTGTAATTCCAGATACCCTTAAAAATATTGGGTTTAAAACATGTCTTCTGCAATAACACTGCCAAAAGATATTGCAGAGCTTTCAAAAGTTTAACTTTTGGCATCAGACAACTTCTTACACATTTCCTTTTGCATCAAGCACCAGGAACCCATTTATAGTCTGCCACAAATCACCTCAGGATTTGCTACCTTGTATTCTGAGCTGCTGTCATTAAAATCAACCTCTGCAATGAAAAACACAATTAATGTCAAATGTCTGGGAATAAAAAGAAAAAAAAAAAAAGATATCTCCTATGATGAGAATGGGAGTAAAGTTTTATTTATATGGTAAGGACCTTACACAGTGCACTTGAAGCAAGGAACTGTATTATGTTCTTTTCTGCATAAATGAAAGCATGTCACTGGATCAGGACTCTAGGAATTCATCAGCGAGATGCAGCTTTGTCTAAATCATCAGAAATTCTAATTAACAACCACTGAATATGTACAGTACTTAGACCATATATTGGGGAGGGGGACTGAAGAGGGGCAGAAGGAACATAGAGCAGGGATGTCTCGTTACATTCCTTACAGTGAAGAAGGATTCTCCAGGAGAGAAGTGTGAGATCCCTTTCTGGCAACATCACTCTCACCTCCAAAGCCCTGAGACCTTCCCAACGGAACCGTAAAGTTAGTGTTGCCGTGGACTGGGTTCAGCCAACACAACCCATCTTCAAGTTTCCCAGTTTCCCTTGGAGGGAAACAGAGTACATGGGTGGGGATGGAGTCACCATGTGCTCCTTCGCGTGCCCCACTGGAACAGTCTGGGATGAGGGATGGAGTCACCATGTGCTCCTTCGCGTGCCCCACTGGAACAGTCTGGGATGAGGAGCGAGGTGTGTGTCACAGCCCCCACAACTAGGGCTGCACCCTTCGCCTTACAACCTGCTGCTTCAGCCAAGTTATCTGTTCTGTGCCCAGCCAAGGAACAAGACAGCCCCACCATGCAAGGCGGTGTCAGTCTCCAGCCTAAATTGGAGTTTCTACAGTACAATGGCGAAGACAGAACCTCAGAGCCTGCCCTACCACGAGGCAGAGCCCCTTACCCATGCAGCTCTGGACTCCTGACACCTGGCTCATCTGTCCTCTTGTGCACAGGGAGGAGATAAGTTGCCTCCCACTCCAGGAGGAACATTCAGAATGGATGGACCATCACTCCACTAACAACGATACTGAGAGTGTTTCTGAAAAACCCTGCTCTTTGTGTGGCACTTAGAACTCAAACAGAGAACTCCACTAGACCACCTCCTGCTGCGTCACTGTGACCGGCTGCTGGCAAGCCCTCGTAACGCTGCTACCGTTCAGGTAATTTCATTGCCAAGTATTCTGTCTTACGGAGATAGCATTTATTCAATTTATACTGAAAAGCTACCATTTTAAAAAGCTACAGTAATCTGTTTAACAGCCATTTACTTTGGATGGAACTTCACTCAAGCAACAATTCTCTCTTTTATCTCTTTCCAGTGCGTCGGCAATGGCATTTTCCCCCAAATATATATAAAGTTAAATTTGAAGGGAGTAAACGTGCAAAAAGTGATCTTAAATTACATACAAAATCCCATGAAATCTATAGATCTACCTTCTCTATGACTTTACATTTCTGTTTTTTCAGAAGGGGTTAAAACCCCTCCACTTCTCTTGTAACACAGAATAACTGCACCATGTCATTATTACCGGCACTGTAATACATGTGCTGTCAATTCTTCAACAAACGCCTAATGACTAACCACAAACTTTATATCAAGCTGAAAGAATGTTACGTATCTGACCATTTAGCAGCAGTAACCATCCATCTGTTGTGGGTTATTAGTTCTATGAATCATAAACTTAATTTTAAATTAGGTGATTAAATAGTGGCATAATTCACTTAGATGTTAAAGGAATAATATTTTGTTTGTGGTTCCAACTGTTCACCTGGAATTACAGTAGCTGAAGCTTAGGGCATAACTGTGTGAAAGTCAGCTAATGACTGGGAACGAGCACCAAGTTTTGTATTTAGAAGTCAGAAGAGTAACCAAGTTCTGGAGATAATAATCTTGATTTTAAAAAAGTAGGTTGATATCATCACTCCGTGTCATGTCTATGCATACTTTTGAGTGATAAAGTAGAAAAAGATAATAACTGGTGTTTTCCATTCTCTTTCGCAAAGCACACTGGTCTTTCCATTATAACCCAATATTGGGTATGGTTACCATAGGTCTGAGTGGTGGGATGGTAATACCACATTACCAAAAATGCTGAAACTGTATTTAATTTCTGATGCGTAGGTTTTTTCCAGATCCTATGAAATTCTCTCTTTCACCTTTTCTTACTTTACTGGTTAAACCATGGGCAGATTTTCTATTGACTTAAGCAGAGAAAAAAAAACCAACCCACGGTTTGTCAAATAAAAGCAGAAAACAATGCTTATGAAACACTCCCGGAGATTCAGTCTTTTTCCAAATACTGAACTACTGTATCATTGGCATGGATAAGCCATGAAATAGGCTGAACTACAAACACTCGGTACCTCCTGGTTCCAGCAGGCTGCCATCCTTCATATTTGTTCTGCCACGGGCCGGCTTTTGTGGACTGGCATTTATATAGGGAAGCATTATACGACCGCCCCTGCTCACCCGCAAATCCTGTCACCCAGGTTGATTTGTGTGTGAGCCCGAAGCGTTGCTGCTGTCCCTAATAAGCACACAGCCAGGACTGCCACAGCACCCACGCTTACCTCTCTGCCTGAGATCCCATGGAGCACAGAGCTCGTTGCACCATTCGGGCTTTGAATTCGTATCACCTGCGGCGTCACCCGATCTCGTGACAGCTCATCCACAGCACATCAAAGGCTTCTGAGCTTGATGGAATTCCTGATGAAAAAGTCCTGTAGGATGCAATAGGAATATAACCAAGTATAGGTCATACGTTTTAAATGTCGATCAGCTTAATAATATAACAAGCCTTTTTAGTACCGCAAAACATGTTAGCAGTAGTTGTACGTGACTCCTTTGTATCAGGCTCTAAACCTACAAAAATCAATTTTTGCCCCAGGCAGCTACTACCTAACTGTATGGACTCACCCTGCAGAAGCAGGAAGAAGCACAGAGAAGTGGAAGGACCTGTGCTGGGTGCTCAGGAGATCAATAGAAGAGACAGAATATATAAGATCTGAGCTCTCTTTACTTCTGGGTGCTGCAGCGGAAAGAGAATATTTAATATGTCACATTCTAGCCTAAAGAATTAAATAATAAACAATAATTAGCTTAAGTCTCTTAAACTATCAGCAAGTAAAATCAATGTCTGTGTTACTTATCTCAGCTGATGTAGCGCACGATGCTTCTTCGCAACTTTAAAAGTACTATGTGCAGTCACAGCCTAGCTCGAAAGCTCCGAAGTCAATAGGAATTTTCTCATTGACCTCAGCAGGCTCCAGGATACTTAAGCTGCTTGTCTCTGCACAAGGAGGGGGCATGAATTCACCAGTACTTTGTTCCAAAATATAACTTAAAAAAAAAAAAAACCACCCACGACAAAGAAACAAATGGGGACACATAACATTGGCTTGCAGTGATCGTTTAATTGCAGACTGTAGACGGTGTCTGCTCACAGCGCAGAAAACCTGTGCTTGCAGAGGTACGAGGAGGTCGGAAAAAAGGAACGAAGAATAAGGCATAGACTAACAATGTCCTCCCTCTGCTCAACTGCAGAGTTGGAAGGGTGCCTGTTCCTTAGCATTTGGTATGATTTTCTGCCTGTTACATATTCTGCTGCTTAATAAATTTACCCTGACAAAGAAAGTATAATCTTTCCTGGGATAGCATAGTAGTTATCTTCCCTAGACGATGAATCTGCTTTCTTCTTTGGGGGAGTGGCAAGAACAGCAAGAAAGCCTCAGCTACCCAGTGCCTGGGGCTGGACCTTCAACCATTTTGAAGTAAGCAGTACAGTTTTTTATTACAAGGAATTCACAATGTTGTCTTTGAGCTTTTCTTCATTGCTCCCTGGTTTTGCGGATTTTATTTGCTACTAAAAAACAACAGTTCTCATTCCGTTTGCTGTAGGCAATGTCAGAATGTCCCCATGCGAATAGCTCCTCAGCCCTGTGCGCAGCGCTGTCAGTCGTGCCACGGGCAGATCACGAAGGCAAGACATCCTGAAATGGTCTTACGGCTGCAGAACTGCCCTAATGATGACACGCAGCTGCCTGTAGCGCAGTGCCTGCAGCAGCTGATAAATTCATAGTCCACTCGCTGGCCAGTTTGCACTGTGCTGTAATGAAATGCTATTGGCAGGTGTAGATACGAGGGTGAACAAGGTTCTGCTCCAAGGTTCTGCCCTGTGAATGGCTTGTCTTTTAAGAACTGTGCTGGGAACGAAGAGGCAACCGGTATGGTAGAGCTTCAATGGAATTTAGAGCAAAACATTACTAATACGCATAGGCGGAGGCTCTGACACATCCTGTAGCATGAGCTGCTCGGCCCAAGGAGATGAGTGCCCAGTGCCTGTTTGGTAAGTATGGATCACAACTGCCCGCCAGCCGGCACTACAGGGGTCGGCGTCTCGCTTCCCGCACGGAGCAGGCACCGGGGAGCCTGCGATCACTTCGCCAGACAATACTTTGCTTGAATGACATATATTGTGTGGCCTCGTTAACTGTGTATTTTAACTCTACATGACTGTAAGAGTTTGTCATAAAAATAAGGTTTATGAAGCTGAAGTACACACCAGCACAACAGAAAAAGAGATAGGAAACCCAAAATGGAGGGACTCATTAATTCTTGAAATTTTTCCATCGTGAAAAGGTAGATTTCCCAGTATCAAGCTCAGTCCAGTAGATAATCCTTTAGAGAGAAACATATATGGCACCCTGAACTTCAAAACAGAAAGCTGTACATTAGGTGGACAGCAGGAAGTGTCAGCGAGCTCTAACGCCAGGGAAATCTGTTTTCAAGGATGGGGCCTTAGCAATAGATTATAGAGAAATATCACAAAAACTTACTAAAAGTGCAACCCTTCTCCATAGCAGTGATGCTATTATCTCATGAAATCTCAAAAGCGCCTCAATTCTACAGAGCTGAGTCAAGGTTGGGTACAGTTTTTATAATTTTGTCAAATTAGCTCTTCTATCACCTCATCTGAGCATTGCTGTATTGTGTTGCTTAAAAAAGGGATATACTGGCTCCAGTTCTGAATTCTTTGTTCAGACAAACGTCCCTGTATGTTTCCTGACTGATGTGGTATCATTAGCAATTATCTCTAACGGCCAAAAAAATGTACTAAACCATAAAGAGAATACCCACGAAAAAACATTTTGGGTAAGTTGATAGGAAAGAATGATAAATAGGTATTTGAAGAATAATATAAACTCACAGTTGGAAGCCACAGCGGGGAACCTTCTCTCCTGCATGGGACTCTTCTAAAAATCAAGAGCAATAAAAAGGAGACAGAAGATCAAATTTATCTTTGAGCTTTAGCTGAACTGTATAAATAAATAATACCAAGTTACTTATTTGCTTACATTTCAAATAGATCTATCTTCAGCTCCTCAGATCCCATGTATATAAGGCAGATGATTAGAACCAAATACCGCATGGATTGTTTCTTCTCCAGAATGTCAGTTTGAACGTAAGCACTGATATTCTTAGCAACACACGCTGGTCCAGCCGTTGCCACTGAAGATGTGCAGAACCTTTAGTACCTGTTTTTGGCAGAAATACAGCAATTTTAGTAAAGATTCCTGAGAACATGCCTAGCTTTCCCCTACTAGTCTAACAAGATGCTACCAGCTACAGAGCCTTTTTTTTTTTTAAATTTCTGATAAGGTAGAGATAAATTTCTGTCAAGACAGTAAACACAGAAAACCAGATTCTTCACTAAAAAAAAAAATCAATAAAGTTATGCCACAGAGAATCTGCCTCAGGCTTTCCACAATCTGCCAAGTATGTAATTCACACACCCCCCTCATTGTTTTCCCCCAAGTTAAAACTTTAGGCCTAAATAGCTTCTCGTTTCACTGTAGACTGAGGGTGATGGAGTGTAGATTCACTTCCCCTTTTGTAAGCAAATGCCTTTCTCTCTTTAAAAAATTCAAAATTTATTCTCAAGACGATACAGAAAAGATCAAGGAAACCCTCCTGCAAGCAAGTTTCCTACCTACCGTTTTCGTTCTAATGAGAAGTAAGGAAAACATAGGCACATCTCTTTTCCGTAGCTCTATCTAAAATACCTGCGTCCAAAGCTAACAAAGAGAAAAATGCAGCTGGGAGGGTTACGCTCTTTCAGGATAGCAAACCTGTAGTCTGAAGTTCTCACAGCTGCTTTAAATTTGCTTTTCCTTTGCAAACAATAATTTGGAAATGAACTGGCAAAAAGGTAGTAGTCAGCATAAAGAATATCCTCTTAAAAAACTCTCATAGAAATATAAGTGGTTATTTTTAGTTAAAACCTTTGTAATATAACACAAATTTTCAAGATAATAAAGAAAAACTTGTATGAACATGAAAGATTAGTACCTACACCAGCATTAATTAATACAAGAGATAAACAGGCACGTCACCACAAAAAGGAAAAAAAAAAAAAAGATGTTATAGTAGAAGATGATTTTATGTACCTTAACATTAACACACATATACTAATTGTTGCACACATGATATCATCTGCAGTCCATTTTTATGGGAAAGCTTGAAGAAAAAAAAGGGCTCTTGCTAATACTGTCTGTATACAAAGAGAATGGGAGATTTACACTATTCCTAATGTGTACACTCCAGCACTGGAGAATATAAAGATCAAACCGAGATATTGTACCAAATTCTTTTTGAAATACTGTGTGTATTTGAAACACGATCCTATTTTTGAAATCCCTGTTTTGATTTTCCTTCCGTTCTGTCTCTTTCTTTGTAAACCCAGGCACAGTGAGAAGCTGTAGAAGCAGTAAAGCTGTCCTTGGTTTTGGCTGGTTTATTTTATGACTTTATATCATGCATTCCTCTGTAACAAAAAGCCACTGCAACAGGACCATCTTTTGACAGAGTTGCAGCCTGGTGAGCTTGCTTCTGCTTTGTTTTCCTGCATGTCCTGGAGCTGAAATGACCCGTGTCTTCCGTGCAGCACGCGAGGCAGCAGCGCGCGCAGGTTACGCCACGTAGCGAGGACAGGTGACGAGAACCTTCTCCAAGGAAGTGCGTTACCCTCACTCTTACCAACCAGGTCTGCTCCACGTAACCTGCCAGGTTACCTGGCTTCAGGGGATTTTACTGCTCAGCACAAGGGTGGCAAAACCCACGTTCTTGAAAGAAATCCCCTGCTCTTGCTTTGCAGAGAAATTCACTGACGAGCTGCAAAGATTCTTCACGCCAACAGGAACCGGCCTCATCCCTCTGCCACCGCTTGCTTCACGCTGTGAGGTGGATCGTGCTGGATGGTGGCAAAGAGGAGGCAACAAGGCAACATAAGAGAGCAGAGTGCATTAAAATGACAAACGACATTAATTGATGGATGCCTGTAGCAACTCCTTCGCTTGTTAATGCAGACGACACCGAGCCTCCAGATGTGGGAAACAAAGGACGACTATATCTCAGAGGTGCTGTCGCTGTATAGCTGTACCAGTAGAGAACCTCCTCGGTAGATATTCAGTGGAATGACATTATCAGTATATTTAAACTACTGTTTAAAACAATACAAATGAGTACAACAAAAAAGGTATACTTCTCTCTTGCCCCAAGGTCCGGGGAGCTGTGCCAAAGGCCAGCACAGCGCAGGCGAGCCCGCACCAACGGGGTCCCAGGGGTTAGACCCCATTAATCACCCTGAATGGGAGCAAATGGTAATTTGCTCGTACTAACACACGGCTCTGACTTTGAATGTAACATGAATTATGAACCCTCCAGACTCTGCTGTTAATATTGATGAATCTTAAATAATGAACCACCCAGGACTTGCAGCCCTTTTAGGAAGAGTCTCTTTCTCTTCCTGTAGTTTTGAGGCGCTCGTGTCTCTTCAACAGCACCAAGTGATTCGAGACCGTGCTGGCACACGCCTCCTGAGCGCTGCCGGGCTCTATCAAACGGAGCAGCAGCGCCAGAGAGTGCTTCCACTGAATGAGGGTGTTCCCGGCCATTGCTCAGTTTCATTCGTACACTCCATCACCATCCCGTCAGATCATGGGAGGTGCTACTCATCTACTCTGATTCCTAAATCACGCTCTCGCCCGCTTCATATTAAAATCGTGCCATCTCTGTGCTTGGTCTTATCTCACTTTTCAATTCAACATCAGCTCCAGTAAGACTAATGAATACCTGGAAAGGGTTCTCAGTAGTGAATTTTAGTTGGAATTTTAGTCTCTGAAATCCCTCAGAAGCAGCCCATATTGTGGTGCCAAAGCACAGTCGTTTACCTGGCGTGCAAGATGCCAACAGACACTAAGAGCAGAGGTCTGTATTTATATAATTTGTGAGCAGAGGTGGGGGCTAGGTGGAAAGCCTCAAAGCTAGCACGCCCGTCTGCAAAAGCCTTAGTATATTTGTACCATTCCAAACACAGAAATACACACCTTTAATCACTACTGGTTAGTACCTTAACAATTTCTATTGGTTAGCATTGTCTCTCACTTTCATTTAAAGTTAGGGTGTCCTTTAATTGCTCAGAGCAGTGGGGGGGTAGGTCTGCCCAACCTCTGCCCCAGTCAGTGGCCAAGATCCCCCCATGCACCTTTACCTTCTCCCGTTACTGCAGATCTTCGTTGACTTCGTGCTTCTTTTAGCAGTTGTCCAGTTTTCCAGCCTCCTTAGGTGGGATATTCCCCTTTTATCAGCCTTCTGTTCCTCTTCAAGAGCAGAGTCATTAGCAAAGCATTCATTGTTTATACAACCTGTCCTGTTTCACAAGACCTTTTTAACCTTTACAAAGCTCTTTGTTCTTCCAATTTCTGAAGAACATCAATGTCATATAATGAGAAAAAATATTACTGCAACAGCGGTGAACACTTTTTACCATGGAATACAGAACACCAAACTACTCATTTGAACAAATAGATATATGAGCATGACTTAATGACCAAAAAAAAAAAATTATCTGCCTAGAAAAACAACAAAAGTGTGGTTTCACATCAGTTTAAGACAGTTTGCTGCTCAAAAAAAGACTGGGGGTGGGGGAGTGGTTTGGGGTATTTTTTTACATTCTTAGAGAGATGTAGAAGGTTTCTAGAGACCTGACTGACACCTGAGTTGGTATGAGTTGAAAATACACCTGCTTAAATCACCACACATGCCTAAGTCACGTCTGTAATAAAAAAAAAATTAACTACAAATACATGAAAGACCTGAATAAGAGAAGCAATGAATGAGATTTCACAAAAGTACAAATTGTTTTCTTCTTTACACAGCTGGCAAGTGGGAGAGCCTGTTTGAAAGGTCGTATTTAAAGAAAAACAGAAAAATCAGGCCTAAGGCAGTGGATGGATAAACATCGGTTATTCCCAATGCCTCCACGGCCCAGCGCAGGTGGCTACCACGGCAATGACATTTAGCTGCTCTCCTGTCCCCTTACCACCAAACACTTGCCAGCTGCTGCTGTCTCTGCTGCCTATGTCTTGACCTGCTACAGCCACATGCTACTCATTATACACGTAGGCAGAATATCTTTATTTATCCAGATTGAAAACCTTAGCTCACTAGCTTCTAAACTCCGAAAATAACACGCTACTTACTGCCGGTTTCTCAGCCTTCCCAGATTAATTCAATTCTTTTCTGAGGAGACAGAGCTACTTCATTTGGGGCATGAAATAGTAAACAGTTTTCAGCCTTTTTCAAAGTCATTTACATAATACACTAATAAGCAAAGATATTCATTCCAATTTTGCAAATCAATGATAATGATAAAAGCTATTACTTCTGAAAAAAGTTGTGGTTCTTTAATAATGGATGTTGTTACCAAATAATTTGTTTGGCAAACCATCCGATACTATTTCAAGGAGAATAAATTTAGTTCTTAGAATAAATACAGATTATTTCCCATTCTTATGTTGAGCTTGTTCATTTTGGCTTTTCCCTTAGAATGCATGCTCCTCTTAAGACCCTTCACTTTTCTGTCAAATACTGTCCTCTCCTGTCCTCAGTTCCATGGGCTCTACCTTGTTTCTTCTCATCATAAGCTCATTCAATAATTTTTTTATGCACTGTAACCAAAATTTTAAGTTCACGAGGAATAGGCATTCCCCCATAATCATCTTCCTGGAGGGAGACCTTGCACACTGATGCTTCAGAACATGTCTAATTGTATGTCTTTATTTTCAAATGTTAGTGGGTGTAATTTCAACTACATGGTTCGCTTAGATGAACAAATGTTACCTCCAGTTCCAGATCGCTTCAGCAAAACAGCAACAGTGCCACTCAGTGTCTACAGGTCACCGCTGGAACCCACCCCACGGTGTGACAGGGGCAATCCATCATATCGAGTACCATTTTACGCTTAACTTCCTCACAGCCCTTCATGTTGTCGGCAATACAAGTTGAATATTATAACAGAGAACGACTTTGTGGCTGGCTGAGTATTCAGTTAGTAATTCCTTTGCTTTTCCACAGTGGATTCACATGTAAAATAAAATAGCAAATAATGTGTTCAATCCTTCTAATTTCTACAGTGGGCTCTAGGTTTTCACAGATTTGGTACCTCAGCAATAGCTTCCTCAGCTGATCCCAGTAACTCTCTCCTTCCCTGGGTATTTAACTGAAGCAGAAAGGTAGAAACCATTCCCATTTGATGGATGCTTTTGTCATACATCACCTTGCAGCCCTGGGCTCTCACACAGGTCTCATCCCAGCCTGCAGCACCTCGGAACAGCCCGGCCCTCACTGCAATTCCCACCTGGAAGCCACACGGGATTCTGCAAGGGCATCAAGGCTGTACAGCTGGCTACGGTTTGCCTTCTTCCATAACAGGTATTCTCCTTTCTGCTTCCCCCACTCAGCCCTTTCACGTTATGTGTCTCTTTACATGCATTTAAAAAAATGAGGTGTTTGAATTCAGAAATGTCTTAATTAAATAAACATAACAAGATGGCTGGCGCACATTCATCCCAAAAGACAACTACAGACCTGGGCATAGGACGAAAATGTGAGAAAGTCAGGAATAACCAATCTTGGATTTGGTTAAAGGCTTCACAGTGCCTACAGCTGGATGTTATTTGAACACCCTTTTACTCCATTCCTCAGCAATTATAACCACTTAGGAGTTTGATTATAATTTTTTTCTAGGGGCTCATTTTATAACTAGACCAAATTTGATTCAGATCCTCCATCAGCGTCATGAAGCTTGAAATCAGCCATCATTATCATCTCACTTCCATTTTAGAGATAAAGACAAAAGTCACCGATAAGGTCCTTTACGAATTGTCAAACCACAGCCCTCGTTAGAGCCCACTTGCTCTTCCCACAAAGGCATTTGAACCCCTACAAAAATGCCCTTGCTCTGCCCAGCGTTGGAAAACTTCAGCAGCAGTGAGTGTGGGGGTTGTTTTAACCCCCTTTTCGCTGGATGCCCCTCACAACTGCCAATGGAAGTTTCAAGCAAATCTTTACAGATGTGACTTTCTAAAAAGAGGGGAAATTATATATATCTGAATAAGAAAAGCAAACCTAAAAGTAAGGACAGAGTACTACGGGTAGCTGACTTTGTTCTGCTGTATCCAGAGTTTAATATTCCTAAACATAGACCCACGGGTCTGTATGATAACATATATGTATTTCAGGATGGGAGTGTCAACATTTGGGGGAAAAACCTCAGCTATAGTCAAAGAAGGCTTTTTCCTTGAGAATTAACAGAAAATATATATTTAAAAAAACTAAAAAAAATGTATCCATTAATATTATGTGTGTTTTGATCCCATGTCATAGTTCAAGGGAATAAATTCTTTATTTCTTATACTAAAAAAGAGCAATTGCAGACTTCACATTATATGGTTTTCTTTTTTTGTTTGTTTCTTCTGCTACTCTTAATCAGTTAAGAGAAAATCTGAGAAACATATCATTGTGTGTTTCACTGCTCTTTAGGTCTATAAACAAAAAGACTAAAGCATTTTTTAAAACCATAAATGCATAAATCATAGCCAGTCATCTGGCTTTCAGAATAAGAGAGAAACTCTGTGTTTAATGATCAGTTTGGTTGGGGGAAAGGAAAAAAAAAAAATCACAGACATCTCAAGTAGCACTTGGTAAAAGATGGAGGAATGAGATCTTTAGCTCTCAATTCATTTTCAAATCAGTAAAATGTAATATCATCAGGATCCTATAGATGTTTGATATCTTGTAGGACAGAAGCAGAGACATGAAACAGCCTGAAAAAGATACGTACCTAATCCACAGAATAAATATAAACACACACAACTGGCTTTTTAGAGCGCACAGACCAAATGGAAAGCAAAAGCTTATTTAAGATTAAACCAGAGGTGTCATTCAAAGTTTACAGGCCTGTAAAATACACAGCCTCTCCCTCTCCTGGGTAGTTTTCCTGGATTCTGCCTTCTTACAAAAAGCTCTCCAAGGATACATATTTTTCTGCCAATTCCCTTTACTTTTTCCCACTCACTGTACTCTCCAAAACTTGAACTGAAGTGCTTGACACTTCCCTTCCTAGCACTCTTACAGGTATATTTCTCCACATATTCCTACTGACTCAAGTGACTAAGCTCTTTTTAATCTATCACTACTACGGCGGAGTCGTCGTGGCACGTGCAATCCACTCGGAGAGTTCCAAGGAAGCACCCTGGAGACAGCCACTTAACCTGCTTTGGGAGCACCGGGACCCCAAGGCACCGGCGCTCCGCAGGTTTCGTGCGGCCAACTGGCAGGTGCCGCTGGACGGACGCGCCGGGGCACTGCAGACAGGCGGCTTCCCGGGGACAGACTCGCTCTTCTTCTGGGTCCCACTGCTACTTAGCTGCCCGTTTGCCTCCCGGCCCTTCAGTGCTCTGCAGCCTTTGACATTTTGACATTGAACTTTTCCTCGTACAGGAGAAGTCAGAAACTATTACAAGTCTTCCAAGTACTTTTAAAAGAAAAGACAAAACAGAAACATCAAGAGGATGCCTGACACAAGACCAACTGAACTGGATGCCTAAACAAGTGAATTTTCAAAGAGAATTTTATACGCTCCAGCTGTTCCAGCTTTCCTTCCCCCTCCAGCAGCCCGGCCAGCTCCCGGGGACGCGCTGCGGGCAGAGCCCAGCACCCGGGGGCAGCGTGGCAGGGGAGACTCCCCGTTCACCCTACAGCTTTGGAAGCAGAGCTCTGGAGCCAGCCAAATACTGGCAATGCCGGCACTGCGCTTAGCTGGAGTGCCCTGGTATCGCACTTGGATTCAGACATCCCCAAGAGCGTCAGAACAAGCCTTGTGTTGTTCTATTAATGCAGGTTTTACCGTACTTGCTAGCACCGCCGCGGCGCAGCCTGCCAGTGCGCAGGGCAAGAAGCACCTTTGGTTCTCCGGTGGCTGCGTACTGCTGGAAGTTGGAATCTCTGTTAAGAAGAGTGTTTGCCTTTCTACGAGTAAAAAAAATGCAGTTTTCTCTTGTTTACCTCAGTGTTTAAGCCATTTAAAGCAATGAAAAATAGGCCTGAAATCGTCCATTTCAATCTAAGATTATAGAATAGTATATCTAAGGCTATATTTCACAGATTTCTTATACATTTCACAGAGAATTAGTCCATATTCCAAAGGACATTGGAGAGGATTATACAAGAAAAAACAAATATGAACAACCCTTTGCCCTTTACAACACCTGCTCTCAACCAGTCTGTTTCTAAATCTGTGATCTCTATTCATATTTACAGGAATAAATCAGTAAGAATTAGTGGTACCCCCCCTCCATACCCTGCCCCCCCATTACAGTGATGTGGTTTTCTCCGTTGCATCTAAAGACATCAGCAAGTTCAACACAGAAGGACGAGGCAGATCAGCCCCCCCGAGCTGGCTGTGGCCAGCACACGGGGTGACGGGGGCTCTCCAGAGATCACCATCTCACCAGGCTGAGTATGTCCAGATGGCATCATTCCTGAACATCCACCTTGAACAGTTACAGGGATGAACCTCTCCTGGGGAGAGCGAGGGATTCCTCCACACACCTGCAGAGATTTCTGTGACACCCCCACCGGCCTGCACTGGAAACTGGAAGTGGATTAAACGCCTCATAAGAGCAAGTTCTGATGCAATTCAACATCTGGAGAGAACAAGAATATTATTTAAGGTTTGAGTACCATCGCATTCCAGTTTGAGAATGCCTGGAGACTCATCTAACTCAATCCATCATAATGCACTACAAAACACTCAAATTTTATGCTAAGTAAGTTTGACTTTGCTCTATCCCATTAATATCTATGCTATCCCATTAATATCAGCTTTAATAAGCATAATGACTCCTGAGCATTTCCAAAGACTTCTCAATTTTGGAGTTACCATTTGTTCAAAATACGCAGCAGACACAATGTAAATGATGAGTTTGACAGACATGGATATACTGATACTTTAAAAATAAGGTTCTGGTCGCAACAGGTATGGGCGAATTTCTTTCCTAAATGTCTTGATTTAGTGGTGGTAAGTTATGTTCATTGATAATGCATTTTTATATTAGCATTTAATATTAGTGTTGCTAATGGCTCACCATTAATTTGAAATTAATAACTGTTATGTTGTCTTATTGTCACAAGAACTTTCTGGCATTTTATTTTTCTTAGACAAACTGCTAAAAGCAGTGTATTCAAATACAGACAGTAATGTACCATGAGATCCATGCTTTTAATTAATCTGGCTGACATCTTTGCATTTTGAATAGTAGACCTTAAGACTGGAAGCAAGCTGGAATTACTCAGTCATTCTGTGGGGAGTAAGCGAAGCGAGTATAAAATCGTCATACAAGAGAGTATAGATGATGTCATCAGTGAGACTTTCCCTAAAATACACGTCATAGAAAGACATGCAGAGGATATGATAGAAACATTCGATGCTCCCTAGAAATCCCTGGTCTTGACATCTAAAATCTTTTTATATAAAGTCTAGAGGTTTGAGGTTACTTGTTAGTTTTTAAATTCAGTTCAATACAAAAATCAGAATGTTTTCTTCTGAAAGCTTAAAAGCCATCTATTTTGATACAATTTCTCAATATTTTCTAAATCAAATGTTAGCAATTTTAAGGTATGTAGAATTTAATCAAAAACCTGTATCTGCGCTGAAAACTATTTTGCTTTAAAAACTGCAATCTGCTCACGCTAACAGACTGAGAATTCAGATTTGTGTGGAATTGCGTTTGACAATCTGGGGTCTGAATTCATTGCTTTAGAGATAAAGTGCACTCTCATAGTTACTTAAGCAACCTTACCTTATTGCTATGAGAGTTGCTTTAAAACAGCGTACTGCAGATTCATACACAATTTACCTAACATGAGCTATGCGCGCAAATCCACGTGTGTCCGTACACTTAGTACAAAACAGCCACAGTGACGTAAATGTATAACATAACTTACAGTGCATTAACTTCTCTACATCAAAATACTCACAGTAATAACGAGTGTTTTGCAAATGTATGAAAGCAATACCAAGCTGTTGAAGTCTTTGCCAGCTTTGTAGTCTGTGTTCCGTGGCTAAGCGTGTCCCCAAGACAACTCATGCAGAGCACAAAACACGAGCAGAGGTTATAATGACAGATCAGTGCCCTTCCTTAAAACTGTCATGGAAATCAGAATTACAGGCAAGCTGTATGGACTAATCCCAGTACAGTTTTTCTGGCTCTTTTAGCTGTTTAAACATCTTGTGTTATCTACTGTCCAAGTTTTTTTACATGAATACCTCATGACATTTTTATGGAAAATAATAACATCAAGCAAATTCTTGTGTAACTGTGATTTAGGAAGCACAAATATTTGTGCAATGTTCAGATTCAAACGTTTTGTGAATTCTGTAATCGCTTCAGAAGGTACTAGACTGTAACAGAACAAGCTTTGCTCCTCTGTTGTTCTAAAGTAATAGACTGAGTATCGTGCAGTAAATATTTATACTCCTACCATACATATTATTTCAGGAAGAGAAGCTGATAAATGTTTAAATCATTATCAAGAGAAAATAAAAGGGAAATTAAGCAAACGAACTGCTCATTTCCTCTGTAAAGGGTTGATCAAAACCCTACAGCAGTACCAGGCAACAGGGATAAACCAGATTCCCATAGATACGGGGGTTTTCGTGCAGTGTCTACGGAAGGCCTTTATGGATTATTTTTGCACAGAAAATTCAAAGAGAACTCAGATGGTTTTTTTACTGAATAAAAAAAGTCTAGGGTAATATTTTAATAAGAATGTGTGCTGAACTGACTCACTGGTGACGTTAGGATGAAAGTACAAGGAAGTTCTACAAGAACATTCTTGAACTTACAGCACAACAACAATAGACTAAGGAAGAATAAAAAAACCAATGTTACCAGTGGAGAGGGGCAGGGGGGGAAAGACGGCATTAATAGAAAATCCAGAGGAAAAAATGATCAATTTTCTTTGCTTTGATAGCAGCTAAAAATATATCAATACTTCCAAACTCAATCCATACAAACATTGGGGCAGAGAAAGATGTCTAATTACACAATAAAAGGAAAGGTCATTTATTTGGATTAAAGAGAAAATACCCTGTAAAATACAGACTTGAAAAGACAGAGGGTTTGTTTGTTGTTTTTTAAAAGTTTACCAAATATAACCTTTATCACCTAAGATGTAAACAAACATTTTCAAATCAGTAGACTAGTCTCAGGTGTGAACCTACTGGAACAGGATGTGGGTCCACATGCCACCTAAGGAAACAGTTCCACTAAATGAATGAGATCACGTTTCTATTTTTCTTTTTGCTGACTTTGTGCATATAGAATCTCATTGCAAATACTGCATGTTTTTCCCATGTAATCTGTTCATTTTAACGGCTTACATATTTTAAAATATATTTTCCCCCAGCTTTTCTTACTTCCAACATACAGCCATCAAAAAGGCAGGTCCCTGCTGCAAACTTCTTGCACCACACCTCCATCCAGGACACTTGCCATTTTCCATCCCTTTTTGAAAGCCTCTTCCCCTCAGCCCAGCTAGACACCGAACCCTGAAACATGAAGATGCCTTGGCACGTGTTACATTCACCACTGGGAATATTCCAGCTCATTTTTCCTACCCTGGAGCGGCACCAGTCCCTGCTGCAGAGTTCCCAGCACGGGTGGGTGAGATGCAACTGGACTGTACTGAGCCCAGTGACAGCTCCAGGGAGGGCCGGGGGGCTCGAGGTGATGCTGCACATCCCCGTGGTAACAAGGCACGCATCGCCCGTTGGAGTTCTGAGAAGCATTTCAGCCATTAGCTCCCATCCAAAATGGGCTATAAAGCCACCAAAATCTCAATGCCATGTAAAAGGCCCCAGGGAAACCCAGGTATGCATGCCCCACTCTCCCAACAGGTTACAATTCTCGCGTGTACACAAAATGCACACGAGCGAGCCGTACGTATGCATACGGCACAAATCACAGCTGCCGAGAGAGGCTCTGCACCCGAGCACCTCCAGACGGGCACAGGCAAGACAAGCAATGGCTCGGTCACCTGCCCGCCAGCAAAGCTCCTGCTTTGCATTTAACTACCTTCGTTCGCTCCCTTTGTGCACACGAAGCAACAGCCTTGCATTAGCCTTTCCGCTTTCTCCACCCAGCAGTAAGCTCTAATCCTGAAGAGACGGCGTGGTTGGAGCTCGGTGTTCGCCTGCCATTGCTCTCCTCCCAGCGGAACATGCAATCAGAGGAAGAATTTACATCCTGTAATTCAGACAATGGATGTGCTTCTCCAGTAATTTCTTTAGTAATTACTTGTGTAAAGTATGCTTTTCTGTAATTGAAATTCCACAGTGTACAGTCATTTATTAAAAGATATAATTTATTATGGCATTTTCCATCTTCATTTTGTTGTTTTCCTTCAATACAATGTTTTCATAGTCACATTTTTAATTCATCTTATTGGTCTGGAGATACTGAAAGTTACAGGGCAACTTTATAAGCATTCAAACAGAAAAGTGTGCTATTAACAGAGGAGAATAAAACCAGCTAATAAAACCAGAGGAGAGGAGAGGACATAGCAGGGCAGTTACTAATAGAAACAGAAACAACATTTTATCTCTCCAGAGGTCAAAATTAATCCAAAGTAGTCCATATGTAAAACAACATAATATTCTCCAATATTCCCCTAATTTTATGTAGCCATTCCACTGTAAAGAACACATTAACAATCCTAATTAGAATTCTTGCCCTCTAGCAATTATTCCTGAGGGAACAGTAAAAATAAGCATAATCTCTTCAGGGAAAAACTGAGAAGGAAATTCCGAAGGACCCATTTGATTAATTTCTAGCCAGAAATCACTGAAGACATCATGTCCGTTATTCACACGAACACTGAGTAAATAATTTAGCTAGCTATTAAAAACCTTATAATATCGTTACTGCAAGTAGGGCTGGAGAGGACAATATCCCACAAGAAGACAACAGATTAGACTGCTAATTAGTCTGTTAGTGGAAAAACTGAATTTTATAAATTAAGCGTTGTAAGGTATTAACCTAGAAATTGATAGTTCTCAACAGGCAGAATGTGGTGAAACTTCGAGGAACCGCTCGTGGCAGCGAGTGCCCGGGGGCCGGTCGCTGAGTGCCTCTGCCAGGAGACCTGCAGCGACGCGGCAAGCGCAGCTCCAGCCAGGAGCGCGACAGCGGCGCAGGGGAAACGGCTCAGGAGGGAAGAGCCGGGGGGAGGCAAAAGGAGGAACACGAGACTGGTCTCCTACTGCCGTGTTGTCAAGGGGGCAGAGCGGAGCCCATCTGTCCTTCCAAAGGGAGAGGTGGTGCTCCGCGAGGCCCTGTGAAACGGTGCCGACGAGCTGAGTCACAAAGCGCCCACCCAGACCAAGTCCTCACCAGCTCCCCCAGCAGGTGGACGCCCAGTCGCTCTCTGGGTAAGGGTCACCTTGGAAAGACCAATCCCTCCCATGCATACTGCCAAGCACGACGTCGCATGGCACTGAATGTCCTTTTGGCCAATTTGGGACCGCTGTCCCGTGTGTTTCTCCTCCCAACCTCTTGCCACCCTCCAATATATTCACCGCGGGAGCAGAATGAGAACGAGAAACCCAGCACCGTGCAAGCACTGCTCAGCAATAGCCAAACCACCAGCGTGTTACTGACGCTGTTGGTGCCACAAGGGCAAAGCGTGGCACCACTCCGGTGCTGGGAAGGAAGGGAATTCCACCCCGCCATCCCCAGCCCCATGGCATCCCGCGCTGCGCCGCCTGCCCAGGCTGCCAGCCCCCTGCGCCCCACCAGAGCCCCACGCCTCCCCCGCGGAGGAAGCCTGATTTTAGCGAGAGCAGATAACCGAGGTTAGGAATGAGTAATGTTGGGCTTGTAAAAAGAAAAGAGCGCCCAGAAGGTTGTGTTTTGTGCTGTTTCAGCAGCTGTAGGTCAGCTGAAATGACTGCGAAGGGCAGCTGAAACCAGGCAGCGCTGCCAGACTCCTGCCCAAAGTACCCGTGACTTAAGGCTGAACTCTGAGACAGACCGCGTTTAGCTTTCCTGCAAAATACTGTGAAGACATCTTTTAAGCACCACTTTTCACAAATACTCCTGACTTTTGAAAAAAGAAGTGTACATACTTGACAGAGAGTCCTTTTCAGTTTTATATATCTTCGTATCAAATCCTGGCAACTCTGGGCAAAGCTTAGCTAAAGAATATTATCTGCTACCCAGAAAGAAAACCTTTCCCCGCTTTCAATTGTAAATGACTTTCATAATTGCAAGTGAGTCTCTCATTTTTCCTCTAACGTGACCTGCTCTGTGAGAATCAATATCTCATTATCCAAGACATAAGGTGAAGCGATTCCAGATCAGAATGCACAGGGAGTCGGTCCTCCCTGCTTGTCTGGAATGATACAAATGCGGTGCACCTTGATCCAGCGGGAATTTTGGTCGTTGACTTAATGTAACATCATTTAATAGCACTCTGTGTTTCATTCACAGGAGGCGTAAATTTAAGTAACCCAAACTATCTATAATGAAAAAGTCCTATTCTGCTAGCTTCTACCAAAATAATGGGGACTTTTTGCTTCTTTCCAATAACTGCTGGAATGAGTTATTGCATGGATGGTTTCAAAGCCAAGATTGCCCTAAGCTACAACTATCATCATCTAAAATAAGACTTCACTTGGAAGGCGTTTAAGAACATGAACCAATGGCAGAGATGCTGTGTATTTTGCTCCCTTCCAAGACATGTCAAGCTTGAGATCATCTCCTTAGAGGTAAGCAGAAGATCTGGCAATGGGACACAGCACTTCATATTCTGTTTACTTAGTCTTTTACCTTGAGAACAGAATGGAGAGAAGCAAATACAGCCAAGGGAACTGAAGGCACCCCTGCCTTCCAATAGCATAGGCTTGTGTACCCGTCTCTTCATCTCTAATCACAGCCCAGTTGCATTTACTGCCATGATCGTTCTGCTTGGAAGGGGCGCTGCATTCCCAGATACTACGCCACTAACTTAAGAGGTAGCTTATTGCAACTTCTTGAATGCCTTTTTATTTCAGACGCTTGGCATGAGCTTCTCCCATACAGTTGGACACCTTCAGGTAAGCTAGTCATCTTGATTCCTTTTGAAGTCCACGAACAGAAACCTGGTAGTCACCGAAGTTGTTTTGTATGTCAGCCTTAGGATGAGATGAAAGGAAGCCTGTCTATTAATTATGAAGGGAATCGAGATGCCTAGCTTCCATATGGAAAGCTACACCTAAAGATAGAAGAGTCTCACCCAAATCTCCTTTTTCCTCAGAGGAATGAAATCCATAGCAAAAGGCTCATCCTCCGAGGCCATTAGAGCCCGGACTTGCCCCAAGTACGTTCGTGCTGAAATTTTGAGACTCTCGGTTGTGCACCTGCTGGCTAGTGCAATCCCCCCTCCAAACTCGCACGTCCAGCTTTTAAAACTCCAAGCTCAAATAGCAAATCATTTCATTTTACTGAACATCTACTCTTGCCTTTATCATATACATACAGTATCTTGAAATAGTTTTTGTTTCAGTCTACCACCGGTTCACAGCATGCACTTGAAGTGATGGCAAAAGCTTCTATGCTGAGATCATGTGTAAATATCAATAAAAATTAATTTCCTTCAGCAGAGGATATTATCCAAATACTGCAAGACGCACCTGATCACAGTTAAGACTAGATTTATCTATTTACCCCCTTGTTTGTAGAGTCTTTGTGAATATTTTTAGAACAGCAAAAATGAGAAGAAACACAAGCTCAGGGATGTCATGATTACTCTTATTTGCTCAGGGAACACACATTTTTTCTTTATAGTGGGATTTCCAGGAGTCTTTTAACAGACATTGGATCTTCGCTCAGGACCAAACACACAGCTTAGTATAGCATGTATAAACAATTCTGCAGACCATATCTTTCTAGTGAATGAGATGCCCAGGTGGAGTTAGGCTTCTTCAAGCACTTCCGAATAACGCTTTTTCTTTCTTTTTTTTCTCCAAAAAACACTTCCATTTTCTGCCTTTCAGTAATTTTGCTACTGAGGCAGTGTGCACAAAAGCCAACAGCATGAACCACAGTTTATTGTGTACATACATACAGAAAGAAAAAACCTAAAATTTATTCTTGCCACAGTGAAGCCTGCACTACAAATCTAGGGCACTAAAGGCATGAGCTAAATGCCACAGTCAGAATGGGCAACACAGAAACGTGCTGAAAAACTGCGCAAAGAAAACAGCAGTGAGAATAAGGCCTTCAGTTAGGAATGAAACAGGAAGAGGAAATAAAAGAAGTACTAATGAATAATCTCAGGACTTTCCTTATTGAGAATACTATAAAAATTTTACATAACCATCAAAATTCAATAGGTGTCTTGACCCATTACAACCATTTTCAGTAAGAAGAAAAAAAGAAAATCATCACTAAGTGGGGGGAGAGCAAACAGCTCAGCATGTCATAGCAAGCCATTTCACCACTAAAACCTCAGTGCAGCTTGACTTGATCCACAACGTGTGTTACTGATACCTGAGGACTTCTGTAAAATTAACTTGAACTTGATAGTACTTCAATATTGATCTTCACCTGTGTGTCAGCAAAATTACAGTCTATTGGATACTTCCGTGTAGTGTTAAAACTGATTGCCAGAGGGCAGGCATAAAGCAAGTACCCTCACCGTGCCCAAAAGAGCTCTTGTATTTCTGCATTATTGAAATAGCACCTTTCTAGAATTCAAAAATATTTTAAAAGATAGTCTTAAGCAACTCTTTTGAAAGGGCAAGGTGAAAAACTAGGACCACATTTCTCTCTGTCTCTCAGGCACCACTCAGAGCTCTCCCAATGTCCACATCTCGCAAAGCCACATTCCTCTCCAAACAGGATACTGAAGTGGAAAACTGGTATTTTTAGCATGCTCACTCCATCTCAGGAAGTAAAAATGTGCAATTAAGACAGGACCCTGCTGTCACAAGATACGTACTCTAAATAGTTTTAGAAGGTTAAAATGGTATCTGAAGATAAAATATCATAAAAATATTTTCTACTTCAACAAAATCCATAACATAAAGTTTCAGCAAGTCAAAAGATGTCATTAAAGGGAATTAAAGCAGTAATGTGATTAAGCAAATACTAATAGTTCACAAAGCAGTGACAGCGTCTGTACATATTGTCATGCTTAGCAGTCAGGTTCAACCAAACATCGCACAAATCAAAGTTGTTTTGTGGTTTGGTTTTGGATTGGGGGTTTTTTTAATATATATATATATATAGTTCATTCTTTTATTCCTCAAGTTTATAACATAAAAGATAATTAGTATCTACCATTTACTGGACATTCCTGAGAATATCTGACCATACCAGGGATGGGGGTTTTAACTTTCTGGAGTTTATTTCAAATGCTTGTTTTCCTAAACTTCAAATTTCCCCAAAACTGCAAAAATGCGATGGAAATTTAATTAAAAGTAGAGCAGTTTCAGCTCTTCTGAAAACTCTTCTAATTTTCTTTGTATAAGGTTTTTTCTGATGCTAAATTACTTCCCTGTGGATGGAAAAGGACGAAAGCTTAGACCAAGCAGACCGCTGATTTAAGAATTAGTCTCCAAACAAAAATCAGCATCGTGATGAACACTTCTTCTTGCCTACAGGTGTAGGCAGAATCTAATCTGAAGACTTGTTTTGAATCCTTTTCTTAATTTGTTCTTCAAGAGCACTAAAGAAAGAGATGAGCTGGAGTAGAAGGGATGAGTAAATTCACTAGTAAATTCACTAATTCCACCTACTTTCCTTATCTCAGTGCTTGCTGTATAGATACAAAAAAGAACTAGGATTTTAAAAAATCAGGATCACCTAGCAGTGCTAGTGCTCTGAAACAAAGGATGATATGGTGATTCTTGCATACAGAATATTTGCAAAAGGTTGAGACATATGTTTCACTGGAGATTGCTGCTCTTAGCTATTGGATAACATATTTTGGATTATTTCAGAAAAAAACCCAACAACAAACACTTTCACTGCAAGTACTTTTTTCTTTAATAATACAAATTGTGTAAACTATCAAGGGGAAACACACACACGTGTCACTTCTACACTCCACAATTCTGATTTGTGACATTCCTTATGTAAAATAAGTTAGACTGAAAACATTGACTATAAGAAAATTACCTAAGTCTACACCAAATGACAGCATCCAGACTATGACTTAAGACATGATTAATAATGTAATAAGAAATACTTCTCCTTAAGAGTCTTCCTGCCCCAGTACAACGCAAATAACATAGAAAGCCAGGAGTGCTTGCAGTATGTTGTTAAAGCAAGGTTACCAGTTGTTAGCCAGAGGGTAAAGCTCTGGTCACCAGGAACATGTTTATGTTCCCGTGTTCAGAAAGACGCGCACATCCTGTGTTAGAACGGTGGGCACAGCCAATTCGGTGCGACAGCTCGCAAACCCTCACGATTTAACATCATTTCGATCATCTGAATCTCTTCATGTAGCAAGAGAAATGAACCGGTGTGGCACAGTATTATTAAACAAAGCAATTTAAACCTGGCAAGTCCAAGGTCCTGGAAGAGCCCGAGACTACAACTGGCATAACTGTGAGAGGAAGGATTCACAGCATCTGTGAAACGGAGAAGAAAACCCACAAATATTCGTACTGCTTTAGTCTCTGCGGGCTATTTCTGCCTCTGGAGCTACCTGAGTTATGAATGCAGCGCCTCTCTGGATAGCCACAAATGCTGACAGCCAAAGGGGAAGGAGAAAATAGGTCAGAACAGCATTTTCTTTTGTAACTGAAAGAATTCTTTTCAGGTATGCCTTGATGCTGCTAAAAAAAAAATTAAGGAGAAGGTACCGTTTCATCTGACTTTCAGGCAAAGCTATAGTTTACACCACTTGTATGTGCAAGACAGGAATTGAGGAACGATTGTAACTGTTGCCTAAGTATGTGGGGACAGATCAGAATGAGAATTAAGAGTCTCCAGTTGTCATCTATAACATGTCATACTGAAAATTAAATCAAGATTTCTTTTCCAAAGATTACTGAATACTAATTACTACCCAGTACTACCAATTTTATATTAAAAAACAAACAACCAAAAAACCACCACCACACCAAGAAACTCTGCCAGTAACGTTTTAGGACTTGTTAGTACCAAGAATCACCACAAAACTAAAGTTAATACTGTTGTCACTGCCACCCTGTTTCTTCTTGTGCCACCTAAAAAACAAATCCTGGTTTCAACATCTCTGAAGTAATTAATTTCCATTTCAGACCTTAAAATTGCAGCTTTTTTTCTCTAATAAAGAATGGAATTACAAAATTACATTGCTTTCTTGTGCGCAGTTCTAGGTGTCATCAGGATGAAAGTTCTCTATACACCACACTTTTTATCACGATGTTTTTGCAGCACATTTATCATCTGTTTCAGTTTGTCCAATCAGTTATTGCTGAGCAAATCCCAGTGCTGCACACACTGTAAATCTGAAATGCAATAGGTCTTTTACCAAACCTTCTCCTTTTCTGGTGCTGCTCTAAAAGATGTATGAGCAAAGAGGTCAGACGTAAACGTCCACACAAAGCAAATTTCAGGCCATAACTCAGATTCATTCCCACCACTAAACATGACTCAGAGTGAAATTACCTGGCAGGGAAAGGATGTCCTCCCAAAACACGAGCTCTCACCACAGATTATACATTTCAGGTATCAAACCCCTGGAGAGTAAATATTTCACGTCCTTGTTGGAGCATGCAGTTTCAAGAGAACCCACTGCCTACTGTATTTTCTTTAGAAAATAACAGTTTTGAATTTCAAGTCGTGCTCAAAGTTGTCCGCAGAGTGGACAATGGACACTTTGTGCTCGGCAGCGAGGGCTGCCTTGACCAAGAGCACTGCCCTCTGTAAGCTGTTTGTCTTCCTCCGACAAGATGCACCCGTCCTCCCAGGGGATGATGCGAGGTTTTCAGTTTATGCGATGTTTAGAAGGAAAGTGGGGAAAGAAAGAGCAGAATATTATTTTCTGTTCAGTCTCACTAAATCCCCAGCCTTTCTGAGGGCCCCTGAGACGCCAGGGTGCCCCCATACCCTCGATCACTTCCAGTCCGACTGAAGTGTGGCCAGAAGGCAAAAGCTGTCACAGTTTCGGGTAACACACCGCTGACTGTACCGTGCACCAGGCGTTTGCACGATTTCCTGTCCTCCCAGAGCTACAGACATACAGGGTTGCTCTGAATGGCTTGGGAAAGTGCTGGATTAATGCCAACACAGAAAAAATCATTTCTGCTCTACTGACCTGCACCCAGAACACACCTGCTGGCAGGATACAACTTCTTGTATTTCAACAGTTTTTAAATCAAATCAGATAATTCCCATGCCAGAATTATTTCAGGACTACTTTGCAAAATGTTTCAAAACAGAACATTTTTGTTAAGTGGAATTTTCCCCTATTTTTTTTCAAATAAAATTCCTGTGAAAAAGAAAAAAACCAAACAGAGTGAGGAGTGGTGTGTATTCTCAGCTAACCTGTAGCAGAATTAATGCCAATTCTTCATTCTGTGGGTCATCTCCATGAATAAATTACCAGTCTTCATAACTACACTAATCTATTACAGTTCATTAGCTTCTTTCGAGAACATGATTAATAATAAAAAGTTTCATAAAAAAATAAATAGAAATAAAATCTGTTAGACACTGGTTAAAAATTTGGATGCAAAGTCCAGTGGGATGTATTTTCTGCTTGGCATCTAAATTCCCATTGATGCTGAGAGTATTTAATATTAATAGTTCTGAGCAAGTATGAAAAAGAAACCAGGTAATCTTGAGTAGATTTAAGGAAGTTTTAAAAGTCTGTCAAATTAAAAGTAGAAAATGGTAGTTGTCAGCTTTCAGTTAGTGTTTCTTCCATGTTTAGATTGCAATTTTGTAACCTCATCTTTCCACGCTAGATTTCTGGCGAAAGAACGTTCTTTCGCTAGAACATGGCATTTCTGTACACCGCAAGAGGTTAAAAACTGTAAAACCCAAGTGAGACAAGGATCGGGCATTTAAATAACAGTGGTTTTGGTTTTGAATTGCCAAGGTTGTCTCTAACAGTCTTAGTGGGACATTTTTAATCAAGTGTTTCAAAAGGTCACTGTATCAGTCAGCTACCACCACTGTCACAAGTAATAATAAGAGGTAAGTCGTATCATCAGTCAACTATCCAGAAGGGCATAATGTCAAATTAACTGGAATTTACACAGTAAGCACAACTACCGTGATTTAGTAATATATTCCAAGATTTCCCATTTTTTCTGAGGCTGTCTTGCAGCAGCACTTCCAGAGTTAGCACGGAAGTACGCTGCTAGACTCGTAGTCAGAAAAACATCTGATCGATCTTTTTTCATCTTTAGTTGGCAGAAGAATCTAAGTGGATGTAGATATCTAATGTGAAACAACCCCACCCATATAAAATGTGATATCTGCTTTTCAAATCTATTTTACAATTATTAGCTTCTAAACTAAAGGATTAGACTTTCGATACTAGTTCAAATGCTTTAACCTTGTCGTGACGCTCCCTAGAATAGTCCGAATGATGAACCCCACAGACATTAGCCCTTAAGCATAGTGTGAAGAGCCGCTGAGTGAAAAACCTTAGTCACCTTTCTTGATTCGCAGCACTCCTAGCCCAGCACAGAAACCAACGCCTAGGGGGATACATCAGTATCGGACGCAAAGATCTGCTTGGTTTGGCTCACCCTTCACGATACCATCGTTTTTAGATGACAAGCAGAGCTACATCAGGCACCCCTTCTGCAGGCACATGAATTGCGTTTCTGATGAGCTAAGCGATAAGGATTGTTTGGAGTGATGCAGGGACAGATTTCTCCTTATAAACCTATGTACAACTGTTACTCCATCTGTGAGTATCAGACAAAAATGATGAGCAGGAAAATAGGACAGGAGTATAACCACGTATAACCACGTTCTACTTGAAATGACAATGCCTTGGCATGGGTTTGGGTTCTTTTAAACAAAGAAAACAATTCACCATGGCAATATCGTTGCACCTCCATAATAATATTCCTGCATCTTTTATGGTGTTTCTTTTATTCTGCAAAAGGAAGTGACTGCATTTCCGTATAGTATACTATGCTGGTGAATCAATGGAAAACACAAATTAAAACCCACATCAGTGTGAAGTATTTTGTGTTCCAGTCCAAGTCCTCACAAAATTTGAGGATTCCAGCTTTCCACAGCCAGCCAGCACATTCCATACACTCACAAGATTCCTCAACACATTCATTGTAGCTAAGCATAATTTATATTTTGCAGAAAAATTAAAGTGGGCTACCTTCTGTTATGCTAATGTCAAGCAACCTCTCAAATACAGAATAGTCACAATTTCAAAATGAACAAGCAGCTCGTACAACACGCAGGTTGGTATGACAGCTGCCAGAACAGAGAAATGAGCCAGCTTTCTGTAAAATGCTATAGGAAGTTTCATGTACAGTTTATATAGTACAGGTTTAAGGTTTGCTGCACAATTCCATGCTTGATCAGATGTTCAGTGGACCATTCGTGGTGCTTCAAAGTCCTACCAAAGAAATGCACTCCTCCTCATCTGCAGAGGTTGCTTGCTTTCTTACGTCTGTGGAAGGCAGTGATTCGTGCCACATGCCGGACGCCCAGTGACAGCGGTACCTAGGGTCGGAGTCACATTTATAGACACCCTGCATCGATTTCAGTATGGTTTTGAAAGAATTTCACAGGGTTTTTGGAGGAGGGGGGTAGTTTGTTGGGTTTTGTTGTTTTTGTGTTTGTTTGGTTTTTAGGTTTTATCAGGATCTGTGTCTAGACCACACCGTCTCACGACTGAGAATACTAACTCATTCTCTACGGAATTATATAGCATCTTTATTTTTTTGATTTTTTTTTTTTAATTAAAAAGCAAAATTTATATATTTTAGGATGTTTTCATTTCAGCCTTCTTTCTAATGATTTCATCCTGTAGCCACCAACAACAAAAAAGTACGTTTGCTTATTGTAAAACAAAGACGACATGATCGGTTGATTTCGTTTTTCTCATTGCAAAGATGGGGCTAAGAAAACTTTCATGACTAAGTGAAATTGAAGATTATTAGACCAAAACTAACTAGACAGATTTATATTTATTGTGCAGGCAAAAATGTCACTTTGTCACAATTATGTTCACTGCAGGTTCTAGATTAAAAAAATTTCTTATCTAGTGTATTTGATCAATCATTTGTGAAGAGCTCTGTTCATAAGCCATGTAAGTCAGAATGTCTGGAGAGATGATTATATTTGGATGGTCACTCAGGGGGTATTTGACTGGAAAAAAAACCCCACTCAATGCCACTAAATTGTTCTACTTTCAGATTCTTTTGTGAATGGCAGGGAATAATCATATATTCAAGAGGCACTGGTTGTCTGTTCCTAATTGGAAAGTGTTCCCCATTAGACAGTGACTGTTTTATATTTCCCTCTAGGTCTGCAGCCAAAGGCTGAGGTTTATCCAAGTTTTACCCCCACTCCTTCAAGCACCATATTGAATTTGAATAAATTCAAATTTACACTCCATTTATGGATACTCATACTATGAAAACATTCTCATTTAGATCCATTCTTCATTGGCAAAAAGCTATCACTCAAATATCAAGAGTGCTGTGGGATTTAATTCAACCTGTAAAACACCTGGAGACTCAGAAGTTCATGTAGCAGTTTAAGGTGCTCAGCTTTTTTACCACTTACACCAATTAATTGACTCCAGAAGTCTTCTAAGCGCACCCATTTTCACACAATTCGTGCTTAGGCATTGGGTAAAAGGAAATCAGGAAAACACTGGCATAAAGACTACTTCAAGATTAATTCTATAAACAAATACGGTAGTATTCATCTTATTCCCATTCACTCATTTAGTCACCATGGCTCTAACATGTTTGATGACATAATTTTAATAATTTTTTTCTGCCAATGCTTTTAAACCAGAAATACTTTGTTGGTTCTATATTGCACTTATAAAGCAATAAAACACGTTCTAATGTCAACCACCCATCTGGAGGTCCCTTTAGGATTCTGCTATTTTCTCTAGCAGAATTTCGCATTGAAGCCTGAAAACCTGGTTTCTTCCCAGATCAATTTCCACAGCCTTTTAATTCAACCCTCTGATTTTCCCCAGCACTCTCCCTCTTCCGTGCCCGATTTTAAAGCACAAAGTGTGATGGAGCAGCTCAGAAATCAGTCGTGTGGCTCAGTTGGAGGAAATAGTAGAATTACAAGGATTTCTCATCTTGCTTTCGCTTTGCAAACTGCCCGTCATAGACTGAATCAGCAAGACTTGACAGCTCTCATAATAGGGTTTTTTTATTACAGAATTCTATTCCAAAGAAGCCTTCAGCGCACCGAGTAAGATACACAGCTTGCCTAAGCTGACAGCTAGGAAGCCCCGTGTTCATACCGACACCTCATTTGTAACTCCAGCCTGCAATGTGCGGTTCCCACATAGGGCATCACTTAACCACCCCGTGAAATTAATGCTGCCTTCAGGTGCAGGTACACAGACATTGCCTCGTGTTAATAAGAGGCACAGATAGGTGATAGGTTTTCTTTACCCAAACATTTCAAAGTGAATGCACCAAACTTCTCAGTCTCATGCTTCCAACATTATTTGGTATTTTGTGAAATCACAAGGGCCACTGAAAGATGCCCTCAAGCTTCTCCATTTTGGTTTCTTGCTCTTGGTCAAGAATACCACTGAGATGATGACAAGCCAAGACACAGTATGAATTCAAAATTATCAGCCTTTTTCTATCCTTATAATATCTTTTCCAAATTGTTATTTAGCCAGTCACTTATTTTACATGCCTCATGAATACAAAAACACAATTAAAGGCTTTCATTCTACCTCTTCAGCAAGCTCTTTCTTGTGGCTTTTTTTCCTGCTATCAGCTTGTAACATCTACCCCATACATGCAGTCATATCCCCTTAAAATGACTGGTTTAAGTGTTCCACTTGGCTTTAGATCATCCATTTATCTTCTGCAACATCATGCATTGCTACAAAAAGATCATCTTCAGATGGCGGCCAAGTTTCTAGCTCATCAGCATAGCCCAAACCGAGTGATACCTGTGTCTCTTGGAACACCCACTCCCTGCAGATACAGGAAAACCCATCCTCAGAGGAGCTGGGTTGCTTGGGAACGGCACATGTGAAGTCAATCACCCGTCACAAAAGGTACTGCAGCAAACCTGCCAGGAAAGTCAGGAAATTCTCATACTACAGGGATGAGGCAGTGCAAATATCAAGACGGGTAACTGTTGCACTTGTAAGACAAATAGAGGAAAATTAGCTTTCCGTGATGAACTGTGGGAGAAGGAAGAAATCTTATTACTAGGAAGGCTGAAAGCACGCTGTACATGAGCGTCTACTATTCTACCAACCAAGACATCCTAATTAGATTTCTCACAAGAGAACAGCAGTAAACCTTTTATGTTGGAGTACCTGGCTTAATTTATTGTTGACATTTTAAACCCTAATGCATTTTTACATATAAGCACAGATGGTGCTCATTGCTGTTTGATAAACCTTCTCCCCGTGGCCCTGACTAAAAACCACTCGTGCTCCATTCCACCCGCAGATTCAGACTAAAGACAGTTTGGGAGGTTTACCAGTGCTCCGGCGTGCCAGGGAGCGGATAGCTGCCTGGAAGTTCATGGGAGCCACGAGCCAAACGGGAAAGCCCTTTCTGGGCTTACAGAACGAGCGTTCAGCGTCGGTCACTGCCAAGGGCTGCGGGATCCGCGGAGGGGCGCTGTCTCCGGAGCCGTTGGCTGCAGTTCTGGGCCAGCAGTGACAGCACATAGGCTGTCGAGGAAGGCACCGGACAGCATAAAGTTAACGTCTCTCTTGGCCTCTAAGAGAAAAGCTCCAATATCTCCCTAAAACCAGTACCCTGTCCCAGTGAATTCACATTCATTCATGGATCCGAGTTCTTTAAAGAAGTCACTGTAACTACATACACATGAACTTTTAACTGAAACTCCCTGTGTACTCATCACCTGCAGAGCTCACTAAACTAAGTAAGATTTGAGGTTGCAAGATAAACTTTTGCTCAAAGTATTTTCATGCTCTTAATATTCCAAACAGGACGGGCTAACAGTTTGCCAGTTCCTGACTGCCGATGTTTCCCAGTGCTTAGGAAATTCTGCCCACTGCAAAGTAACGTGTGGGGTAAAGGACAGGGAGCCAGAGCACCAGCTCAGGTAAACTGTCATACCTTTTCAGGTGCTGACGGGACTATGATCAGCTTTACAAGCTGCTTTATAACAGAAGAGCTTGTTTTGTTTTGTTATTTCCAGATAGCTAGCTGGGTGTCCTGGATGACCAGGATCAGCCCAGGAGATACTGCAAAAAGCAGCTGACTTTGCATCTTAAAGATCTAAATGGTTTTAAGCTGAGCTGCCTCATCTGGAAAGGAATGCAGCAGAAACAGAAATCCACAGTCCAACCTTCCTGAGCCTCAGTCAGCAGCTTCATGTGCTCCGTGAATACCACCAACACACTGCTTAGCTTCATGGTAGGTATTTGAGGCCAACTTTCCAAAAGATAGCTTTTCTGAAATCTGCGCTCCCCGAGCCCACTGCCCCACGTAGGCACGGACATCAGGGCAGCCAGAACAGGCACTCGCACCGTCCTTCTCTGCAGGACTGCTCCACCGGCGCCTCTGAGCTTCGCAGGCGCTGTGTTAGCTGCCAGCCACTTACACGTGTGCCATTTGCTCGCCTCAATTTTTCTATTGCGTCTCTGCACAAATGTTTGCCTCACTGACCCCTGCGCTAGCCACGGCCAAGTCCATGGCTTTCCACAGCTCTGCCTGACCTGCAGCAGACAGTCCCAGCCGCAGAGGGCAGAACAGACGTCGCTGCCCGCCCCTCCAAATCACTGCTGCTTCCTCAGCTCTTCTTCCATGTGACAGCGCTGCTTTTCTTCACACTGACGTTTCATATTGCATGAAGTGTTAGAAAAAGGTCTTTTCTTTCTAATTTACACCAACTAAGATATTTATATTACGGTATAACCTTGTATGGCACTTCAGTTTCCAAAGACCCTCTGCTAGAGCATGCAGACACACAGACCTTCATGTTCAAGGGCTTAGGAAGCAGAATAACCAAATACATAAATTGTGTTATTTCAACCCATCTTTCTTCTTTTTCTCTGTCTACATCATCAGTAATTTACACACGTTATGCAGTTACCTTACAACATGAAATACATGATGTTTCTGAAGGCCCTTACAAATGAAAGGTGTTACAAATTTTTCTGTATTATTTGGCTCCGACTCCGTTTCGGTTAGTCCTGTTGTGCGAGTTGTTACAGAAGGCATTTTCCCAGTACTCAAAAAGCACATTTCTCAGTTTTAAAACCTGGCAAGGTTCTCAGCTGACAAAACCATACTCATATGTGCTACTGGGGATGGTGTAATGTTTGCACACACACGTTGAACATCTCAGATGAATACACCTCTACTTAAATAAGTATGCTTTTATCTTTTATATTGCTTTAATTGGTTCCAAGAGCTAAATATAGCATGTCCCTTTTCTTAAAACTGCAATTCTGAGAACAGATATGGGTGGTTACCCAGAACCCTGTAGATAATGGGGTTATTAAGTATCTCTGCCACCAGTTTGGCAGTAGTAAAATTGTATACGTGAACCAAGAAACCCATCAAAATCAGAAAGCTGTCATCTGTTTAAATTATTAATGAATATTCTTTCTTTCTTCACTGTTATCAAGACAAAAACAGAAGTAATCTTCTGAGGAGAAAGTTCTAGATATTCTAAAACAACGAATACGGGGGGAAAAAACCAACAACAAACAAAAACCCCCAAACAACCCAACAAAACCAAGCTACATGTGAGAATGAAAACTTCACAACTCTAAGTATTATCATCTCATTTGCATATTTGCACGAAACAACTTCTGCAACTGCAGAAGCTCCTGAAAATAAGAACTGCTAAATAATAAGCTATATTTATTTATCATGGTTACTGCCCTTTGTATTGTTTTATTTGTTAAGGTCACAATAAATATCTCCAATATTATCCATTAAAATGTGATCACAGGAATAAAAATCGTTCAAGGGCACCTGTTCCCAATGCATGATTCAGTTTTTTAAAATATATACTCGATTTACATTAGATTTCATTTTAAAACTTTCTTTTTTTATTATTTTTAATCTTCTCCTTATATGCTCAGCTATGAGATTCTGTGTGAGATGGGTAAAAGCCAAGGAAACTTTATCACCAAACAGTATACCAGATGTTTGGAGAAAACAGAAGCCATGGAGCTGCAGAAGGAGGAACGAATTGTTGGCAACAATCTTCCTCCTTTCTCATTATCCTGCATTTACTTTCAATTGTACGTCTCAACTATGGTAGCACCACTGGCTATCCTTTACCTCACTACATCTCCAAAGCCGGTGTGTGTCACTAGAGCCAGTCGTGTCACACTGATTGGCATTGACCAAGAGTTACCTTTCAGCCAGCCACCAACCGGAGAAGCTGCTTCTGCCTAGAGAGCCGTTCCCACGGCAGCAGCAAGGGTGAAATGAATCACTACATCTAACAGGCAGCATCGCAGGAAACATCTTCAACTTGCAGAGGCAGGATTCAACCCAAATCAACCAATGCTGTTGGTCACGTCTGCATTTCTTTGCTTCTATTATTTTTCATAGGAATGTTTTTCCTGTAAAGTCATGTCCTAGCAACACCATTTAAAAAATTGCAGGTGAATATTCTCTGTTATGAGCTGACAATTTCCAAAGAAGTAGGGCAGTTACGTACTGAATGAGGATGAACTCAATTTGTTTTTAAAGTACCTCAAGTTTTTTTCTATGTCCATCTATGCTCTGCCTCAGTTTTCATTGAGGGACATTTTGGCACTGAATTCTCAGTTGCCTTTCACCGGGTCACTAGAAAGTTAAACTTGACAGTCATAGCGTCTACCTCCCCCCAGTTCGAGTGTCACTCAGTCCTTTTCCATCGTCATTACTCAAAGACCCCCGCAGTCAGTCCCCGCAGCTAAGCTGTACAGCACTGTACACAGGTTCTCCCACTCGGAACCACTGGTGTCCACCACAGCTGGATCCCAGAGCATTCAGAAGCGAGCAGTCGACTGGACGAGGTTTTTGGCAGAGGGAGCTTATGGCAACCCTCCAGCTCTGTGTAAGAGCTCCTTCTTCACCATGTGCCTCCATCGGGCTCAGAGGACCTGTGACATCTCCACCATTTTGAGCCCTTCGGTCTCAACTGGGCAAGACCCTGAGCAACTGGATCTCACTGTAAAGCCAGCCCTGCTCTGTGTTCAGCAGGGTTGCACATGATGACCTCCAGAGATTCTTTCCAGCCTATATTACATGTATGTCTGTATAACAAACAAATCCTCTTTGCATGGCAGAGCAGAGGCCAAGAATCCTCTGGAAAAGAGGAGAGCTAGCCGTGTGCTGCAGAGGAAGGAGTGCCTGCGCATTCCCACTGCGTGACGGTGGAGGGCCGTCCCTTTCCAGGGGGCTTGCAGGAGCCACAGTAGCGTGGTCAGGACCGTGTGTGCCGCTGGTGGAGCCGCATGTCCCCCCAGCCAAGCAGGGCAGCCACCCAGCTCTGAAGGCTTCCAGAGACCTCCAAAGAGAATGCATTTAAAGCGTATCGATTTTCAGTATTATTTTTCTTTCCAATTTACCGGTCAGACGAGAAATTTCAAAAATTGTAAACACAGTAATCACTACAGAAATTAAGTAGCTTAATTATTCAACAGCTTTTGTTTTGAAAATAAAAGGTCTTCATGAATGCAGCCAGCCTTCAGGGCTGGATAGGAAGAGCTATTAGTCAGCTGTGGTTGCCAATGATCCAAAAAATCCCTAAGAAACCTTGTTTAAAACCTTTGATCAATTCCTTTTACTTAATGGCAGTACAGAGACTCATCAGATTGCCTTTCCTGGCAAGAGCATTTGACTTTTTTAAGGGTAAGATTGAAGACATTCAAAGTTCACTACCTCTCTCATTCCTCCACTGCCAATTAACAGCTCGTGGTTCTATACTATTCAGTTTGGTGCCAGCATTTTCAGAGTCTAATGTTATCTATGTTATCTAGCAACAGGAACGAGGTCAGGAAACTAGTTCAGATACATTACTTTCTAGTCTCTTTTCCTGATCCTTAAACTTACTGATGCCAATTAGCAAAGTACTAATGAACCTCTACCTATATTAAATGGCTGCTGCAATTCCTAAAACAAGCCATTTCCAATCCTAACTCTCTAAGAAAAAAGTGAATTGCATCGTGACATGCATTCTAGTTAGCGAGAAGTATTTAATGTATTTCTTCTTGCAGGCTGCTCAAGTGGGGCACAACCAGATAACTGCATTTGCATCGACACTTCACAGCAGCCAGTCTTTAAAGTGCTGATATATTGGTTTATAACCCAGCTATTGTACACACAGCTCAGGGCAGCGAGTGCTCCCCTTCTCATTTCACACAGTAGTTCTGCATACTGATGACTGACTGACTACTAGGAGCTCTGTGTGACTGTAGTCGCTTTATTTGGTGCTACTGAACTCAAAACTCAAACTACATGGAAGATCTACAGCAATATGAGCATTTGATTTCATGGAATCATAGTACCTTTCTGGTTGCAAGCTGCCTCCAGAACTCATCTAGCCTAACCCTCCAACCAAAGCAAAGCTAACCACAAAGTTCGGCCTGGTTGCTCATGTCCTCATCCACCCAAATTCCAAACCCCTGCAGGATTTCCATCGCCCACCTGAGCAGCCTGGGTTCAATGCTTAATTCTTCAATTTCTCTCATGCTTACTTAATTTGAGAAAAGCTACACAAGATGCTCTGGGTTTGGTTGTGGGTTTTCTCATTCTGTTATAGTACTTCTCCAGTATTTATTTATTTCACATGAAATGAAAGACAGAATCACGTGCCAATATTACTAAACTCCCCAAACTAATTTTCTGACAGTACCTTTCCAGTCAAGCGATGGGAAGAGCTACAGCCCACCTGTGGGCAGGCTGCGCTGCAGGCAAAGCCACCAGCGAGCTGTGGCTTCAGGCATCCTCTAGTTCTGTGTAAGTCACTGTCCAAATACGCTTAATAAACTTAGTAAACACCCCAAAACGTTGCATATGACTGAGTCCAATGAACAGGACCAGATATTTGCCTCCCTACATAATTTATTAACAATTCCAGCTCAGACAATAGAAGAAAGTAAATTTTTTGAAGTGTTATGTCCATTCGATGTAAAATTGTATTGTCTCAAAAGGTTTGACACCATGGAACTACCTTCCATTTTTAAACGGCACAAGGAAAAGGAAATCCTTATTCTCACTCTGAAAAGCCTCTGTCATAACTACAAATAGACTTAAAAGTTGCTTTGCTGCTTTTCAGGACTGTGGTTTAGAAAGATTCATTGCTTAGAATAGGAGAGATTTTCTAAACCCTACCTTTGTTTATAAAGTGGGACAGATCATTTACTAAATAAACAACACCTGAACATCTTTAAACACCCAGTGACGGAGCAGGATTTGTGACCACACGCATGAGAGCTTGGTTCTGTTCCATCATCTGCCAAAGACTGCAACTTCAATAAGCTGTAATTTTAAAATTTAGATTCTAATAAATAAAAATTTTTTAAAAATCAAGTAATGCTTCTCAAAACATGCTTGTTTTGAAGATATGTTAGATAACATCTGCATGATACTCAGATTTCTAAAATCTGGGTTTATATTAAAAACAAAACTTTGCAGAAGAAGACATTGTTAACAGGAGACAGACTGGAAAGATCCAGGCAATGAAAAGACATTTCCATTTACGTATTTAATCACCATATCTATTTTACATTGCCCTAATTCTCTGCAACAAGAGCCAATGTTTTCTTTTAATCCTAATAAAAGGGCTTTGTTCACACATTATTGAAATGCACTTACCTGCCTGGTCCCACAGGGATGACCCTGGCAACACTGTGGAGCTGTACTCCTATTTCAGCTTTATCATAATTTAATTAGCACTATTAAAAAGATATCCCATTTGATGCAGAACTAAGAATGCTGTCCCTTTGCTAGAGTCACAAAATACTGGACATCTTCCCTCACACTTTCTGTCCTCTATATGTCAGCTTGCTGTGGAAAGCAAGCAGTAGTTACGATGAAACTCAAGAAACTTTAGCAGGTACTGGCAGTGAGAGATTACAGATTATGTGCTTTACCAGTGTTTCACAGAAATTCATTAGGTAAATTCAAGAATCTTAGTGCCATCCCAACAAAGCTTTGGATTGAAGGACTCCTCTTAGACATCAATGAATATCAAATATAGGAATCTGTTAAAGAATTGATATAACCATACCAAAATTAGAAAAGGACAAGCACTGTAGGGCTAGGGCTTTCATCAGTAATCTTTATAATTCAAAATATTGAAAGTCAATTTATAAGATTACAATAATAAAATAGTTTCTAAACTGGACCATAAACCAGAGGTCCACGAAGTCTGTGGCAAGAACACAGAACCATACTAGACAGCAAAATGCACTAATGCATCATGCTTATGTGGCTACATACCAGCTATAAAAACCTTTAAGGGATTATACTTGTCCATTCAGTCTGAAACCTGGAAAAACTTTCATAATTAAGTATTTCCCTCAGCCTCTGATATATAATCAAATTTTATTTTATAAAGAACCAATTGAAGTCTCAAATGTATGTATTTTGGACATCTTCAAGTGCTTATCAAAAACGTCACATTGCATTTCACAACAGATTTGCTCAGGATGCAGAACTCTGCTCAAATAATAGTTTTAACACATCCTTGAGTCATACAATGAATATATTTCGGCTTGTATATTCTTATACAAAAAACTAACAACTTGAACTATGGACAAGAAAGATAGAAAGATCTTTCTTTCATTGCAATCAGCATTTTCTACAGGATAGATGTCCAGTGAAGGGTCTTTGCAAAAGAAATACAAACATGAATTTATCTTTGCACTTGAAAGACCTAAGAGCTGTCTTCCATGAGCATACTGATGGCAAAAATAAAATCTGTGTAGGAAAGCTCTAATATAAGACCAAGATGATTCTTTCTTTTTAAATTCTTTATGCTTTTCATTAAAATGAAATTCTGTAACTCAGTGATACAATGGCAAGAAACTGTAGGGGAAAAAAAAAAATATAAGCATTTATGTCTCCAAAAGAAACTTCAGAAATTAGGAAAGAGCAAAGTGTGCTGAAAGGTCATGGCAAGCAATTGCCATCTTCTTTCCCTTAATATTCACCTTCATTATTCCTCCTCCAGTTGCAGTAGGAAAGACATTAGCGATCAAAAAAATAACTGTCAAAACCCTTCTTAACCGACCTGTGGTCGGTTTATGGTAGCGTAGCTTAGACGAGCAACGGCCAGCCCTTTCCTAACAGGGTGACCTCATTGTCATAGTCGCTTCCCTTCCGCACCATCAGATGACGGCCAACATCATAAGACAACACATGCTGGGACATGTAAGACTCTGCCTAGGAGTTTCTTTGTGTTAGAGAATTTCTAATTTGATCTTTTATCAATATGGTTTTTTTGAAACCTTAATATAGAACATACCTTGGTCTAAATTTTCCTGGATCTAAAGAGTTTAGCCCTGAACAGGTTGTGCTGGCCTCAGACCTCCTTGGCAATATTTTATAAAAGCCTATGCTGGATCCCGTTCAACATCCAAGAACCTTCTTTGGGATCCGATACAGGACTGTGGTGAGAACTTCCCAAAATCCCCACATAACATACCACTAATAGAGCAATTAATTAGTGATGGTATCCAAGATTATAACAAGATCAGATTTCAAGAAAGGTGATACTCCAGCTGTTCAGTAACTTGCATTAAGACATTTGACACAATTATGCCAAATCACAGCGCTTACCTTGTTATTTTGATGTCAAGTGTGACAGGGCAACAGAAACCCCAGAAGTTCTTTCTTTCAAGTTAACACAACTCCGGTGTGAATGGACCTGAACACAGAGAAAGACAATGCTGAAAGCGTTTCTTGCAGATGCTCTCAATAGAAAAATACATAGAAGTATATAGATTTTGAAATCTCTTTTTCCTTCTGATTCAAGAAAACTCTTTAAAATGCAGTTTACAGAGCCCAGCCCACTGACTTCAACTGTATTTTATGCAATACACTGGCTTACACTTGCTAAGAACTGGCTGCTTACATGAAATCAAATTACTATATCTCTACGGTCACCACTATGCATTTCAATGTCATTTTAAAATGCAAAAAGAATTCCTACGGTTCCCACTGGTGATTTCTGCTGGTTTCCTTTTTCTCATATGATTGGCCTCAGCAACCACAAGTTTAAAACATTATTTCAAATAAAGAACACGTTATCAGTTCCAGAGTTGCAGTTAACCCAGAGCAAGACCCAGTAATAGCTTGCCTAGATAATGAAATCAATTGTCAAGGTCATTCTGTTGGGTGAATGAGAGACAATCCTGTAAGAGCACTTGGTAGTACGCTTAGTGGCAGATGAGGCATGAAATGCTTTTTGACACCGTGCCTCACTCCGCATATAAAACATTAGCAGAGTATCAGACTGTTCTTTACTGGGATCTACTTTAGCCTAACAACGGGGCGATTACTCCAACTGCAAAGTTAAACATGTATCACGATTCCTTCCCACTGCTTCTGCAAGACGCTGCAGGCGAGTTTCAGGAGTTCATATGCTGACAATTTCTGGAGTTGTTTTCTGGAGAACTGCATCAAGCCCAGAAGAATCTGTGTTTCACAGGCATGATGACAAGTATGGAGAAATATTGCCATTTTTTCCCTGCTTCGGCACTTTATCCTCCATGAAGGAGGCATTGTAAAGAGGGATTCGTGTCAGAAGAGGATTAGGTGCCAGAGACAAGGCTTCCCACTGATCGTATGGAGAGAAGCAGCAGAGATCCATGGTCACCAGAAGCTGTATCCCGTCTTCTCCTTACGTTACCCTCCAGACCCCGAAGTCCCAGTAAGAAGCAACACGGTGGCTTCCTGCGGGCTCTCCTGCTTCCTGCACCTGCTGACACTTCTCCCAGCGCGTCTGCTCTCCTCACTTCCCTCCTCCTGGCTTGTCTCCCACTCAAAGTCCCAAGCAACAGAGTCCCAGGGGAAATTCTGTTCTCCAGCTTAAGCACTACTACATAGAAAGATCTCATTCCAGACATGGATAGTGGGAAAAGGTAAGGAGGAGATGTTAAACAGATTCAGACTATCTCCTCCAGGGTCCACTTTGCCTGCGTTTAATTCGGGCACCTTTCAAGCAAAGGAAGAAGGGGGGGAGGGTGTACACATGGCATACCGCCTCCTGTCGAGGAGGTTCAAAATCCGGGAACAGTCCCAGATCAGCTGCTCGATGAAGACAGACCTTTAGGCTCAGTGACCTCGGATTAATAATACGCTTTGAGGGCAATTCTGTTCCCATAAAACCGAACTGCGCTTTTCAGTCTCAGGTTTCACGATGTAGTCTGTGTTTTACTGCTACATTTATAGATACATCAAACATTTATTTCAACTAAGCACAGGTATATTTATTCATAATACTCATTTGTTGTCAGGAAAGTTCATTTCTATTATTATTCGACAGAGAGATGTGAAAAAAGAAAGACTTTCTGACTGGGTAAAAAAGTCTCATAGTCATCCCTTGGGTGGTGTAATTGAAATCAGAGAAGACAACACAGACACACTGAATAAGTATTTAGGACAGGTTTGGGCTGGGTTTTTTTTGTCATGTATTTTTCATGAGGTTCTTCATCTTTTTACAAAATAAAGTCTCGTACAAACACATATACATTCCCTATTTAAATCATGGTGGGTTTTTTCCTGAAAATAAGTGTTTTCAAATAGGCAGCATACAAGAGCTACTCACTAAAATAGGAAAGAACAAAGATAGCCTGATTCAGTCAAGAAGTTGCCCACGGAAGAACTACCCAAAACTTTCTCATACTTTTGGAAAAAAAAGACTTAATGAGAAATTATCACGGGTCTGACACTGAAGAGCACAAAACAATTTTTTCCTGTTTCTCTATGAAAATCTAAGCACCCAGCTGGTTATTCTGCCAGTAACTACCAAAAGCTTCTTTCAACAGGAGGAAGGAGAGTTATACAGCAACAACTACACACAAAAACATTTAGAAGCCAATAAATGAACTACTTACACAAACTTTTGCCATTTAAGATGGAAATATTAGTATATTCTCTGATTACTTTGTTAACATGAATTTTGCCCTGACAATTTCTGCCCCTTTCAATCCAGAACATGTTTCCCTGCTCGTTTATCACCCAGCTCCAAAAAAATCACAAACGTTTCAGCTGCCCTATTGTAGGTTCCACAGCTTTGCCAAAGAGATATACTTTATACTATACACTATATACTTTATAACCATAAAGCATCACGTATCCAAGACACACATCATGTGTAAAGAGCACTTAAAGCAGAGGACCAGAATAATTGCATTAATAAATAAAACCTTTTCTACTGTTGGCACAGTTACCTATAAAATAACTCAGGCCTGGAACCTCATGAAATGTAGTGTAATTGTTCAGTTTAAAGCTTTATCATACTTGAACTACACAAATCAATAGTTATTACAAAATTAAATAGGCTTCTTGTATTCAAGTTTTGTTGGCTGAAACTTCTGCTTTGGAAGAAAGACATTTTATTAAGATTAAACACAAATCTATTTTGTATGACTCAATTTTTCACTCAGAGAGATCTGTTTTCCCCACTACTTATGTATGCCAGTAGAACAGTTAAAAATGATGAATTCCACTTTTACAATTCTACACAATTGCGGCTACTACGTACCATATAACACAAAAAATGTCTTTCAATATTTACTTTTTTCCAAAAAGAAACCATTAAGCAGACATGCAGCTCCACAATAGTGCACACTCCCTTCATAAAATTTAATTAATAGAAAGTACATAAAAACCTAAATGCATAAACATGGATAATCTTGACTTTCTTTACAAACATCAAGATCTTAGTATAAGGAGTGTATATAATAATATAATATAAATACCATAATAAACAATACTACTTTTGGAATCTTTTATTTAAAAAATTCGACTTATTTTTAAAGGTGACCGTACTGGAGGTGCCAATGAATGAATTCCTTTTCCTCGCGCAAGTTTTGTTAAATCTTTTTTGATATTTCTTAGACAAGAGATGACGGCTTATCTCTTGTCTTACGATAACGGAAAACCCATAGCCCAAAAGGGAATACGTGAAGGATCTCATTATTGTTGTTTTCATCCATTTTAAGATCTCTAATCATGTTTTTGCAGAACATTTCTCAAAGTAGTGCCATACCGCTATCCTCAGTCTAGAGAGCCATAATTGAAGCTAAGAGGTAAGTTTTATTCAAGGCCACGGAAGAAATACATGCCAACATTAAATTCCTATATCCTAAGTACACGGACAAGTTTTTGTGCCAAAGCAGTAAGCTGAGACTCGGGACACATCCAAAGAGCAGTTCAAAGCTCGAAGCCTCGTTGGTCCCCTCCGCCCAGACGAGCTGGGCAGGCACAGACAGCGACGGGCCACTGCAGCCCGGGCCACCGGGGCCACGGGGGTCCCGAGGGGCTGAGGGGACAGCCAGAGCCAGACCTGGGAGGTGCAGACGCGCCAACAGAGAACCCGGCTGTTACACCACAGCTCTGCAGCCAGCTCACGCTAACTGAGAGGGTTGCACAAGGTATATAAACATGCCCCGGAAAAACAGTTTCACATAATAAACAATCAGGGGGCTTTGATTTTAAATATTGGTCTCCAAGGAACAGAACCAAAATAATTCATAGTTAAAAAAAAACCCCACCCAAAACCAAACACACAACATTCATTTCACCACACAAGATTTCCTTTTTTTTTTTTTCTTTCCCTTTTCCTTCCCAGCTACTGACATTAGGGAATAAAGAAACAACCTAATCATTGCAGAAAAGGGTTGCAGGTAGGTTATTTTACCCTGCTGAGAAGAACATTTCCAAACCTTAACCCAATTTTTACAAGAATACTACAGAGGAAGATTGTTTCTGGCTACTGTAATATGTATGTTATGATAAATTGAGATTTTCCACCTACTCATCATAAGACTTCTTCCCTCCCAATTAAGGGAATGAAATTTTAGTAGCGTTGCTTCCTATTGCAACAAACTACATTTCTTTTCCCCTTGTTAACTCCCACTATGATACAAATATTAAAAGATTCATTTCTTTTACTCTGCTTCTGCAAAATACCACATTTATAAAGGCATCATAAATAATATATAGTGATGAAATAACTTATATTTACTGTAATTTCACTTTTGAGAGGGGAAAGTATTATCTGCCCAATTTGAATTCTGAATCCGGAGAATACTAGCTAGTCACTGGTTTTGAATAAAACCTTTTATTAAAAATAATTAAAAATTCATGCTGGAAAACATGTGTATGGATTGAGAAGTCCTGAAGATGTAAGCGCTCTGTCTGCAGCACCACAAATGCAGCGAACGCAGAGGCAGCTGTGCTGCCAGCTTTCCTACACCACCTCGCCAAACGAGACTCTTCCCAAGCCAGTGGAGCTGTTTCTAAGTTAGGCAGAATAATTCCCTCTTTGCACCTATTTGAGTTCAGGCTGGGTTGTGCAGCTACAAGGCAGGGCATTACCTAGAGTATGTCACGCATCTCATTTTTGCCAAAGTAGGAACTAAATTCCTGTAAAGAAGGAGGCTGACATGCCAGATGGGCTCTCGCTGGCTTCACTGGCACTGACCCGTCTGTAATAGAGGTTGCTTTACATGGGAGATTGGGAAAGTGATTAGATACAAATATAGCTAGAGAACATCTTCAAATTCCCTTTAAAACAAGGCTCTGGACGGGACTCTGAACTTAAAGAATAACCATAGTATGGAAAACAAAGAGCAAGCGAGAACACGCTTTAAAGGAGAAAGCGGCAGAGGAGCGCTGACGGTCAGGGGCCATCAGAGGGTTCAAAGCCAGGAAACACCAACAAGAGCTCACGTAGATGGTACAAACACAAAAAGTTTAAAGAATGTTTTTCTATTAATTGCTATTTCTAACACAGATAATTTCTCTTGGAGACCTCAAAGCTTCCACAGCACTGCTTTTTCCAGAGAAGAAAATTTACCATTTCCTGTACCTGAAGTAACACCATTGCTATTGCAGTAGGTTATTGCAGATTACACTTCTTAAAGTATTAAGGATTATCTTACATCTCTAATATTCCTTAACTGCGATACCATATGGAAAAAAATCATCTTATGGTGGTCATATAACATTGTTTTGTTAAAATTTCAGGGCTTTATCAATTTAAGCTCATAAGTACCACAAGAGACACAGTATCCTATTTAATCCATCTGCCAATTTTATAGTAATAAACAGAGAAGTCCATCTGCAAGTACTGGTGTTTTTTTAAAACAAAAAAAAAAAAAAGAGAAAGTAGAAATTCTCAACATAATATGTGCTATAGCAGTTGTAACAAAGCCAGAAAGTGCTAATTTCTGAGGAAGAAAAGTCCCTATATATTAAACCTCAGGAACCTCCAGACCAAAATAAAAGAAAAAAAAAAAATTAAAAAAAAAAAAAAAAAGATCATCTACTGAAATCCTCATCCCAGCCCCACTTTTGTCAAGAGAACATGGTCTCCTAAAAACCCTGCNAAAAAAAAAAAAAAAGAGATCATCTACTGAAATCCTCATCCCAGCCCCACTTTTGTCAAGAGAACATGGTCTCCTAAAAACCCTGCTTCTGCCAGCCCACACACCATAACAACACGTCACTACCTTGTCCTCCCAGCCCCAGCATGACGGGCCGCCAGGGGCCATGAAGCAGCGAGCCTCGAGCAGGTCCTCCACGTGCAGCTGTCCAGAGGGGCCTCTGGGCTACACCACAGTTTTGTTGGTCATTCAAATCCACCTGGCGATTCTTAGAGACTTGTAACCATTTTTGCGATGGGAAGGCAGAAATAGGGCTCCTTTAGCCCTATTTGTCTTGGGGAATAAATCCTGGGCTCTAATTTTTAGAGGTGTAGCATAGCTTCTAGAACTGATAGGTCTCGATCTGTTTTAATTAGTAGAAGAGATCATTTGTAACAAGCTAGGAAAATAAAAAGTATAAAAACAGGGAGTTTCCAAAACCCACAAAGGAATTGCAACGTGAGAAGTTGTGAAGTGTATAGCTTTATGCTCAGGGCATAATTCACCCACTAGCTGAGATGAGGTTAGGTAGAAATTTCTCCTACTTATCCCATAAATGCATATAATTACGCTTTCGTTTGCATCTTTTACCACACTTTTACAAGGCAATTAGGCTTGTGGTCTACGTAGACACACTTTATGCCAAATTTAATCAGTCTTTCACAGTGTAAGCAATGTAATTTTGACAGCCTGAAGCTTAGTTAAAAGTGCAAAGTATCCACAAGAAGGTGGGGAGGTGGCCGGTCAGCCATCGGTGGGAAGCTGGGTCCGTCTCTCACTGCTGACCTTGCGCCTACTCAAGGTGCAGGCACACAAGCAGCAGTTAGCGCATGACAAACGTAGCAAGAGAAAGAATTCCTGGCTAAAAAAAGTTATAATATACTGCCGTAACAGAGAAATGTCATCTGCTCCTTAAACTCGGTAATAACTTCATTGCATCAACACCTGACGGCTTCCGTGATAAAACAGCACAGACAAGCAATGCTGGTAACGGGTAACACCCAGCGCCTGCAGAAGCTGGAAAGGGAATATGAGAAGCAGCACGTCCCTCCCCCCATGAACTTACAGATACACACGCCTGAGAAAGCAGAGACCTTGTATTTGGGTTTGCGCTGTTTGGGTTTTTTTTTTTAAAGAGGAAGAGAGAGTGAGATTTTCTTAGCTCTCAAGATGATGGCTGAGAATCTGATTCGCCTTTAAGTTACTGCTGTTCAGACATACGGCACTCCTAGGAATCCTTCATTTGCTTCCTCTTCTCCCTCCATTTATTTTCCCTTCCATCTGTAACATTCAGTAAACGCAGCAGCTGTCTGCAATCCATCTCAGCTCAAACATAGATGTTTCACTCTAAAACATTCAGTGCATGTGTTTTGAAAAATAAGTCATGTAATATTCTACATTATTTAAAAGCTTTCATCGTTCTTTGAAGGCTACTGTAAACAGTAGCTGCAGGGGAGTTCATTTAAATATATTCACTTTGAACTGCAAATCATCTATGGTGGAAAACAGAATGACACATACAATTTTACCTTTTTTCCTGCTAACTGTTGTTTACAAATGTTATAAAATCTGTTTTAAAATTCAAGGGTATGTCAAGTTTCAGGCAGTTAATTATCAGTGTTAGAATGAGTACTCTGGGCTCCTAACACTTGATGGGCCTTGGGGGGGAAATTAAGCAGCGTTCAGATTAGGCAAGCAGGATTGCTTCTGGCCAAAATACACAAAGCCACAAGGCAGCAGCCACTGAGACCAGGATCTGCGCACACCGATAAGCACAGACAGGTGGAAAGCGTGGAATTTCCCTGGCAACTGAACACTCCCAGTTCTTTCTGAACCACTGATACCAGCCTCAGAAAAAACCGGCCACGGTCGAGCGGGCTGTGTCGGTGAGCCAGCCCTTCCTGTGCTCACAGACTCACCACAGGCGTTTCAGCCCTGGCTGTGCGCGAGCGCTGGGGGAAGAAAGACGGAGCACGGGTTTAATATGGGCACCAGCTGCAGGGTACCACGAACGGAGTTCCGCTGCTACTGCAGCACTTGGGAGCGATAAAGCATGCAGCACCCTGCAACAGACGCACCAAGCACCAGGCCCACGCGGAGAATGCTTACAGAATAAAACAAGATTTTCTAATAACATATTTCCTACTAATAATAAGTTCAAAGGTGAAAGTGATAATGTTTTATAAATCTTATCGACTTCCAGAACTCAGGTCTTGTTGTTAATGGCATTATTGCAGCAATAAAGCTAGGTCACTGCGTTGAAATGGCGTTCCAGAAGCGACTAATTCCATTCGCTACTGGCAAAATCACTTTTTGATGTTTTATATGTAAATTTCATTAACCACCACATAATAATTGCCCATTAAGTCAAACACTACTCACCAGTTCTTAGATTAAACATACTTCCATATACTTATTGGTAATATATCACCCCAAAAAGGATGGGTTACTACACCGCTGCCAAATAAGTGGTTTACTGGCGGTAGAAGGATCAGTGGAGGTGGGAAAAGAGAAAGGCACCTTTTTGTGTTCCCGGTGTGACGCTTCCTCAGAAGCCACCACTGCCCGCGCCAGCTCGCCCCCCTGCAGGGCTGGCATCCCCGCGCTGGCGCAGCTCCAGCGCGCCTCGCTGTCTGCCCTGCCGAGGGACGCTCACGCCTTCCCCAGAGGCACACGGCACTCGCATGGCAACCTGGTCACCCTTATCTAAGCCCGTTCGAGCCGGCCAGCAAGACGAAGTGGGATTCCTGTAGAGCGGGGCGGCAGCCAGGGCAATGTACCCTCTAGGTGCCACGCTGAGAGCAGCCAGGCTGGGGCGCACCGCGCTGCCCGGCGCCCGCTGTGGGTACAACACCGCCTTCCTAGTTCCCTTGTCTGCTGCTCGGGGAAGCGGTCTGTGAAATAAAAGGGTGGCACAGAGCTCTGTGGTGTCACAGCTAAGCCTGGTTTAAACTCAGACACCCCTCTCCCTTTCTGAGAGACAGCGTAAGGCCCCAGCGTCACTGAGAGCTCTGGCTTTACTGTGCCAAAGCGCAAAGAAAAAGGGACAGGCCAGAAAAGCTGCTACGGCTGCACCACGGCCTGGAGACAGCAAGGCCACCCAGAAACAGCCCGACAAAGGGATGCCGTAAATACGGATTCTTTTTATTTTATCTTATTTTTCAGTTTTGAGACAGACATCAAAGATGGAAATCTGAGTTCTAGCAAATGGAACCGGAAAGTAAGGTATTCTGCCTTGAATTTGTGGCCTAACGCTTCTTTGAGAAGTTCCTTATTTTACAGAGCAACACCTGGAAAGTCAACACACTTGCTCTTTCATATATATCCCTTTACCACATAGATGCTTTTGTTCTGAAGCAGGAACCTCATTTTCCAACTTAACATTACCCACCTCAAAATCTGCTTTGCACTTAGAATATGAGATTGCCTTAGTTTAGATCAGAGAAACATTAATTGAGCAGGTATTATTGCCCAATGGGTCTGCTTTCTGTTTGGTGTGTTCTACCCCTCTCTGTCTCGCATTGTAGTGCTGCTCTCAGCTCTGCAGTTCCAGGCACAGAATAAATCCTAAGGAAGTTTTGGATTAGAGAAATCCAAAAAGTTTCTTCACATAAAAAGCTGTCAAAGAATGCAGGCACTGTGCCACCCCTTAGACACAAATCCCGAGTGCTAATTTTACTAGATTCCTTTGAAAATCTCAGCTAAACACCTAATCAGAGTGCACAGGAGCAGAAGTAGCTGTGGGTTTGTCAGATTTACGCTCACAAAACACAATGCAGCATGTATGCGTGCAGAGAAATGCAGCACTGACAACAAAAACACTCCAGCAGAATTACATCAACACTGATTTTAACAAACATTTTGGCAACAACCACTTCAGTAAGTGTCCTTGGACCAAAACTCTGCACAGATAATTAGTTTCTATGCATCAATAATTATACCATTGTGCCAGTTTTTGAGGGGGTTTTTGCCAAGTGGAAAGTGTTTCAACAATAATGCTTAGACAAATTAAAAACTGTTAGGGCAATAAATGACTTTCACTCTAGATTCCAACCATGGATTATCATGTTAAGTTTTACTTTTTTGTAGCTCAGTCTTTAATTTATGCACAGACCAGCAGTATTAACCCTAAACGCAGGACTTAAGGATTTCATTACTATTATTTACTCGGCTACGTCTGCACCCCTGTTGCACTGTGCAAAACGGATGGGATCTGGTTTGGAGCAGCCTCAGTGGCCAAAGACGGCCCAGCTGGAGCCCCTTCTCCCCAGCCACGCTCCGCTGGCTGCTTCTGGTGGCCACACTCCCTGCAGGAATGCCCAAACCGCTCGCCTGCAGAACGGGAATTGGTTGGAAAAGCCCTGTCCACACTAATTACGGCACAGTGATCACACAAGCAAGTGCCACTACCGAAAGCAGAGCTCTATGCAGAGAGCAAGCATCAGGACACACAAGGCAGATCTGAGCAGATTCCTACCCAAAAGACTGGTTTACCGTGGAATACCATCAAAAGTAGTCTTACGACTAGGACTTGCCCCCCCCAACCCCAAGCTGAATAACTTTGGTGCAAAGAAGTGATACTTTTTCATATTTGTCATTTTATAAAAAGTTCCCTAGATTCAAAAATATCTGCTCTTCTAGTCATTCATTCTATGCAAGTGTTTTTAGAAAGGTATAACTTTTTTCTTCTAGTTTATTCACCTGTTTTGACTAAGTGACTAAAATTATTACATGCTAGCACGTTTAGAACGATTTGTTTTGCTGATTGAAATAAAGCCCTGAATGAACCTTTAGGTTTCTCACAAGTCAAAGCAGAGCTGAGAAATCTGCTCTGCACTCACAGACCAAGCCTCTGCGCAAGCGATGGAAATCAGGATTCTGCTGCTATCGGTATATTCAAATCAATGCAAATTTGCAGAGGGGAACAAAGGATCTGGATTAAAAGGGTTTCATTTCTTCATTTTAATTAAATCACTTGGGATAGTTTAACAATATTTTTATTTCCCTAGTGCAAACACAAATTACCAATATAAACCTCAAGATGTTCACAACAAATCATTCATCCACAAACGAGCTGGCAAGAACATCACTTCACACTATTCGCAGGTGAGCACAGACTTACGCCTGCGTTTCACAGGGACACGTGTCTGCCTGAAGTGCCAGCAGTGGTGAGATATACACACACACACGTGCGTATATTTTATTTTTTTTTCCTAAATTATTCCTCCCTTCCTGAATGGAGGACAAAATACACTCTATTTAAAGTCATGCTGTTGGACTGATGTGACACAAACTAAGTGTCCCGTCACAGGTTTATCAAAAAGGAAATGGGAATGTCCCCTCACTCACCAGCACCAGCTAATGTATTCCCGGTCAGAGCAAAGCATTCACGCAGCTCGGCACATTCTCCCCAGCCTGGCTATGCCTGGTCTAGCTTTCAGGACAATGGTGTTTTGGTATGGCAGCCCTTAATTCTACAACCATCAATTTGGAAAAAAAGTAATATTTTCTATGGAATACACAATATTGTCAAAAAAAAAAAAAACCAAACCCAAGCAGTCAAAAGAGTATCCCAATATATTTACTACATTTGTCAAAGTCAGTCACGTTTTGTTTGTTAACAGAAGAAACAAGACAGAAGTATTAAACAACTCCAGGCAATCTGCACACAAGCAGAATTTAGCACATAAATTGCCTACCTGGGCACCTTCACCCACCAGCTTGGCAGTGCTCCTCTCCCTGGGCTGTGTGAAGGGCAGCTCAGATCCCTCAGGAAAACCCTGAGAACTCACCTCACATATCTTGCACAAAAGCTCTAAGGACAAATGCTTTGTTTAAAAGAAGCTTATAACTGTATTTTCATCTTTCCTTTCGAAGAACTGGATTTTGAGGGGTCAAAACAATGGTTTGCGTTGAATGAAAAACATTTTAATGGGAGACAGAAACAGCAAATTTAAATTTGTTTGATCTAAACAGCGATATCTTTTTTTTCTACTTGGTCACCAACCCTACAAAGTTCACTTTTTTGCATTCTGTGTAAAGCATCGTCTTTGCAACATGATTCTGTAGCTGTAAATAATCTCTGCCTCACACTGCAGCTCAGTGACGCAGGATAAATATGCCACCGTCTGGGTGAGTACCTGCACATTTGGTTGTAGTTTATCCCAGGTTTATGAGTTGTTGCCTACAGATGTCCAAAAATATGGGACTCTCTCTCTAGAATAATTAGTCTTTAGAGAAACTTATTTGGAATAAGTACCTTTTAGAGTATTTCAAACAACGAGATGATTCCAGATGAGTCCCCGGCAGTGACAAGTTCTATTTCACACCCTCATTATGGTTTTAGCACTCTGAGGAGCCACAAACATTGTCCAAAACATGCCCAGGTGTGTGTCAGATCTTCAGCAATTACACACAACTCACCACTCAAGCCCCTCAAATGTTCGCCAGAATCTTTGGCTTTTGATTTTCAAGATGCCTCCAATAAATTAAACAAAAAAACTTAATTTCTGATTCTTTTTAGATAGATAATGCCCTGAAAGCTAAAGAAATCATTGAAAACAACCATGTAAGTGTTTTACTATTTGCAACCAGGAACCACTTGCTTTGGGAAAATCTTATGTGAAGTATTTTCTACGTGAAATATTTCACAAGAATTCTATAAAATATCTCACCTGAATAATGCACATGGCATCTTACATACATATTAAACATTTACAAAGATTTGGATCATTTGTATGCCAGATCCAAATGATAAATGCTTAAAAAACCTCACAAAACCCCCACAGATGGTTCCATCGGCCAGTTGGCACACGGGGCTGCGAGCAGAACAGAAGCTATGGCAGACCGAGCTGTTTTAACTCTGCTGCTAAAGTGTCTGATAAAAGAAAAACACTTTGATATGTTTTCATACAGCTTCCATGCCTAGAGAGAGGATCCAAATAGGTCTCTCTCAGCGTTTATTTTGTCTTATTAAGACTTATTTCAGAGATTGAGGCATTTGTCATAACAATTCCTACTTCAAACTTTAAAATCAGGAGCACCCAAAACCTGTTTCCTAATCTAATTTCTAACAGAAATTGTTTATCAGAGCCATTAAACTGAATATTAAAGAATCTGAGCATGCATCCCCCAGTTCCTTCCATTGCATAGCCAAGTAATAAATTAAAGAGTGACTAAGCATACATGCTATCAACTGTTTGACCACTGAAATCCAGAGTCACAGGGCTGACTGCAAAATGAGTTAATTAAATGAATGCAAATATGAAAAGTCATGAACTTCTACTGCCCCAGAAGTTCAACAGATCCTCCTACAGCAGCAGATGGAAGGTATTAGAGATAAGCCTGTGAGTAGCGATAGAATACAGACTGATTTCCAGTGCCTCGTTTCATATAGATTCTCTCATGTCAAATAAAGCAACTTTCCATTATTGCTTTCAGCAGAGGCACTCACGTGGTCTAGCTCCCACCTCATCAAATAAAATATATCTCAATAAAAAAATAAGGAAAAGAAATGTATTTCTTCTGAGATGTCTAGCCCCTTAGGCAGGAGTTGAAAAGGAAAGGGAAGAAAAGCAGGCACAGAGAAAGATCCTTGATGAACTAGGGCTAAAATACCTATTCCAAAATGTAAGTCTTATCAAATCTATCACGTACATGTGAGAATACGCTTCCTTGATTATACAAGTTTTATAAACTCTACTGACCAGATCTTCAAAAGCAAGTTGGGGTAGGAGTGCTCCATGTGCGGCCTGGTTATCTGGCAGCCTTTCCTGATTCCTTTTGATTTTCAAGGTTTCCATTTGGTGTAGCGCACGGACAGTAACAGCCGTTTCAGTTGATCCTGGGACCCCACCTGTCTGCGAGCAGCTTTCAGTACAAGTGTTTGCCTCCTGCAGTCACGGAGATGACCTTGAAATGTGAACAAAGTGATCGGAGTACCATGACAGCTGCCTGGAGTTTTCCGACCCTGAATAATAATTCTGAGAAATGTGACCTGCTGTATTCATATAAGCATCCAAGGTATAGACAGGAATACCTCAAATATCGAAATTATTAATTATGCCCCCATAGAGGAAAACATGAACAAAAATGCTATGAGGAAGATCTGGAAAAAAGGGAAAGACTATCCCATTCTTCCCCTAATTAAAATGTAAAGCCTGCAGAGGTTAGTGGGGCATTTGAACACCACCTGAAATAGAAACTTAATTTAAGATTCTCACAGGACGCAAAGAAAAGGAGTCTGCAAGAACGTATAAGAACATTTGCATTTCTGCACCATGGAGTTACATCAAAAGAGTCCAGGGAGAATGCATGGCTTTACTACGTTAATCTTCCACTAAGCAAAGCATATGATAACCGACGTGATTTGGGGCAGAGGGCTGGGAGAGTGCCCTTCCTGCCCTCCATCTACCTTGTCCTCACAGGCTTTCACTCCTGTTAGACACAGGAGACACAGAATTTGTAGCACTGGAAGAACTGACATCTACAGGGCTTGGTTTTTGCATAGCTAAGGCACTACTTCTGTCTGTTCCAAATGGGCTCAGTCCTACTCCAACAAATCCTGTGAACAAATCTGTTACGGTTCAACAGAGTATTTCAAGTTGGTTAACCAGAACAGTATTCAAACTCCCATTTTCTGAGAATAATTTAATGGAAATGTTTAACCATCTGACTTCAGACTTGCTAATGACACTAAAGGCCTTGGAAAATTATGGATAGGACTTCAATTCTGCTTTTGTCTTATTTTTCCCCTTGTTCGTCCAATACTCCATGATGAAATTTTTACTTATCTTCTAGTTTTTCCTCATAAAACTGAAAACCTTTGTGAAGAACAAAAACAAGTGCCTCAAATAGTAGGCCAAAAATACAAAAACATTTTAAATCCCCAAAGCAGTTATTTACATTATAAAGCAATCTAAATAAATTATACAATAGCAAATAATGAACCTTAGATGTCTGTAAATGACAAGATTTTATCTTCAGTTTTTCAACATAATTTTCATTTCTTGTAAATGTTGAATTTCAGTCCCCAAAGTAATTGGAAGAACAATACCTACCTTCCAATGAAAATTTCTCTCTTCTACATAATTCATGGTTTCATATGAATGATGACAAACACTTCTTTATCTGATCTTATCTACAGTGTATTTTCAAAGAAATATTGCTTTTGTACAATAAACTACAATGGTTTATTGCAAATATTGGCACAGTAAACGTGGTGAAGAATTATTAATAAATAATTAAAATTTAAACAAACTCAACTCAGATTATTAAATTCTATAGATAAATTTACCTTGTTAAGACAGTGTTCCTTTCCATAGAGGAGGGAATTTCACAGGGCAAAATTTATGTATTACTGCAGAAAATGACATTCTTTAAGGACGAAGAGATAAAGGGACATTCACGTCTTTGAACAACTGCTAACAGTTGCTGGCACTTTTCCTCCTCACAATTTGCCTCGCCTTCATGAAGGTTCCCCACCAGCTGATTCAATATCACCACACAAAAGCAAGTGTTCCTCTAAAAAGGAAAGGATTGGGGAATCCACAACACAGAGAGGAACAGGAAAAGGTCACCCCTGCCATTACAGACCTGGCCAGCACGGACCAGTACACCGTGTTTTGTTTGGGGCACACGTACCCCCCACAAACCCTGCAGCACAGAATTGCAGATGATGTTCCTGAGCATCCACCACTTTACACCAACTGGAATGCTGAACGACATTTTGAGTCAGTGCTATTTTGCGCTATTTTGCCCACTTACATCTTTACGTATCATAGTTTTCACTTTCCTACTCCATGATCTTTTGTCCAGCTACATTTAGAGGAATTTTTCTTTTCTACTTCTTTTTTCATACTCTCTGCCAAGGCTACAGTAGGTTTTAAACAAGGGAAAAATGAATTAGCCAGGCCCTAATAAAGTGCTCACTGACTTTTTATTTTTTAACGGGAAGAATATCAGCGATATGAAAGTTTCTCCGCATCTTCAGCAATAACTGTACTGCTGCAACAGCAGACAAGCTCAGAATGAAAGTACCGCACCAGAACCTTGAACTAACTACAGCCACAGCAGACCGAGTGCAGACTGAATTCAAGCCACTTTATTTCCAAGAGCAATTAAAGAATTAGCATTTCCCTCTTCAGTTACCATAAGAAATAAAGCTTTGAGAATCACAACCAACTGTAATTCACGTCCTGTGATGGGATGTGATTCCCAAAGCCACTGACAACATCAAAGCATATTTTGTTGTTCACTAACATGTTCACTATTGTTCTTACTTCGAAGAAGTGGTGGAGAGAAGGTTCTTTACTCACGGAACCCAATTACTTAAGCAGCAGGAAAGCAATGAAAAAAAATCTACTCAAGTTGAAACTGTAAGTGACATTAAAATGTTATTAACCCATGTAGAGAAACACAGAGCAGCTGAATGTGAAATCTCTGTGATGCAAGTCCCAAATGAATACAGTGAAACAGACATAATTGCACAGAATAGCTAACTTTTCAGAATTTCTTGTTCCAGGAAATGAAGGATAAACAAGCTTTCTCTTATATGTTTAGAATGGATGATAATGTTTATTAAATTTGTTAAGAGTGACATCTCAAACAGGATATCAAACTGGGATTTTCAGATAAAGCTGCATTAGCTATCTAACACTGGAATAAATAAGCAGTGCCTGGAAAAGGCAGCTATCAGGCTGGTGGCAAGAGCAGCCCTAAAACAGGAGCTGGCTGAAGGGTCTGAAAAGCCTTTTGCAGAGCTCTTCTGCTTTTGACATTGGGATGCCTGCCCTTCTCAGACATTAATTCTGCGTTGCTTCTGATCACTTGGTTCCTTAGCTTCCTTTAACAGTGTTCAGCCATTCCCCCATCTCCAGTCCTTCTACTGAGCTCTCCCTGGATATCGCTGTTTTCCATTTCCACTACCGTCTCTGAACTAGTTTTTCAGCGATTTCCCTTTCCTGCTTTGCCCACCCCACCCACCATCTGCTCCACTGCAGTCCCCTTTCAGCTTCTGTCTCCGACTGTCAGCTGTTCTCTCTTAGTTCCCTTGGCTGTTTTCATTCTTCTTTCAACTCCCACAAGCTTTCTGAATTTCCCCTTACCTGCTCTGTTATCCTGTTTTATTCACCACTTTCCTCTTTATTACACCTACTTCTTCCTGCAGCATTTCACTCTATCACAGCAAGAGCATTCCCTTTGGATTCTGCACACACAATATTGTAATTAGACAATTATTCCTCCTTCCTGTCTCCAGTCGTCTTTGTACCTCTCACTACTGCTTAGTACTTTTCTCTTTTAACTATTTGCTGCATTTGTTTTCTTGAGACAAATAGATGTGATTAGAGAGCAAATCATACAACGTGACAAAAAACCGTGTGAACTGAAAGAAGATGCTGGAGGAAAATGAAAAAAACCCTTAGCTTGAAAGAAAAAGAAAGGTAGTGTTTGCTGTAATTTTCATATCATCAGTGAGAGAGGTCTGCAACAGACAGCAAAAGACTATGTAATACAAACTTCCCATTAAGGACTGAAGAATATAGATGTAATCGATGACAGATGTTTATCAGGACTACAAGGAAATATATAACCTCTGTAATTAGCCTGCTATTGTGCTTTCCTGCCCTCACCCTTTCCTAAAAACATACATTGTAATGTATTTGCTTGAATCCATAATGACCTTGACTCCATAAATACTACGCACAGTCCCACAGCCGGTTTAAAAAAAAAAAAATCTTTTAATCAATATAATTTTTCAAAACTTTTTCAAAAAGTGAAGGATAACTTCACTTGAGGATAAACTGCCTCAGATTACTTTACATCTGCACAAAATAAAAATATGCATCTAGACAATGGAGTACTACACTACTGCCTGTCCCATCAGAAGCTCCTGCTGGCTTGTACTACTCTCATCGAGACAGAAATTGCCACTGGTCATTTTTTTCAGCACGGACCCAGCGGTTCCATGCTGGCTCCTCCCAAGGCATCCTTTGCTCCTTAGAGCTTGGGTTTAACATCATAACGGCTGCAGAGCGACACAGAAATGGGTGAAATTCATGCCTCACGTTAGACCTGAGAGCCTGGCGCCAGCTCTCTAACCCAGCCCTGCTCAAGAGCACCCTCGTGACCTGCGGGTTGGCTCTGTGAGCCGCAGTACGGCGGGCTGCCGTCGCCTCCCGCCTGACCTGCTCCTCAAGCAACAGGCAACCGGAGAGCCCCGTCGTCCTGCCCCCCTCTCTCCTCTAGCTAAACAAGCCTGCTCCACTTCATCTTTCTTCGCAGGTCATGATTTCCATCTTGGTCTCCTTTGAAATTTGTCAGCATGTTTGACATCACCGTGTCAGACATCACCAGCATGATGTCCAAATCTGAGCAATATTTCTGCCTCATTAGCTCCAAATAGCACAGATTAATTACCTCCTGTTTCTTACACACAGAACTCTCGCTAACACATCCCGAAGTGAGATGTGGCTTTATGAAATAAGCAGCCTCAATCTCCTGGCAAACTGGCACACTGTCACTCTTCAACCCACTCCATTTCAGGGCCTCTCCTGTTGTGGGCTGGAAAGCCCATGGATGCCATGGTTCAGTTGTGCCAAGGAGTTTTGCTTCCTTAACACGTTGCACTGCCTCTGTCTTTATGAAAGTCTGCCTTTTTAATAGAGGACCATGTCTCCAGTTCCTTCAAATTTATTTAAATGGCGATCATTTTCTTCAGAGTTTTTACAAGAACTCTCCCCCAAATCCACCCTTGAAGTTTACTCTCCGTTCCCGAATAGTTAACAAACATATTTATTAGAACAGGGCCCTGAACAAACCCAGAACAAACCTTTCCAAGGTCCACTTGAAAAGTCTGCCTGATGTTAGACTTTGCTTGTTTGCATGAATTTATCCTAGGTTTTAATCTGGAGGGTTTTTTGCCTTCATGAGATATGTTCTTCCTCTCTGAGGTCCTTATTGAGTTTTTTAATTTACTAATTATAAAACATTATGATTCATTTCTCATATTTATGGAAATTCTGTGTGTCGTTTTGTAGTCTTTGTAGTCCTAAATTGTAGAAATAAAGAATCATCCAGGTTGGCAGGGACATTTAAGATCATTAAGTCCAACCATTAAACTAGCACTGCCAAATCCACCACTAAGTCATGTCCCTCGGCACCAAATCTACCTGGTTTTTAAATACCTCCAGGGATGGTGATTCCACCACTTCCCTGGGCAGCCTGTTCCAATGCTCGACAACCCTTTCAGTGAAGGGGTCCCTAATATCTAATCTAAACCTCCCCTGGCACGACTCGAGGCCATTTCCTCTCATCCTATCGCTTGTTACTTGGGAAAAGAGACTGACCCCCACCTGGCTAGAACCTCACTTCAGGTTGTAGAGTGAGAAGGTCTCCCCTCAGCCTCCTCTTCTCCAGGCTGAACATCCCTGGTTCCCTCAGCTGCTCCTCGTAAGACTTGTGCTCCAGCCCCCTCACCAGCTGTGCTGCCCTTCTCCGGACACGCTCCAGCACCTCAATGTCTTTCTTACAGTGAAGGGCCCAAAACTGAACACGGCACTCGAGGTGGGGCCTCACCAGTGCCAAGTACAGAGGCACAACCTCTTCCTTAGACCTGCTGGCCACTCTGTGTGTGATACAAGCCAGGATGCTGTTGGCCTTCTTGGCCACCTGGGCACACACTGGCTGACATTCAGCTGGCTGTCCACCAACACCCCTGGGTCCTTTTCCACAGGACTCTTCCCCAAGCCTGCAGCAAGCATGCAACATGGGGCTGGTGTGACCCAAGTGCAGGACCTTGTACTTGGCCTTGTTGGACCTCAAACCATTGGCCTCAGCCCATCAGTCCAGCCTGTTCAGATCCCTCTGTAGAGCCACCCTGACCACAAGCAGATCAACGCTCCCGCCCAACTGCTCAAAAGTTTATAGTACCCTCCAAAAATACAAGTTTCACCAGAAACGTATTCTCACTTCAGACACAGGGCTAAACTCCACGTTGAGGTTTCATTGAGGAAAAATTCCTTTTTTCTGAGAGACAGCAGCATTTAGACAAATGATTAATTGCCATGTTGCACACAAGCCATACCTGGGAGTGTGATTAAACGAATCAGTGAAAGAACGAGTAGATAAAATCAGCTTATTTACAGATCTGACATTGACTTATGTAATAACACGTCCTATACTTCTGCATTAGTTTTATAAAGTTCGTAACAAACTTGTGCAGCTCATAAATAGCAATTCAGAAAACTCTTCTGAAAAAGATTTCTAAAAGCAGTTTACAAATTGGGTACTCAACCTGGAGCACTTGCAGCAAATAATTTCCAGATGTGAGTCTAAGAAATGGAAATTTCATCTTCTGATCTAACCTCAGTATTTTCCTCTATTAAAAAAAAAATGGAATAGCCAGTTCAACTAAAACATTTAATTTAATTTCAATTCATTAAGGAGTCCACAAACATCTATTTTTCTTCTTTACTATTCCCCTAGAGCTTCACAGTCTTTCATTTCTAATAAGGAATGTTTTAGATACAGTTATCCAAAACTAGGTTCAGAGAAAATAAGCTAGATGTATCTATATAAACTGGCTGTCAAAGGGAGAACAGAGCTTAACTGAAGTAACACAGTTCTAATTTGCTTTGAAATGTCCAAAGAGCAAAAATCATGTGTAGGGTGCCGGTATAGCATAAAAACCAAACCCTTCATTTTTTAGAATAAGCCTCTGCCTGGCAGAGCTGTCTGGCACGGGCAGGTTTGGGAACGCTGGTATCAGGACACTACAAAGGCTCTAACTTTTAAAGTGCTTTGGTTTTATTCCGCCATGGATTTCAGGCTTGCTCATCATCATTACTGATACTCCAATACTGTTACTGACAAAAAAAAAAAATCAGTATTGCCCCCTGTGTCCACCTTAAGTTGTGACCTTAATTATCAGTAACGGTTACAAAGACTTTGCACTTTTCATCAAGAAAAAGAACTTGTTGCAGAGTTTTGAGTAGGTAACTGGGAGATGCTGCAACAGAGGAGGAAGCAAATCCCACTAGTTAGGTACCCCTAGGTGCAGTGCTGCGCGAGTCCGATGTTTGAAAGCCACCCTGCATCCCTACACCGAAAGCAGAGACTCAGCTACACACAAGTCAGGCGAACAAAACCAGCCCACAGCCAGCCCCTACCCGCTGCAGTTGCAGGCTGACCCCGCTACATACTCAGCCCTACCAAAACACCTTTCTGTCAATATTGCTTGTGGTTCTCCCTGCACAAGGCATTACGCAGCGTACACTGGCTGCCTCACCAAGTCTGGCAGCACATGTCACAGACTCAGGCTGTCTCTCACTCTCTTTTCCCCCCAATTTTCTGCTGAAACCAAAAATACTTCATCTCTACAAGAACCTGAGCAGAAGCTCAACTAAGAGCCAAAAGAGTGGTCACAACCTCCCTCTGGCATAAGTGAAATGCTTCCTTGTCCCAGGGTGAATTCTGGACTTCAGCCTGTTTCACAAGATCTTGATGAAGCCTCTTCATGCTGTATTTTTAAGCAGGTTGTCTTTTCTTTTTCTCCTCAAATTTTCACAGCTATCACCTAAAATTATAAGGATAAGAAACTGAAACATGGTTTTTCACTAGGAAAAGATTCAATGCCGGATCCTGGGAAAGCCTTTTAGTTTGTAGAGCCTGAGAAAATATTCCACACAGTATGGTTTTGTCACATGTATATTTATCTGCTTGCTTTAAAATTAAAAACATAACATAGGATTAAATAAGTACATCTGTGCAAAATTTGAGCCTGTTGACAGTACCAGCCCAGAAGGAAGGACAATAGGAGAAGATCCATCTGCTACACAGAACCCCCAGCAGAAGATTTTTAACTCCAACAGTTGTAATAATAATGGAGTATTAATATATTCATTTTCTGATTGATCAAATAGTAATAAGTATCATACTATCAAGTATCAAAATTATTATTTCTGACCAAATGTGCATTCATCAAAATTTAAACAATAAAGGTAAATTAAAAAATGTCAACTTTATCAGTGATTTGTTTGAAGATTTAATATTGTTCTTACTTCAGCTTTTTAATAAATACTCTATTATATGGAACGTATTAGTCTAATTACATATATAATATATAATTATATAAATAGAATTACTTAGAACATTGTAATAATTATATTGAAAAGAACATATTTTGGAATATCTTTTTAAACTTGAGGACAAAACCATATTTTGCTTTTCCAGAATTCTTCATAGCTTCCTTTTCAAGGCAAATCTATATTCTTCATTTCTATTTGAGAATACAATACATTTCAAGTTCTTTGGACTTTCTGAAACAAGAACTCTACAGAAAAATAGTAAATTCAAAGTTCACGGATACTTGTGATGTTTCTGATGTTCAGCTGTGGAAATGGCAAATTATTGTTGCCAGGAAAAGAAAATACAATGAATAGATAAAATATTCTTGCATATACTTCAAACACAGATTAGCACAGATTCAGTAATATAAAGGAAGTAGCAATGAAAGATTTAATTCGTCAGATGAAATAAAAATAGCTGTGTTGAGACTTTAAAAAGAAGTGCTAAAAAAATCTGACTAGTTTTGACATACAAACTTAATTACACTCCAAGATCTTTTTTTTCATATGTATCTAAATGTGGATACAGGGGTCTATTTTTAAAGATCAATTCTTTTTCAAAATCAGGAGGATTCTGGCATCCTCCTGACAGCTCCAGTGCTATCCTGTTACTCCCAAAAATCACCCTACCTTTTCGTCTTTCTTGAGGTACACAAAGAACCCAACCGAAGATCACGCAAGTTTTCCCTTACTGTAGCACCTGCCCCAGAGGGGTACAACTGCCTTTGATCCACATCAGAGACAACACAGCCAGGCTGCTTTAACGCTTTTCTTTTTCAGCATAAGGCTGATAGCAGGTATTTTCCTGAATAGTGACATTGAGAAGTGACAAATATATATAGGAATAAAATGGGTGATGCCTTTTGATACTCCTTTTCAAGCAAAAGTATAAATTAAGTTCTGCTGGTCCTTAGGTTTTCATGTCTGTCCTATTTTGTCCAAGAGACTGTTCATGGCATTCCTTCTTCAAACAAAAATGACAGTCTATGGGATTATTCAGTTAAAATCCTGAGACTATCTTCACCAGTAGCATTTCTCAGTACAGTGACAGCTCTTTTAAGACATCTTTTCATTCTGAGGCTTCGCATCTTAGATACATACAGTCAATGGCAATGGAAAATATCAAAACAAGATGAGAAGGATGAGTGTAGCTTTTTAAGACTGCAACTGTCTACAGAAATGATTTGCACACATAAAAACCTTGGAAGACGTTCCAAAGTCAATATAAAAGATCTCCTCCAAAAAAATTACACTGTATTGAAAGGGTTCCAGGAACGTCTTCTGAAGATTGAATTTATGGTCCCAGACCAAGTTCTGCATCTCTTGAAAACAGTCTCCTAAGCTCTACCCATGACCTCACTCTGCTGTAAGGGGCACAGGAATTGAGGAACAGGCAAAGCACGTGTGTTATGCTGCTGTCCTGGGCTACTCACATTACCTGGAGTAAGCTGCAGCCTGGTGGGACTGACCCATGAACCCCTGCGATGGGACAAGGCTCAAACACAACAGGTAGGGAAGATGTGCTCACAAAGCTCAGAAGACAATGCAGGAAGTGACCACAGCCATCATGAAGGGATCTAAGCAAAAAAAACCCAACCCCTTGTATAATAATTTGTCTTCTTGCTGGAAATCTTGAAAAAGCAGCCAAGGTGAATTCCAATGAATTATTTTCTCTATTCGCGCCTATTAACTCTAGGGCAAGAGAGAGTTACAATCATTAATAATGTTTTTAAGTGTTTGTGTGGATGTTACTCAAGTTGTGCATTTGCCTTTATAAAAGCTTACATTTCCAGTGGCGCTTGCATGAGCATATGAAGTCCATGTTGAACAAAAAAACCTCACAATTAGATCAGTACTAATGACTGTAACAGCTAATGTTGCCAGTGCAATTTCTCACACCCAATTTTCACTCAATACACATTAAAAAAATCAGTGTCACCTCTGAGCAACAATGTAATGAATCATCATCAGGTTTTATAACAAGTTTCACTATTTGGCAATCAAAAGACATTTGAATATTCTACTAAGCATTTCAGTGACTGCAAAAACATAACCTTTTCTCATTCTTGGGAAAACATTGTAGTGGCAGTGGACAGGGCACTGCTGACACTAGCGTGCAGCACGTGTGCTAAGGAATGCATGAATAAGAATAGAACAAGCACTACCTGGAAATACAATTCAGCATGACTTTATAGTTCAAAGTGTCCAAAACGCATTTGGAAATATTCAGTGAATATGAAAGGATTAGTTCTTTAATATTTGATCTGCTTGCTTGCCTGAAATGGTGTGGGAGGAGTCGGGGGATAGCCAAGAGCTTTTCAAGTTTATTTCTTGTTCATAAAGCCCAGGAACACCAGAAGCCAGCAACACGGACTGGCAGGGCAGCACAGCCACGTGCCTGTTGCGCCTCTGAGCAGCCCTGAGGATAATAAGGTCTCTAGAGCCAGCACCCACCAGTGAGCCCCATTCCACTGCAGTATCCATCCCTACCCCAAATTCAGGAAGGCAGAAGAATGATCTCACTCAGCACAAAAACAGTGAAGTTCAAAAGCTGATCCAGGAAATCAAAGAGCAATCCACAGGGACAATAAAATTTAGAGTGTCATGAAGGCTGTCCCCCAGGCTCTCATTTTTCTCTTCACTGACACCGAGGAGTACGTTTTTAACTCGTCTTGTTTCATAAAACAGCACATCACAACAATAAATGATTCATTTAACTGTAGGTAGTCTCCCAGGTGAAAACCCCAAATAGAGTTTTAATTTCTGTATCTCTCTTTCTTCCATGTACAAAGTGTTATTAATAGTATTTTGATACTTTAATCACTGTTTATTTTATTACCGATTCTCGTTTACTTGATGACAAGCTTGCCAGTAAAGGGACCCTTCTATTGTACATACACAGCAAATCTCATAGCAAGGTCCAATCCTGACTGTTTATACAGCAACACATGCAATTCTTACAATCAGTAGAATAATCCCATTAATGTCTCAAGTGTACTGTGAAGTGAACAAATCCAGACGAGAACATGAAGCTGGCTACCGTAGATATTCCCCAGAAAGTGGATTATCTTTACTTTTTCAATCAACATCAGTGGAAAAACTGCCAGGATATTGACACTTCCTTGCAATTTTTCACTTTTCCATGAATGCTTTCTAATTTTCTCTCTGTCGTCACTGAAACCAGCTTACTTACATCAAATTTAATTCATTGCAAAGCACGTTTTGTCAAGAATTTGATTCCCCTGTACATTCCACAGCATATTGCCCCACTGTGACAGGAAGCCTGGTTAGTCTCTTCACCAGCACATGCCAGAGTTAGGGGCTGCCTCCCAGTGCCTCCCAGCCTGTTCCGTGTTCAGGAAGATGCGTCATTAGAGCTGAGAAAGCGGGGAGACAAGCACGCCGATATTATTATTATTCAGCACCTGGCCTTCATGCTTTTTGAGTACTCTGAGCAATTCCATCATTTCAGATACCTGCTCCTTCACAGGAAACAGCAGGAATCTCTGTGGCTCAGGATCTTCTGCCAAAATCTTGGCGCAGAGAAAACCAGAAAAAAGGAAAGTTCTCTGCTTTTTGGCAGAGGGACTGTGGCCACGCTCACTAGAGCACACTCCAAACTGAGAAAGGAAAGACAAAGTGTGAGGAGAGCAGCAGCTTCCCTTTGGCAGTGCTGGTGCTCTGAACCAACAGCACCCAGTTGCTGGTGGCAGCACGGTACGAGGCTGCCTCCCGATTCCCCGTGGGCCTGGCAGAGCTCTCTCCTCAGCAGCACAGCACCCGAAAGACGCCAGCATTAAACATTTCCTCAGCTCACTACTACTCACTAGTGCAGAACACTGCACTCTCATTCCCTGCAGGAGGAACCTCCTTCTCTCTCCAGCAAGAGGGAAGATGATGATGAATTTGCAGTCAAATATTTTGGAAGTGGAAAATAAACAAATATTTAGAAGCATTTTGCTTTTAAAGAGGAACATCAATAGAACTATTCAGGAATTGTTTCACTGTGTTGGAACAGAGATTAATTTTTCTGCCTGGAACCCCAGCCACTGTAGCTCACGCCATGACAAAAATCATTACACAAGAAATTTTTGGGAGGTTTCCAAAGTCCATTTATTCCCCAGCCTTCATAGCTAGTTAATCTCTTCAAGAAACGCATGCCTTTAGCTGCAGGAGACACCTGAACTAAGAACTACATCATACCTTTAGTCTAGACAATTAATTAAACCACCCAAAGTAATGCACAAACAGCAGGAAACTTTTTTCTGTTCTTTAATGAAGAATACATTAATGTATTCAGAAATATTTGGTAAGTTGCAGCTACAACCAAGAGAAATATATTTAAAACAAATGAGGTGTTGCATTAAAAGAAATTATATGCCTCACACACCCTGCTGAGGATGCACAGCACATAAATTTTATCAGTTTGGGCCTCCCCCTCTTTAAAAAACAAGCCAGCTGCCAGCACTGAGAATCCTTCTCTGTTAAACGTGTGCAACTGTTCTTCATTTGAAGACTATATCTTTTGGTGGAAGCATCATGTACGTAGCGGAGCAGAAAATTTGGCTCTCAACTTTCTTTCTAATCCTGGTTTTGTAGATTCAGTCAGATGATAAGCATCTTCTGAACATCTTTTGCAATTAGGCTGTTAAAAACCCACGTATTTACCAGTTGCATATCAGGGACTTCAAAGCTTCTTTAAATTTAATCCCGTATAAATGATGTCATTAAGTTACAGTGTTGGCCACTGGGATTAGATACACAATGAGAATTCAGTAACCAAATTAGAGACAAAGGGATCCATTAACACAACTGAGAAAAAGGAGGGTCTAGAAGAGGGAGAGAAGGAAGCAAAAGGTAAGAAGCCCTGGCCCTTGTGGGTGCCTCTCTAGACTGAATTTTTGTATTAGGGTTTAATACAGCCATAGTTTAGACCCATCGCATACTATCTAACCACATAAACACCTGCATGCATGCATACCTGCTGTGCATACCATATAACGTGCGTTTGGGGACTTTCTAACAATATTTCTAGTCAATGGACAATCCCTACCCAGGCAAGGCAGGAAATCTCCGGATTTCCATCGCTCTGAGAGCAGGCAGGGCTCTCCCTCGCCAGCGGCCTCTGCTGCGCTGCTCGCCTCTAACGCGAGCACCCCAGTCCCGTGCCTGGCCAAAGGAGAAGCTACATGGCATGAAGTCAGGTACCAGTGTCTTTCCTTGGTCTGCTGGCTCAGGCAAGCTGGTAAGCAACAGACACTTCCAGCCAAGCTCTTGATTTAATGCAAGTAATCCTGTGTTGCTTTATAAACAATAGCTGTCAGTAGCACAGCTGTAGAAAATTAAATTGATCCCATCTCTTGGTAAGCAGTACACATGATTTATGGGGTAATATAAAGATTAAGTCCCTCTCTTATTTAATCAGGATTTGTCTTGTAAAGTGATTGATAAACTTGTCAACTTACTGCTGTTGATTATACACTTGAAGGACTGGTTGGATAACTTTAATGTAATGCAATTAATTATATTTTGAAGAATTTGTACTGATTCAGCCTAAAGTCATGCTGGAGACTTTTAGCATAGGATTGGCCTTTTTCTGCCCCAGCATTAGGTCCAAGGGAAGAATGGGGTTTGGTTTTTAGGGTTTTTTCTTTCCCCCCCCCACTCTTTGAAATCAAAAGCAAAAGAACACACACCACCTCCTTCAGAATATCATACAGCCCCTTCTAAGTGAAATACTTTGCTAGCATTCCTAGCGAGCCCCTACCTTATAGAAACGATTCATTAAATTTAAGTGGCATGTTTTCTTATTTTGAGCATTCATTTCAAAACTTTAAAAATGCCTTGACAGATCAGCCCTAGACACTACCTATTAAAATGTTAAGTTACACTTGATGCAATATAATTATAGCACTTTTGACATCTTTATGTGGCACACACATGTTTAAGTCATATTTTCCGGAATTTATTTTTCTTTAATATAAGAATAAGTTTAAGTTTTAAAGCTTTAAAGAAACAATAACATGTCAAGCCAAAATCTAATTTGAAAATTGCCTACACAAAACCACACAAATCTATTTTTGAGGATCTCAGCCTAACTAAATAACCTGTGGAATGGCCTCTCGCCCCAAGTCTAATGACATTGCTTCAAAGCAAAGCAGAAAATATCACTAGTCTGTCTGGCAACTGCTCATGCAAACTGTCCAGCCGTGGCAATATTCAATGCATTCCATTAATAATGTACAATTGAGGCACGTCATCCTGGGAGAATATTATTTACAGATTGGATTGATAGATAAATAGCCTACAGACCACTTGCTAGTTCTAAAGTCTGAAGAATTCATTATAAGTTTAAAGTATGGAACAAAGCTGCCAGTCTTTCGGTATAAGTCAGAAAAACACCAGCTCTTCTTGAGGATGCAAATATTTATAGTGGTACAAGTGGACTTTCCAATAACACTGGGATAGGATATAGTCAAAAGTTTACTGAAAGAACAGTCATTGTTATTTCCCGTCATATCTATACAGAAAGGCTAGTAGTCACTGCATCACAACAAAGATTACTGAAACTAAACAAAATATTGTGTCTAAATATACATGTGTGTTCACAAATATCCTGTCACAAAAGCTAACACATTAAAGTTACATTAATCTTAATACACACATGCACAATCTAGTATTAACGCCTTATTCCAGCACATTCACTACCATACAGCTTCTAATTGCCTCCATTCTTTTGCAGATGGAATTAGCAATGCAATAAAAGGTTGGGCACCCCCTTTCCTTGTCTGATGTAGCTTGGTGGCCACTTCCAACAGAGAGCACAGACAAACCAGAACTTCTCCAGTGAGAAGTATCCTGAGGTAGCGAGGAATACCCACCGTTGCTCTGAAGGACTGAGAACAACTCAAGGAGAGGTGTGAAACTTATTAAAATATCTTCAAGATTGACGCAGCTCAGGCGGTTTCCCTTACACCCCACAGCTGATGTCACTTGCTCTAGCCTGGATTCACTTCACAACAGGACTACTGCCTTAAGTTGGGCTCTCAAATATGACAAAAATGTCACTATCAGTAACAAAACCCTTTGTCACTCAGTAGTAACAAACTAATTCCTCTCTCATATCAATAGCCAACTACCCCTTCACAACTTCCCTGCAAGATTAAACAGTCCTATTTCCTACAGAAAATAAAAGCTAATTACCCTTCCCATTCTACATATAAAATTCAGCTTTCCCCACTCTGCTCTCTGCAATTTTGCCTTCTTTATGTCGAATCCTCAGGGTTTTTCTCATCATTAATTACAAGAGATACATACAGGCTCATCTTTTCTTTGCTAGGATGAGGCTATCCTTTGCAACAGAGCTCCCTGGAGCCACCCAGGAAGTGGATTACGTCTGTAATGTGCAGGAATTTCCGCATATCTTTCTTTTATTGCACAGCTTCCTAGCTACATATTGCAGTTAATGCCCCATGTAAATCTATTCCTTGAGATTTCAGCTTGGCAGGCTTATAAAAACACGTAAGCTGCTATATTGAGGGGAGAGTGAAAGAAACCGGCATTTTATGCTGGAAGACCAATTACAACTTTCTGTATTGGATTTTGCCAGCTTCTGCTGAGAAACAAAACATTTCTTCCAAAAAGTACTTCCAAATCTTGATCACAGCAGCTATTGTACTGTCACACTAAATTAAAAGTTACGCTTCTATTTACACTGCAACATAGTTGTATTTGTATTTATTTGCACTAAAGCATGTTTGATGCATTTTCTATACTTTTTTAGGTAACTGTATTTCATTAGAAAGAATATTTTGATTACTTTGTTGCCAAAAGTACAAAAGTAAGTGCACAGACCCAGAGCAAAGTAAATTACAAAAGCAGAACTTGTATCTTCAAATAAATTAGAGGGGATGAAAGAAATGGGTAAATAGCTATCAATGCAACTCGTGACTTATTACAGAACTTCAGCTTCCCCTCCATGTGCACCAAGCCCCAAGCCCTGCAGCACACAGAAGCGCTGAAAGCTGCTGCTGTTTGCGCGTGCTGAAATACTCGACAGACAATATAACCAGCTTCACCCCCAGCTCCCCGGATACATCAAGAGTGAACAGAAATTTCTGCACAAACGGCACCTAAAATCTCTTCTCTCCACTTGTTTATTTAAAGAGAAACTTTGACCAAGACCTATAGGTGTATGTCATTACTCCACTCCACCTTCACTCTCATGCATACCTTACATTTCTGCTCCCCGCATCCTGTCCAGATGGGTTTCCAATAACCACTCCCAATATCACAGATTTTGCTCTTTGAACAAGCAAGTGAAAAAGAACTACTACCAAAGAGCCCAGAAGCTTAGACCATGCTTCAATGCAGAGTGCAGGAGGGTAGCCGTGCCAGTAGCCAGCAAGAATGTAAAATCAAAGTGTAGAACTGAAAAATGTGAATTAGGATTGAACACTGGAATCCAAAGGGTGACTTTGTAGAAGTGGATGGAAGAAATTAAGGATCTTGAGGCAGTAAATGAAAGGTTTGACAGGAGGTTTAGCAAACGGGAGAGCTAGAAGAGAATGGGATCTTGGGTGCTGGAAATAGAATCTGGTAGGGGGCACTGAACAGGTTAACTGCTGTTTGGGATGCGCTCTTGGGAACTGAAGATGGCATGCCTGAGGCTCAGGAATGATACAAGAATTCCCAAGCAGTCAGTAAAGGGAACACAAGCAGATCACCTGCAAAATACTAGAGGGTATTTGAGGCAGCAGGGATAAACGCATTCAGCACCCTCACTACCAAGCACTTCCTGATCCTGTCTTTCCCCTCTATGGAAAACCTGCTTCCATCATATTTTATCTCTTATTTAGGTGTTGAAAATAGGATCACAGACAGGCAAAAAAAATCTATGGCCTTTACAGTCATGGAACTTCTGATATAAAAACATGTGAGTAACCCACAGGTTAGACTCCAGGCCAGCTTCCTTATGCTACTTTAACACAGACGAAGCAGATGAACTAGTAAACACTGCAGTGTTCATCATGAAACAGCACTTGCCACGGCTCTTCTAAAGCTGCTATTCCCACTGTCAGTGCTCAAGCAATTACTCCCATGAATGCCCAGGGAATTTGGGAACCTCTTGGTAAGTATTAATCTACAAAGACTGCATTATGACTTCCAGTCTAGGGGAGCAAACATACACTTGTTTTGTTATTCTTTTTATTTCAGCTCCCACAGGATATTTACGTTCACCTTGGGCTGGATTTCCAGCATATAATATGAGCCTTTGTAGTCTCATCAGCATCTCTGTGCATTTGGGGCCTACATAAAGTGCCTATGTTCTTTGCTAAGGTCTTTCAGGTGCTGAACAACCATCCTTGTCTTCCACAGATTTTTCTTCAGTGAGCACTTAGCTAGTACTGATGATGTAGGTCACTCCTCACTTGAGCCCAGAAGGTGTTTTCATTTCTTTATTTCCACACATCTGAGATCTGCAGAGGCCAGCTGTGGACTTCCTCTCAATATCCTTTTCTCACGTATGCTGGACTGTGTGACTACAGGCATCAAAATGTCTTCAAAGTTTGTGTTCAATTTACACAACATGGAGTTGTGACTGAAAAACCATCTTTACTCTCAGAATACTTACCGGACTCTTTTCGGCCATAACAGGTGTTTTAGGATCTGTGCTTTTAACAGTGTTGTCACACAGATGGGAAAACATTTATAAAGCCTCTACTTGAGGGTGGTGACTGTTAGCACAAAACTACCACTCAAGTTGCAAATACTGCTGCGGACATCTGTGACAACCAGGAAAAGCAAAAGAGAGGAAACTCCTAGAAAAACATAGGAATCCAGCAGAAGGGCTAGCATTTAACTCAGTTTCCATGGACATCTTTTTGCAGCTGTGAATCTAAGAACATTATACCAGGTTTCTGGAGATTGTCTGCCAGGTTATAGCCAGAAACAAAATCAGTCCCCATTACATTCAGACTCGAGAGGTCAGGTGATAAAGAGGTGACATATCACCACTTCTCTCCCTGTTAACTTCTGTTTAACTGCTTCCCAAAGAATTTCTGAACATAAGTTTAAAACTTCCATATACGGTGTCTTTTTATTATCAAGACAGTAAATGCCCACCAAGGCAGAAAATTCAAAATGAGGTCCTTTTAAAGGGATTGCTCATTAAAACATCGGTGGGAGATTTGGGGGGGTTTTCGAAAAGAAAAAAAAAAAAATCATTGATTCTTTCCATTCCTGTTAAAAGCATAACACAGAGGCTAGAAATAGGGCAGGTTTGATTATTGCTGTAGAACTGCTTCATTTAATACAAATGGATGGAAAAGGAGACTATGATGAACTGTGTGAGTACACTGATAATATGTACGAATTCCGGGAGTGAAAGAATAATCCTTGGCAAATAAATGGGACAAGAGTAGTTTTTCTGGTGAACTGGCAGTGTGGAACGGATGTTTTACAGACTTGGCAGATATAATGTCTTCAGGTAAGATAATATCTTCTTTTCATTGCACAACTGAAACTGTCTTCAGCTGAGCTACTTCTGATTTACACCGAAGGGTAACAGGAGCATCTGGTGATCTTAGCTGATGTTCCACTGTGTACGCTGCTTCCTGCTAACACTGGGTAAATACCAATCATCTCTCACAGACCTCAGTCAAACGGCTTAGCATGAAACAGCAGCTTGCAAGTTTTTCCTTCGTATTCCCCTCCTCGGATACAACCCCCGCAACCTCTGCCTCTCCAGATGTTTCTAGCATTATGTACAAAGAATGAGGCACAAAACAAACATGCTCTATGAAACCTTCTATAGCTGTGGCCATTTACACAAAAAATTGCAAAAGTTCATCTGTGACAAGATTTTCAGAGTTCTACTTCTCAAAATGACAAGAAGATATTATCACAAATTTTCTCAGAGCTCTCCCTCCCAACAGATAAAGTGTCATAAAGAAGACATAAAGAAGATACAAAAAGAATTATTAAATGATCCTATGTTACCTACACCAGGTAAGTCTAGCATCAGCTCTTTCTGAGGGTATTACACTTCTCTTTCAAAGGAACTGCGCTGTGCATGCTTGGCCTTGAATTGTTTCTCTGGAGGGTACCCCGAGCAGTCGCGCTACAATTTAAAAGCCAAATTCACAGGTCTGAGACTCCCGAGCGAGCACCTGCCTCCCACAGCAGAGGTGTGCTGCAGAGCCACACGTCCTGCCACCGCCGTAACCACGGCTCGCGTTGGTCCCCTCACTGCCTGAACTGGCATAGAACATTTTTCTCTTTTCTTCTCTCTCCCCGCAGTTACTGTCAGCAAGTTCAAGTAAATAAAATTCATCAGTCACGATAGCTGCATTAGAGTCACTGATGAATACAGAAAAAAGTATTTTAAATTTTCCAGAAATGTTTGTCATGTTGTTATGAATAGGAAGATTTTCTTTTAAAATCAATGGTTGCCAATACGTAGAGGATAATGTGAAATGTGAAGATTAAAGTTTCAAAGCCAAACTCAAAATAGAGACAAGATATATATTATCTGGGGATCATGATCTCATAGTCGTTATTAGTGAAAGCAAATTTTTCCTCAGAGTCTATTTGGCAAACTAGAAAGGCCAAAGCAGCTGAGAGTCCTTGAAGCCAAAAGAATTGTCTGGAAAAGAAAAACTGAAGTACTGTTGTACAATTCACTATGTCTCTCAAAAAAAAAAAAGTGCCCAAATCACAAGCCACTGAAGTTCATAAAAGAGATGGATATTTATGGACCTTATCTTGTATATAATTAAGACAATTAGATATTTGCATAAATCTTTAACAGCAATCTATATTTTTTTTTCTTTGTTTGCCTTTGATTTTACAAGTCTAGATGACAGTGTACTGCCCCTTATGCTGAATCCCAAAGTGTTTCTGGACAATAAACTGAACCCCAAGCATCAGAAAAGCAGAAGTAATTCCTAAGGTTGTTTATAAAAAGATGAACCAGAGGAAAATGCAGCAAATGTTGCTGTTGTTCTTATGGTTTGGTCAGACAAAACACACCCGCCTCCAATCAGCTCTGCAGGATGCGATATTAACCTGAGAGCAGGTATGACAGGAGGCAAGAACGGTGACTTGCTAGTGACACAGGAGTAGTCTTTCTTTGATTGTAAACAACTCTCTTCACTTCTCAGTCTAAAATATTTTTTCTTCTAGCTGACAAATACAAGTCCTTGCATGCTTCCAGAACAAAACCCGAAGCTATTAGCTATTGGGACAAGTATTTTGGGTGTTAAATACTCAGTTCAAATTTTTGTAGGTGATTAGAGTGACAAGTAGTTGGTATATGAATGTAAAACAAAGGTAGATGGACTACTGGGAATTAATGATGAGTAGAGTTGCTTAATGATGAACTCATGCAAAGTTATTGTCAGCACAACAATTGATTCCTTTTAGATTCTTCCCTGAAGGCTCTATCTATCAAAGGGAGCCTCTCAAAGCTACTTGACAAAACCGCTTGTAGCATAAAGATTTTCTTTCATGTTTATCACTGAGAAACTAATCAATCACTTGACAAATACTACCGGCTGTTATTCCACCTTCAAGTTTTTAATGAATCAAAAGTTGTCTCTGTTGACCAGTATGACCTTTACCTTGTGTGCATATGATCTGTGCCAAAACAGGTTTTTCAAATGTCAGCACTTATTCCTGCTTAAAAACAAAAATGTTGAAATTATTTTAGAAATTATTTGTCTCTAAATGAAACACACACTAATGCCTAAGACATGCAGGCTATTACTATAAAATGACAACTACTATGGATTATTCAACCTACTTGCGAAGTTTAAAAAAAGTGTATTGCAGTAAGAATCCAATATTCTATATGCAAACTTCAAAAATGTTATAACTTCTTTCCTGTCAGCACACCTCTGCTTATTCCCTTTGCAAGGGAGTCTTTATTATAAATAGTTATTTTCCTGTGTTTATCATAAAAATAAGCAATCTCTAAAAACCATTCCCCTTACTAAATGGTAAGAATATTTTCACTGCGTGAAAATAGGCAAAGCATTAAGTTCTGAATTACTCCTAAATGCTATTAGTTTCAAGAAATACTGTTAGGACATGCTGCAATACCTGGAAGTCAGGCAGTAGGCTGCACCCTGAGGACTGTTTGACTGGCCTGTGGGACCCGGGCAGGTCACTCAGCTCCAGGGAATTGGTGGGAGCAGAGGAACATACTGCTGTTGCTTCACTGCTTCAGGGAACGGAGCTAGGACATCTGCACAACCCGCGTGGCGTCAGGGAGGCACACCAGCCCCCTCAGAGCCAAGGGGGATTCCACAGCATGCCTTCTGACTTCTATGTGCAACGCAGCATGCAAGGCAATATGGACACGCTCTCAATGTGCATATGCTTCAGGAGGGGGGAAAAAAAAATAATGAACTCTAGCCTCCTCTTTTTGGCATAGTTACTAGGAGGAGATCACTCCTGATTTGAATCTATGCACTCAGATTTCACCTCACCTGAGCAAGAAGCAACTCACATTTAGTAAAACTAGTTAAGCCTTACGATTAACATGAGAAGATGTTTTTACTAGTTTTCAATTTTCCTCTAACTCATTTTTCTCTAGGCAAAGAACAGTTGTTTTGAAGTGAAATCTGGCAGACAGTTAACCTTTATTTCAGAGAGACAAATTACTTTTCACCACAGTTTATCTCCATAGATCAACACAGTGGGAAAATTTTATCAAGACAGAAGGAAGATTTTACTGAACGCAGACTGGCTGAAGATAAGATATGCCTGCTTCTGCAGGAATACCACTAGTGTTTTTCAGGGTAGTCCAAAATGAAGAATAGGCGGAGGCAAGTTAGAGGAGGTAGAATGGCTTGAACTACCACAAATGTTTTCCTGTAATCTCTTAATCCAGGGAAAGCAGCCTGCCTATCGTGGATTAGGTAACACAAACCCTGTCTCCACACAAGCTTCTTTCACTACTTCACCTTCCATAATAGCAAAAACAAAATAGCAAAGCAAAATAGCATTGTTTTCTATAACTGTCAGGGGAGGAATGACAAAAGCATAGGTTAAGCACAAAAAGCATGAAACTAGATTTTGATATGCTAAGAAGAAACACACAAGCAAATGCTTCAAAGCCATAGAATTTGTGGGTACCAGATTCAGATTTATCATTAGTCCCAATTGCCTACGTGTTCAGCGACACTTAATACAAAGCAGATCCTCCAGTTTAAAATTAATTTGGGCAAAGCCACACTGCCTGCTGCTCTACCCACACCTGGCTTTCCAGCGTCCTCCCACCACGTCTGAAAAGCAAACACGGCCAAGTCCTTTCCCAAAGAACACTTGCTTCTCAGGCCCAGACTGACTCATAATCAATTAAACTACAATAAGCAGAGCCACACAGTTACAATGAGGACAATAAAAATATAAACCTACCCAAGTGGCAGCAAACTTTCCACTGGATAAATGGCAAACAGTTTTCTTCCCACCTGCGTGTCCCTGCCTTCCAGTGCACAGCCTGCAAGTTTCTCAAGCATTCAAAAACTACAGCCTGATCTTTTATATGCACCTGGCTCCAGATTTATGACTCAACCTTCACCTCTCTCTCTCTCCAAAACTTTATACACCTGTTCAGGGTCACACTTAAGCAATCCCATGAAGATGCACTTGAAAAGGGCCATCCATATTATGCTGGAAGAGCGTTGGCTCTGCTTTTCATCACATCTATGCTACGTCTTGACAAAGAAGAGTTCATCTACCCAAGTTTATTTTTAAGGATTTTTAAAGGTGTTTTTTCTAGGTGTTAGAGGTGAATTACAGTTCTAGTAGTATACTATCATCCTGCTAGACTACTCACTATTAATACAGCTGAGCACTAGAGCATCAGTCATCACTATGGAAGAGCTGTATTTACATTTCACTGTATTGTTTCCTCCCCAGTAAGCCTATTAAAGAGATACCACATTATTGTCCTGGGGTACAGAAATAGAGAAAATTAATTATAACGAACTAACTTTTACATCTTTTACTAAAGTAAACTGGAATTCTCAGGAGTATTAAAGTTCATGGCTGAATATAGTTTCCTTCCTGTTAAAAACAAACTCCTGATGTAGAAATGTAAATTTTTTAAAAATTATTCTGGAGTAAGTTGTGCTTTATTAATTCCTGACTTCCAGTGCAGTTACTGCTCTTGAATACCATCCTTAATGCACCTTGAGGCTAGAGTGAAGTCAGCTGATTCCCCTGAGTTCTCAAGACAAACACCATTTGGGGAATGAGAATAAATAGCTCGGAGAATCTTGAATTATTGAAACAAAGTTACAGCAGAAACATTTCTCGCCAGCTTCTGCTTTTCCTCCTCAGAGTTTTTTGGTGACAGAAGAGAGTATTTTGACCCTTACTCTACATAAAAACGGGCAAATGCCTTTTCCTCTGCCCAACCCAGCGTGGAGCAAGCAGCTGCCGCGCCAAGAGGAGGAGTGGAGCTGGCCCCACGCTGCCGCCGCCTCCACGAGATTCCATCCTGGCAGAGCTGGGACAAGCTGTCCTGTGCTAGGAAAAGGATTCTCCAAACTGCATCCGAACACGGGGCCCTATGGAATACGCTACAAGTCAACAGGACTTAGCAACAGGTTCAAGACTATGCCATCGCAAGTCCTACTGCAGAATTCAGGACACGTTGCCACCTGAAAGGAAACATCTAATTTATAAACAGCACTACTGTGAGGAAAAGGAGACTGCAAGGTGTTGGTTAAGGATGTCATGGCCATCAACACAGGGGAAGAGCAAGGGAAGCTAGTTATGTCAAGAAAAGCATGTTATTCTCTTTTTGGATAATTCTTCATGCTATCAATTTTCTCTGTGCTGAAAAGGATGATGAGGCCTTGCCTGAAGTAACAGTACTGCAGATAAGCATGAAAAGAAAACTGATTATAGGTCAGATGCTGAAGAAGATGATGAGAACAGGAACAAAGGAGCAACGACATGCTGTTACCATGAACACCACAGATATTATTTTGCTCATTAATTGCTCATTACATCCCATTAAAGTAGCTGTTGCTTCAAATTATGGCAATGCTCCTGCAGAAAGAAGCATAAAGCAAAATTGTGATTCACTAAGTGTAACAATGAAAAGTGCTTTAACAATTTAAGTAGTAGTGCTCTGCATTAGGCTTGGTGGAGTCCTCGGTAGGAGGGCAAGTGTCAGGATTCCAAGTGACTTCTCAACCTTTGCTCTCACCAAGCAGAACAATGTAATTCTTTCAAAGGAGAATCTAAAAGCACTTTGCAAATATCAGTGATTTAGGCCCCAGAACACCTTTGGAAATAAAGCAGTAGTATCATCTCTGCCGAGAAGGCATGTTTCCCGAGTCATAAGTCAGTTTAACGCTTGTTTTGCTGCTCATCACAAAGGCACTGTTGTCAGCTGACAAAAAAAAGATTAGTCTCACCTTATCTCTCTGGTTTCCAAGCAAACCTGTGCAATATCTAACAGCCTGTGACCTAACTCTGGAGAAACAGAGACGCATGAGCACAGCAGTACAGTGCACAGCAGCCCAGGTACGACTGGGGAAGGGGGAGGACGCAGGGAATGAAGCAGTGAAAATAAGGAAACAGTCTTCCAGAGAACTGAGAAAATAAAACTGCAAGAGGCAATAAAGCTGTGAAAGATATAATAAAGCAACAAAAGAAGAAAATAATTGTAAGTTATAACCCAGAATTGTTGTATTGCATGATTTTAATTGTTTTGTTTAATGATTTCCAGTAATGGGCTTGAATATTTAAGAAAAAAACTTGCTCATCTATGAATCTGTACTCATCTGAATCTTACCCAGTAGCAAAGTGATCCCAGAGCAAAGTGATGCATGTGCAATCCTGCTTTCCTTTAAGAATAATAAATGAATATGCAGCTGATCTGGAAAGGTCTCAGAGTGCCTTCATCTATAGTGAGTTTAAGCCTTACCAAAACCAAATTCAAATTTCAAGTAATTTCCTATCCTAAGGGTCTTTAAAAAGGTAGAGCAACCCAGTAGTTAATTGAATGATATGGGGCCACATTCACTGTTGTCACAGGACAGGAATCAGAACCACTTCAGATGACACGGACTAAACCATGCAAGTACAGCTAATCACCACAGGAAAAGCAAGTCACCAGGCGTACAAATGGCGATTAAATGGCAGAAGTACAGATAAGAAAAAAGCTGGGAAAACACTCAAGCAGTTCTTAACGTGCAAAAATAACAACAATACATTTTGGGTTATCTGTTTCCTCTTCAGTCCCTCCTTCCTTTCATACATTCTTTGTAAGTTAAAAAAACCAAGGTCTTTTTGTCACATACGGTCTTCATAACATACCGTGTAAGATCTGGATGCGTAAACATATCACATAAGAGCAGCAACAAATTACCTGGGACAAGCTCAGTCTAGAACTAGGTCTCTCAAGGCTGTGTATTACAACAGCATAATGTTTCCACTCTACAGAAAAACTAAAGAGAGACTAAAAAAAAGAAGAAAAAATTCTATTAATTCAAAAGATTAATGCTATTAGTAGAATATCACCTTTTATCATCAAAATATGTAGTATATTGTTAAGATCTAATAATTTCCTAAAGAGGAGCCGTTAGCAAATAGGTTGCTAGGGATTACTTTCCAGAACGTAACAAGGCCAAACATCATCTCTGAACGCTGCCTTATACATTGTCCTAGGAACAAGGGCAACTCCTTTCCCAGNAAAAAACACAACAAAAAACCACCACACCACCACCACCAAACCCCCAAACTAACTCCCAGACAGTTTTCTCTTTGCTCAGACTTGAGGAGAAAGAGTACATTTAGCACTAGCTGGCAGCAATACTGAAGAACATTCTGTAGAACACCACCACACTAGTCAGTACCGCTGGGGGCAGGGAGAAATGACCACTCCCCCTTCGATCCCCTTCTCCACAGCCAGCAGCGGGGCGTGCAATACATGTGCTTCAGCATGTATTCCTGGACCTAAGGCCCAATGCAGGGCATAAAAAGAAGGAACTAAAAGAAGTCTGATTCACAGTGCATAATACGTTGCAGACCTTTGATTGTTAGAACCTAACATAAAACGAGAAGCAGCAAAGTGACACCAAAATATGCAACCAAAATTATTACATTAATGCAGCATATTAAAAAAAAAACTGTTAATTGAATTCCACTCCTAATGTAACCTATTTGTGGACTGCAGTTCATTTATTCATACACTAGGCAAGTGAAAATTCATCGTGCCAACAGGTAACAACCCAAACGAGCATTCAACACAGAAGAGCACTATGTGAAACCAATCACTGGATTAAACTGGTAAACTGGTATACACTTTCAAGTAGCATATCAATTAATTATAAGCAGTAATTGTACCATGTATATCATCATACTGTCTTACACTTCTATTAAATCTACTGAAATTCTGAGATGAATTACACAGCACAGAGCTAGGGTCAGATTCTGATCTCTATTTAGGTCATCGTCTTTTATAAGCAGCACTTACAATGGATTCATTTATAAACTTACATGTATCCTGTACTCTGAGCAGTTTTTGTTTTAAATAATAAACCTTACAGCAAGCGAATGGAAATTTTGCTGCAAGAGGTGGATGTATTTGTGCGATACGTTACACGCGACACGCCAGCTCCGAGAGGCAGGTGGCCCTCTCTCCACCTGGAATTATATATAGCATCCATTACTGACATGGAGAGAAGTACAAATGAATCACCAATCACCAGAAAAATTTATAGCAGGGAAAACACCTGCCTTCCCACCTGTTTCTTTGCATTCCTTTGTACAATTAAAATGTGAGCTTTGATTTAAATAGCTAGATGTTAATCCATATATTAGACACAAGGATTTGTATAATAGGATAAGTAGTAGGAAATAACTGAAAACAGCAGCAGCCCCCTGAATCGTTTCCGAGACAGATTTTTCTTGTTCAAACCCAAAGTTATTTTAAAACCCGAGGCTCCTTCCAGTCTGGGTTATTCTGTGATTTGTGTGGTTACTCAAAACGCAGGAGAGAACTGGAGAGTGACCTTCACCTGCACTGCTGAAGAAAAATCACTCTCCTCCCCCCCCCCCCCAGTTATAAATTCTATTGTCATTTGGGAAAAGTACAAAAATACACACATTAGGTGTAGAATTGTTCTTAAAAAAAAGCAGAAATTGTACAATTTTAGAATATTATCTTCAGCACCCATTTCTGTGCCAAGGAAGCCAAAAGTCAAGAAAAATGTGAATAAATTCTTATAATATTAAAAATCCTAAACCTAAAAAATCTACACAGAAACCACATTGAGTTATTTTAAAATAAGTGATTTCAAATTACAGATTTTTATTTTTTTTCTTCATAAACCTATAATTCCAGTCTATGGGACACAGCTGTCACTAAAAGCACTCAAGAATTTGGGCAGGATAATGATAAGAAGCAACCTTTCAAGAACGAAAAGTGACTGGTAAATTTGCCACCTACTTCATATGCACCAAGAGGAGAATATACAGGCATAGCAGAGTCACTGCTTTTACTTTCTAATCTCACAACTCTGACTTCAGCCCTTATTTAAATCATTAGCTCTCTAACTATAAAAATGTCATCATCTATTTATTTTTTTTTTATAACAGGGTACTTGAATATGGGGGCAGTAGGCACAGTTCTTCTATAAAATATGACCACAGCAAAAGTAATCTCCATATAATTTTCTATAAAACTTCAGGTAGACACTACAAAAGAGTTTAGGAATGATAGATCTGTGAAGCAGTGGAAAACGGCAGCAATATTGCATGCACTAAATTACTCTTTCTCAACATTGATGGCCGCTTTCTTGCCGTGAACTTCAAAACCGCCTATTTGGCACATATAATTTGAAATAAGAGATGAGACCTTCCAATTCTTTCCAAAGATGTTGTTTTTCAGTTATCAAATTCAGTATCTTCCATATGCAAGAAGCAGGGAAAGAAAAATTGTAAAGAAAAAGAACACCTAGTAAGTGCTGGAATTGGGCAAATAACGCTCTGCATCTTAGTTTCTCTAACTGTAAACCAGAGGTAACAGTTACCAACCTTCGTTAAATCACTATGTAAAGATCGCTGCTAACCAGAGATCATTTCACACAGTACAGACATAAAGCCTTCTCCAGGGCAAAACAGAGCAGCTGTTTAATGAAGCACAGCCAAACGACATAATACAATTCTATTCCAGGAGCAAAACCAGTAAAAAGCAGTATTTTTTCTGTTTGAAAACAGTGTAAGTAGACAATGAGCTACTGGAGGTTCAATGACCATGCATTATTGCTGAAACACCTACACTTTTTTACAGGGTTTTCTTTTAACTTTTTTGTTTTACATTGAATTTCCCCATACACTTGCAAGAAGCAAGACTTTCCCCATACACTTGCACTGTGCCAAGACATGGTTTGTTGACAATTCTAGAAGAGAAATCCCACCAGGTGACTTATGGTACAATTTAGCTATTCCTGCTCTTGTGAACAGGGTTATACCAGCTGGACAAACTTTTTAAAAGTTTACAGCAAAATAGCACAAGATTATATGGTTCCTTGCATGACACTAGTTTCAAATTCACTACCAACGTGAAGAACATTAAATAGAAGATGACTATGAAAGTTTCCAAACAAAATCCTATAAATTAATGCAGCTAACAGTATTACTTTAATCACGATATGCTGATAAAATCTTTAGTGATGTCCCTAAAAGACTTCTTCCCTGAACAGACTTCTGTTGAGGACATTTATCCTAGAGCTGGTTTTATCCAGAGACAGCTAGTCTCACATAAGTTACCATCCTGTAATATTGCCACATTTGGACAAACTGAAACAAGTATTTAAAATAGAACAGGAAATCTCAATTCCCCCAACGCTGCTAGTTAATGTTACCATAATGCAAAACAGATGACCATCTTCGTATACTCTCCCTAAAAGATGAATTATAACACTTTGAATGCTTTCAAAAAGACGCTTCTCTCCACATATGAAATGAGTATTCACATGTGACTGACTTTGAGTTCCACATCATAAATCCATGCCCAGTTTGGATTCTAACAATTCTGAACAACAGCCACAGATAAATTTTCAGTATTACTGCCATACCGCAGGCCCATAACAAGCCTCGGATGAACATATGTGTACATAAATATAAGGTCATACAAGACCTTTCCTTAAGCATAGATCAACCGCTCCGTCAAACTGTCACTTCAAGATTTTTTTAAAAGGATCTAAAGTGGACTTTCATATCAGTTCAGATACACTCAAAACAGTGGTTTCTTTGGTGCAACTCTAGTGACTTGGTTTTATTTCATTTAAACTATTACAGTAATATTTTGGAATCAAGTCTTTGGTTTCCACTTGTGGCAGTCAGCAGCACAAAGAGATGAAGTAACAGAGGAAACGCAGTATCTGCTATTTTGTGTGAGGCTGCAGCTAGGGTAGGCGCTAATTCTCTCTCCTTTCTCTTCATTTCCCAAACAATCTTTCTCCAGCAATGAAGCAAGTAGTCATTGCCAGCTCTTCAGGAGGAACTTAGAGCATTTCACTAATACAGACATTTGATTACATTCTTTACAAAGTTTTGGTATTTTCTTAAAAAATACATGTCGTTTTTGTTCAAGGGCAACCTCGGGGTTTGGTAAGTTCCTTCCAGGGTGCCACACAAGGAAAGACACTATCAAAACACTCAGCAGGTAACACAATTTCTCCTGTGCAATACAAATGCAAAAGCTAGTTAGGAAAAACAAACCATCAACCCTTACAGCAACTATTATTTACAGTCCCAAAGAGGCTGTAACAAATATTGTAAGGGAGATGTATATTTATATAAATTTAAGGGCAGAGAATACAACAAATTCTCTTTTGGATTATTCTTGTCTACCAAATAAATATTTAGGAAAATTTTAGGGAGAGCCTCTGTGAAGAATCATATCAGTGGATATATGCACAGTTAAATATCGTGATCTTAAGCATTCGTACTTTCAGAAAATAGCATAAACTTTCAGTACATTGGTCAGCTTAACTGCATGGCAGGCTTGGATTTTTATTTCATTGTCCTCAAATTTTATATAATACAAGCCTGGAGGAATATGAAGAGGGAAATAGGGATGTTCACAGAAGCAGCTCAGTTGTAACTTCCCATAGTATGTTTTTAAAAAGATTGATCAGTATAGACAAGAGGCACAGCAAATAAGATGCTAGTATTTTCCTTATTTATTCTTGCAGTCCTGTAAAGACTCAGCTGCACACCCAGCAGCTGAAGATTCTGGAAGTCAGGATGCAGCTGTAGTTACCATCTGAAAAGCAGCCCCTCATTCTTCACAGGACTGGTACAAGTAAGAAGATTTTTACTCTCATCGTGCTTGTGAAACATGGATTTTTGAGAAAACAAGGATGCAACAACAGGACAGTAAAATCAGGAATGTCCAAAAAGCTTGGAGTCAAATTCCTGCCTGACATTTGACCCACTGTGGGGGAGGGGTGGGGGAAGAGTATTGGGATCTGAACTGGATGAAGCCTCAGAGCAGCAGCAGCCAATTGCTCTTCCACTAGACAGAGAGCCCAAGACAGGTTTGCAGTCTCTGCTTTCAGATGCAGAACATCATTTCTAAACATCTACCACTTGTGACATGTTTTCAACTTGCATTATCTATCTTCTATTTCACTAAGTTCTAGCCAAATATCAAAACAGCACAAGCTCTCAGAGCCTGTCAGGTCACCAGTTCAATGTGAACTTTCACATTGAAACTCAGAGGCCTTCTGATTTTGTCTACGGACTGTTTGGCAACTGGGAAAAGCAAATCTTTAAAGAAAAAAAGCAAACTATTTTTTTTTCCTCCACGTAAGTGAAACTCCAGCCAGAAGACACAAGCATACAATCTAGATATCTAAAGCAAATGCATCAAGAGCAGGAGGCGACACCATACCTGACAACTAAGATGTATCAGTGACTCTGCAGGGCACCAGGCATATTTCACAGCTACAATATTCATGTTTTGCCCATCCAAGAAGCCCAAGCCAAGACACCGGAATTTCTGACAGTCACATAATACCACAGAGACTTAGGGGGGGAAGGAGGGGGAGGGGATGCTAAACCACAAGTCCCACACCTTTTCTGAAGAGAAGGGAGAAGAAGGGAAAAAAAAAAAAAAAAGTCTAGCAGGCAAATCCCAGCTGCCATTACAACCTTCAGAGGCAACAGGCTGAAGCGTTTGCAAACAACACTCCCCTTCTTTTCCACCACAACCCAGCACTGGAATAGTCAGCAAGTACAAGTGTTTGCAAATAGTATGACCTCACCCTAATTGAATATAAATGGGTATAAATAAACAAGATGTAATGCTGGGATGCCAAAACGTGTCATACCTGATTTCACATATCTAGATCAATTACTTAAAAGCTTTTCTTTCGAGACACAGATTTTTTCCACTGTCCGACAAGAAGGCAGCCCATCTGAATATAAAACCAAAAAAATCATTAAAACAAAGACACCTTCTGCAAACAAAATTGAATTCTGCAACTAAGCTCACCTTGCGTGCCTTCAGCATACTGGTTGAAGTAGCGACACTTTGAGAGTGTAAGTTCTGTCTCAGCCACCTAAAAATCTGTTTTCAAAGTTACGTCACATATTACACTCCTTCATAACATTTTCAAATGAGCTAGCGCAGCTGGGCAGGTGAGCCTACATCAGGACATGAGCAGCTTCACATAAGAAAAAAGCGAAACAGATTGATTTACCAGCTAAAGGTTTCTAGATAGACACTTTCACACGCACACTAGGCACCTTTAAGGACACTGTCCACTGGGAAATTACACTTCTGTGAGAAAGATGAGGGATGAGCGCAAATGAGTACAAAATTCTGCTGGCTCTGCTGGTTTACAAACTTGACATTTCTGTGACGGACACAGAAAAGTTCACAGATAAATTTATTCTGAATAAACCTGAAGTGCCCCACTTTTTCCCTCAGACCACATAAGTGCATCCATTTTTAAAAAGAAATATCAAAAGACCTTATCCATCTGGAACTTCCTTCTCTGCCTAGACAGTGTATTTCCCCCACGCTTAAAGAAGCAAAAGTTGACAAGGGGATTTTCCTTTGAGAACAGAGGATCACTGGTCAAGAACAACTTGAATGGGAATCCACATAAATCAGTGTCACTCAGTGCAGTTCTTTGGCTGATTAGTTTGTTTCTTAAAGATTTGCAGAGACCCATAATCACAGAATGATCACTGAAGATTTATTACAAGCATATTAGAAGTGAGCTCAATTTTTACTGACATCACTATGAATACAAAATCTGAAAACTCCTAGCCAATCTTCAGCTGTTATAAACTCGTAAAGATCCAATGGAGTTAAACATAACGATCTTATTCAATGTGACCTGAGAATCTGGCCCAAATGACAACAAATGAATAGTTCAAGAACGATGCGTTTCAGTCTTCTTGAAAGTTACAAGCATTTGGAAGTGTGCATATATAAGCACATATAAACACAAAAACCTTTGCAACATTTGATTATGTAAGATTAAGACAAAACACTAGTCTAGTCCCAAACTGCCAGGTTTACTCATGCACAGCTGATTTGATGCAATACGCAAGCAAAAAAAAACTGATCGAAAAGGAACTAATTAAACTTGAAACATATTTGGGGAACTGTTTCTTATGAAAGCTACTTTGGGATATATGACCAGACTTGAAGGTTCGTTTATTCATTGTTAATGAGAGAGGTGGGATTACTCCGACAGGAAGCAGGCCACCAGGTATTACAGCTCAGATCCTACTGAATATAAACAAATATTAATAAAGTGTCTGAAAGGAAACAAGGGATACAGAGACGCTTAAAATAAACAATCCAGCCCAGAACACTACAGCAAGTGTCCTAAGCACTAAAAAGTCCCACCTTACCATCCACCAAAAGACTTGGAAAACACTCCTACACACTCCCTGTACGGTTCCTTCAGCCCCTGAGAAAAAAAGTTAGTTTTTTAAGGTTGCATCTTCTCCAGCCATAATAACATTTCGTAAATTTTTATTCATAATTGCTACTTACTTCATCGAGATGTACTCTAAGTGCACAAAATATCTGCAAGCAATGTGAAAAAAACCTTCTATTGAAATTGCCCAAAATCCCCAGTGAAACAATAGTGTAGCAGGACAAGGATGACTTCCCATAGTTACATAAAGTGAAACGTAGGGGAAAGCTTCAAGCCTAAAATGTCCTGGTCAGATTACAGAAAGATAAGCTGCTCCAGGATCAAAGTAGATGTACATGTTCTCCTGTGAAATTGTCGGTAGTTTAGAAGTAGTATTACTATGGGGAACTTGCTCTACTTGCCTTTATTCCCAATTCTGCAGGCAATTTATCATCCACAGCCTGTACCAGATATTGCCAAGTAACCGTATGCCAGAACAGCCATCCACACACCAGAGAGGATGGACAATGCTTGCTAGGTCATGTATTCAGTCCACTACAACATATAAGACTCTCTCCACTAACGTCACAAAGTAGTTTGTGTTTCTAAAAACTAAAATATTGGAAAAGTTACACTAGCAATAAGATACACTGACATGAAAAAAATAAATCTGATTTATAGATGACTAGTGTAGGCACAATGTCTACTAACAGACAATACTATGAAGTTCAGTGCGTGACCTCTTGTGTCAGCTTTTAAATTCTAATCAATGAGAAAGGTTTGATGAAATTCTGCTAAAGTTTTTATGGCTTACTGGCAAAGTAAGTGTTTCAAGTCTGTAGATTTAAGTTGTAACACTTCAGCAATAAAAAACAACACACAAAGGTACAAATGAGAAAGGTAAAAGGATCAAGAAAATGAGTAATTAAAGTGTGACTTTTTAACAGTTCTCAGAAAGACAGTTTTCTTCTTGAACATTGTAGTCTCAGATCTTGTTAATAAAATAACAATCATTTGTCTTCTGCAAGCAAACAGTTTAGCTTGAAGTGCTTCCACTGCTTTCGGAGACAGCGTTCGTGCACTGTGGCTATCGACGCTTTAGCGAATAGCTTGACAGAACCGGACCTAAGCAGGAGATCAAAGCAGCCAGTGAAGAGGTCTGTGTACCCAGCTACATTCTGTGATGATCAAGGGGTTTACCTCAAACTCTACTCAGCCTCATACCCAGACTGAATATTCCCATCATAAGCACAATACAAAACTGTTCAAACGAGTCCTTGGTTTGGATTCTTGCATCTCCTCGAGGTGCCAAAGCAGAGTTACTGTGCACCTGGAACAGAATTTGGGGGTTTGTTCCTTTTAAAAATAACCCAGTACATGCACACCACAACTAGTCTGCAGATGCAACCAACACCCTTAAACAGCTTTTACTACTAGCTAATCAAAAAAGTGGACAAAGAATCATTTGAGTAACAAAACTGTATGAGCAGTCCAGAAACAGACGGGGATGCAACCAGCCTGTTCCCCGCACTCGTGACAGCTAATGCTGTAGATTCTCACCTATTTACTTACTACTAAAAATTGAATTAGGTACAGGTATAGAATTTGGAAATTTGCTGCCACTCTAAGTAACACAGGACTTAAAGCTTTAGGATATGTATGTGATTGCTTTTTCAAGTGCCTGGTTTATGTCACTGAATGCTTCGAGCGGCGTCAGATACCCAGGCTACAGGAGAAGGAAAACAAAGAATGGCTGACCGAGCACCCTATGGAAGGCACAGCACTTCCTAACAGCTTACTACAAGAAGGGGTTTCTCCCCGCTCTGCTTCAGTGGCTATTCCTGTAGCAAAACTTTTTATAGGTGCCTATCCACTCTACTGTATATTTCTTTGCTTGAGTATTTTCTGAGACAATCCTCAGCTTCTGGCCTTTCTGTGGAGCTTACATGAAGCCAGTGCAGCTATTTTGGTGTTTCTTATAGATATCCAGGGCTGTGAGACTTTTTTTTAGTGATTCCTTGATAGCATTTACCAGTCAGTGACAAAGTCTATTGCTTTTGCTTAACTTTAAAAAATAAAAATAAATAAAAATAATCATGGAATCACTTGGGTTGGAAGAGACCTTCAAGATCATTGAGTCCAACCATAACCTACACTACCAAAAACACCACTAAACACTAATAATGGAGTTACAGGTTTTCCTGTAGTATTCCAGACAAACAGAACCGAGAAATAACAATAGTTCTAAATTTGAAGAGCTCTTAAATCTCTGGTACAAGAGTTTGTGGTGGTTTTTGTTTGGTTGTTTGTTGGTTTTTGGTGATTTTTTTAAAAGACTGTAGGGAAGTACCAAGGTCCTCAATCCCCACCAGGGAATTTAGCCACACAGCTCCCACTGAAGCTAAAGATAATTGCCTGTACTTAATCTTTTTCTTTTTTCCTCCAAACTATCATCCCTAATACTTGAGCTCAACCCCTGCTGCTTTACTCAGCAGAACAGAACAATTAATCTCAAACAACTGGAACCTAAAGCCCCCACCAACCACTCACCACTCAGCTCTGTGCTGCAGAAGAGCTACCTGCAGCAGCAGCGGGTCTGGCTTCACTGCTGGGCTTTGAGCGTGAGGCACGGTTAGCCTGCCTTTAAACAACTTCCCAGCAAGGTGAGTTGGTGACAGTGGATAGGCCAAGCCTGGCAGAGGCTCCTGGAAGAGACTGATGAATCATGCCCCCCAGCTAAGGAGAGGTGACCAATACAAATAAATTATGCTTTTGCACAATTTATGTGCCACTGCTTTGCAGCCTACTGATGAGTTCAGGAGAAACCATCTCAGAGCAGACCTGGTAGAGGTGACGTACTGCAGGAACAACCTCTTTGTGCAGGAGGTAATGTCACTTTCTGTGATTACCACAGGGACTCAGGAGTAAGTAAATGAAGGACAAACAGTACAGTTCACACAGCAGGAAAGCACAAGGCAATTCAAACGCATTAAGGCAATTCTGGCTACTAGCTCCTCTGTAGTTACTAGAGCCCCTGCGCTGACTGCCCAGACCTGCTGTGGTCTGCAATATGTACCAATATTGGCACCTACAGTTTGCCCTGGATAAGCCATTGCCTCTTTTCCCATTGTAGAGTAAAACTTCTTCAGTTGCAACAGAAAGATTAAAGATGCTGTTTTCAAAACATGCTGCTGCTAGATTTACCATCTTCAACTGCCTCTCAGTATCCTACCGAGGAAACACCTGGGGACAGCTGCTAATTCATCTTCCCATTAATTTAAAGGCTGAGGAAAGTTATCCCATAATGGTGTCAGCAAAGCATTTATTTCCATGAACTTATCTATTCCTTATGTTAGCCTCCAGAATTCATATTATGTTTATTCGTGACAGCTGTTAAAACTGGGACTTTATTATGTAGCTCTGTCGCTGGTATCCTTTACATACCTTTGCAAAAATCATGCAGGAACTCTCTGATTCAGAGAGAAAAATGCAGCAAGTTGATTCCCTGCCTCATTTCACATCGATGGTCATTTACATAGCTATAAAAAGGATACAGTCAGAATTGACCACACTCTTCAAGCAATCTAAGTAAAACAGAATGACACGCTGGTGAAGGGGGGCAGTGTCGTCTTGAGGTGTTTGTAAGAGACACATATATTCCAGCATATTCCCCTACAGCAGCTCAGGTTCTAGCTTTCATCAGAGTCCTCTGGTTTAGGACTCGGGTTTTTATTCATGTGGGCTATAAGAATGGCACAGATCATAGATAACACAAATGAAGGAACCTAACAAGAGAAATGCATCATCATCATCAAGGCAGAGTTATTGTTTGAGCTTGGATTCTCACCTCTGTATAAACATAGCTCATTCTCAACAAGCACACATTCAGTTGGGGAAACTACTCTTCTGTTTCTGCCAAACACTCAGGCAAAAGCTCACTGGGGGGATTTTTAACTCGTGCTCTCCACACACACGCACATTCTGCAAAGCATCCATCCCCATTTGCTGAACACATAGAATGCTTTTTGCACAACAGCTGTAAGTACTGCAGCCTCATCTGGTATCGCTGTGACCATTTATCTGTTCTCTCATAGGAAGGAGGCAGAGTTCAGCCTCAGAACATTAAGACCGTTAGCACGCAATAAAGAAATCAAAGGGACTCTCGGCTCCTTTATGATAAACTTGCTCAAAGACTACATCCTTACTGAGTTCTTTTTCAACTTCAATTGAAATTAAAAATGGGACAGAGCAAAAATGAAACAGCACATTAGTGCGGAAAAATAGGGCACGTCCGACAAAGAACTGTAGGCAATACAACCACTGGGTGTCATCGGGAACTACAGCCAGGTGCCAAGGCAATCTTAGTTAGAGAATAAACTCTTAAAGCACAGCAGCTGAATTTAAATGATATGAGAGGCGCAACACTACGGGCTTTGTGCAAAGAAACATTTGTACGTACGAGAGAAACATGATCACACCTTGGTCAGAACCAAGTTACACGCTACTCCTTTCTAAGGGATACCAGCATCTATTGATGAACTGGCTACTAGATTGTGCCTTGGATAAAATGGCGAGCCTCAAAACCCTAGGAAATTGTTGGTTTACTGAATACGTTATTTATAAAAATGTGATTCCATTGACTTAATCAGCGTGAAAATTCGTACTTATGTGTATCAGTTTGCTTAAGTTCTTTTACATTAAGGTAGTAAAGAAACCAATAATTAAGTTAGACAAAAGACACAGTCTACACACTCAAAGCATATATCTGGTTCCAGTTTCCTCCAGGTGACAATGGCATAGAAGTCCAGAACTTTTTTTGGAGGAAAAAATCCCCTTATGCCAAATATTCTGGACAGATGTTTGTAGACATTAATTTTACAAGAAAAATGTCACTATACTCTTGCTAAAGTCACTGACAGAATTTAAGTTTCAGTCTCACAGGGACAGCAACAGCCCTGGTCTAAGTGGAAAGCAAGCGATCCACTGCTGCAAAGCTGCGCCTGTCACAGCCACACACCCCTAACACAACCTGGGGGGTGTCAATGCTGGGAATGGCCTGAAAACACAAACTTCTCAATGCTCACTCAAAAGCTATAAACTGTAGGCAAGCTAAATAGGTAACACCTGAATTCTTTATAACACGTTTAACTAGGCACTCAAACTATCTATTTGTTTCTTTATCTCTTCTCTCCCAGGAAGAGAGGAAACTTTTCCTAGGTTCTGCATCTATGGGAACGGTCAGCCAAGAAATTTTGCAGAGAGAGAAGGCAATTTCCACTTCTTTTCTCAGAACAGGATTCCATTTTCTACAATAACATACTATTTTCTGCCTTTTCCTTATCACAGATTTTTATGCTGCCTCTACAAAACCAGAGTAAAAAAATATATCCCTTCCAGTTAAGTTCAAGCTCAGTGTGCTGCTCTGTGACAAAAATATTCCCTCTGCAAGTCCTTTAGAAATACGAGTCTCGGTGTATCAAGATATATTAAATGGTAACATCTGAGAATGATGAAGTGAAGGAATCATTATATATATATATAAAAAAAATATACATTAACAGATTTTCAGTCATCTCTCCCACTTTTCCAGCAAAAAGATTTTAGGACCCCTTTAGGCATTTGATCATGATGGTGATGAATAGCTTAAATAATTACACCAGAATTAAATGCTATGTTTTGTATCTGCTTTTAGTGCTGGTCAGGAAGACAGGAGAGTTACTGTTGCCCACTTAATACCTCATGTTATTGTAACAAGAACATAAAAGGACTTGGTCCAGTCAACATTTACCTTAAATACAGAACTGTTTTATCAACCCCAAAAGTAAAAAAAAAAAAAAAGAAAACAAAGAAGGAAAACGTACATACCACTGACAGTAGTACATACATGAACAACAGTATCTCCTCTAAGATGTATTTATTCTGTGCTTTGGCTAACTCACTCTCTACTCAGAGTATCTGTATTGAAGTGCTTTAAAAGCTGGATGCAATCTTGAAATGAGAAAGCTTGACTGAAGAGGACATAATCATATGTAAAGAGTTATAATCCTGGGACTGCATGATAGAAAGGACAGATGAAATTTGTTTGACATGACAATTTTCTGTTATTGTTTTGGGATTACAACAAACCCGCAGCTAAACTAATTGTGCCATGATGGTTAAGGTTGTGTCAGCACTTTTCTTGTAAACCTCTTTTCCAATGCATTTATTACTAAATAAAAAAGATTTTCATAGGCTGAAACCTGGCATGAAAGACTGTATTTATCTCTAGAGACTTTGATAAAGAAATTCAGCCTGTCTTAATGGAAGGGAACAAAAAAAAAAAAAAAAGATCGCTAGTTTGGGGTACATAACTTTCCACTGCTAATTCTGAGAGCACGATGCACGTTCTCCAGGTTTTAAAAAATACTTTGTTGATATAGCTTCATTTCAATTTAGAAAACAAAAAACACATGCAAGCCACTTTTCCTTGTTATAGAGATTTTAAATTTTATATAACATATGTAACAATTTTTCCCTAGGTATCCAAATATAGTGCCACAAACAGGCTTCAATTATACCCTCTGGTTACACAAAAGGCAAAAATAGTCTATGAATAGCCCAACACAAGTTCATTTTAAAAATCCTCTTGCGGTATGCATTTATTTCTCAACTGTACTAATTACGGTTACAAAGTGATCCTCCCTAACGAGAAGCTTTTCAAAAACTATTCTATCGCAACAACAAAAAAAGTAGGGAGTCAAGAAAAAGTTGCTGGAGCAGACTGGGAAGTACGGTGGAGCATTAGCACTAATTGTAGCATCCCAGGGAATGTGGGGTGGCCTAAAGCAGGGGCCTTACTCCCGCTGGAAAGCTCCCACCTGCAGCCACATTGGCAAGCCTCAGTACCCAACTGAGGGGCTGGAAGCCAAGAATTCCAGATATAGAACAAGCACTAAAACATCTATTCTGGGATACGCCTGCTACCTTATCACACAACCTCTTCATCTAATAGATAAGGCAAACAATTTAATGTAAGGCTGAAGAACCTCTGTCATAGATTAGACCACGCACCATCCTTTAATACATCAGGTTGTGTGAAGCTTGCATGCCTTGTATTTCACAGAATTTACTGCACACGGGACTTCCCGAGGTAGTCAGCAGAGCAGCTCGTCTTTTAAAGGATTTGGCTAGTCTCCAGGTATTTGACGGTAATACTGAATCAGATCCCATACAAGCCTCACGCTAACAATTCATCTGAAATTTGTTTCAAAACCTTTTAGATTCAAACTCTCTACATTGGTGATCTGAAATTTGGCTCTATTTTGCTTTTTCTTTAATGTTGCCAGCCCTGCCAACTCATACTGGATTAGACAGCCAAGTTGGCTTTGCTCTCATACCTCCTTGTCACCAACAGCAGAAGCGTGAGCCTCAACAAGGCACTCCTGCAAATTCACTTTCTTTAAGAAACACAAGTAAAATGATGGTGTGCTCGTCATTGCTCCTCATGGACACCTGTACAGGTCCAGTCCTTCCCACGCAGTTCAGAGGTGCAATAGAAAGCTAGCACACCGTTCTGCCCCGAACCTCAGGAGGAAAGAAGTTAGCTCTTCTGCAGCTGCGCCACTTATGTGTGCCAAGAGGAGTAAAACTTTAAAAAGTTAAATAAAAACTGTAAAAAATCCTCTATTTGAGTCAGTAATTCAGCAAGTAAACCAAAAATCTGAAATACAGGAGTTCAATTTTAATAAAGACACTCCTTTTACAAAACAACTTAACGTCTAGATCCCCACTTTCAGCCTTGTGACCCATCTGTCGGAGCACAGACAGAAGATGGTTCAACCCTCATAACTGTTTCAGCAAAGTTTTTACACAAAGGCTTTACACAACTTTTTCTCCTTCAACGAACTTCCTTCCTAAAAGTGTTTTTCATGTACAACTAGATAAAGCTTTGGCCTTTTTCTTTCTAACTTTTTTATCCTCTCCCTGTTTCCTTGCTGTAAACACACATTTGAGACAAAAGAAGAAATACTAGAGAGGGACAACTGAAGAGCAGCCACTACCTCAATAGTGCTTCCTGTGAAAATGGTTTCACACAGTCAGACAATGCCCGTGCTCCTGTGTAAATAACTGGAGCCACGCCACGCCACGCAGGAGGTTAATGTTCTCTATGAAGTGGAAAAAGATGCAGATGAGGCAGACACAGTGCTATCAAAAGAAACATGCATTATTTTTGCTTCTGGACGGCACAGCAGAGTCTGTAAACCCCCTTCCACCTCAAAGGGCATGTGACCTTCACAGTCAGGACATGTGTGTTCAAGACTTTGTTCAAATGAAACATCTCACACGGTCTCTCCTCAGCCTTGTTTACCTGCCCAGTGAGTCTCTTCCCGTTCCATGCCCTTTTGGTGTACAGCATCTGCTCCCCATGCTGAATTAAGTTTAAGCCAGTGAGTCTGCTCAGTCAAGCTTGGCTCAGCTTCTCAGAAACAGCTCTTTGTATTGTACCCTTGTGCATTTATAAATAAGTGGGTGTCCACATACACACTCTCCATTGCTTAAAATTAAAAAAACCACAACCATAAAATTCTCCTATTCGGGTCAAGCACTGTCACACAATACTGTATTCTCCCTTTGCTGTCAGAATTTTTTTCTTCATTTAAATGACATACACTAACAAATTAAGTTTGTGTGTGAAAAATAAGCACTTTTTATTGAAGAGAATAAAATGACAAATTATTCTAATGCAAGATTTTCTTTTAATCTTTTGTAAGTATAGTGATTCAGTCCCATATTAAACAAGCATTGCTTCTGCAGCATATGCCCTTGCGACAAAGAATACTATAATCAGAAGAGTGTTGTTCATAATGAATATAGATGAATTTTCAGTTTGTCACAGCACTGGGCCATCAACACCCAGAGACTTCTGGAGGATGTTGGAACCCGAGTCCTTAGTTGTCTACCTACAGAAACACTATTCGGAGCCACCGACATCAAGAACTCGTTGTACTGGTGTTAATCAGAAATACGGTAAGAATTTGTGTGCCCTGAGAACTTCTATTCAAACAGGGGAAAAAACAGTGAAATTCAAAACTGATGTGTGAAATACACATTATAAATACAACAAAGTAGTGGGAGAGTGACATGTCCTATGCATATGTATATCTTTTAAAGATAGTTTACATATATAGGTCCATACTGCACAGCATTCCCAGTGACTAACTCCGCAGGAATTTCTTTGTACTCTACCTTTCTAAGCTTCTCTGAATTTTGTTTCAAAATCTTACCAGAAGAGATACAGTTCTCTGTATCTCCAAAAGCAAACCATTTTTATATAATAAAGACTGGGGCAGGGGGAAGAAGGCGGCCTTGCAGTGCTTACTGGAGGTTGCCAGTGAGGATTATACACAAAAGCGTGTTCCAAAAGCTTTGGGAGATGAAACAAATATTATAAAACTCATTCCTAGGAAATGTAAAACGGCACATTTCTAAATCATTTTCAATGGCTCAAAAACACTAAGAAATAAATATTTGTTAATTCCAACCACAAAATCTGCAGTCACCACAACCACACACTGCTCAAGAAGGCTTTCTGTGTCAGGGAGCAGCAGGGCTGGGGTTCCAGGCAGGAGCCGAGCGTGAGGAGGTGGACACTGGCTGTGTCCTTGCTGACGAGGGGCACAGCCCCACGGTACCTGAGCAGGGAGAGAAGAGCTGGCCAGAAACAGCAGCCAGGGTGAGGCACACTTCAGCGACCGCCACGCAAGTCCACATCGACGTGGCAGGTCTGGGTTCAAGCAAGGAAGTCAAGTCAGAGGGTCAAGGTCGGGATCAGCAAGGTAAACAGTCCAGCCCGGGCAACAAAGCTCAGGCAACAACTCCCAGGCAAAACCAGGGAGGTCTCCAACACAGCTTGGCAGTGCTCTGCCCACGGCAGCTTCATCCCGGGTCACAGCCGCACACGTGGAAGCTGACTTGGAGTACAGGCAGCCACAGCCTTAGGACAGGGAAAGGAGTTGCACTCAGGGCATGACACCTAATTGAAAGCAGATGTATTGTGGAATCCACTTTAAGCTGGCAGCACCAAGTCATACCCACCAAAGTGTTGACTATTACTACATCTACTTAACTAATTCTTAATCAGCTTGAGCTTCCGCATGATAACAAATGCTGAAACGCTTTTACAGCACTAAGAGCAGAGTGACTGATAAGATGCAGACCGTCATGAGGCAGCATGCACTAAGGCTCTGGAGATTATGAGAAACTGATTTGAGCTGCACAATTTAAGATGTTATTAGAATCTTTTTGACAGTTCTTTCTGATCTGACAGGGTGCATCTAGGAGACACATTCATAATGGCAAGAATATTTACATTATATAGACACAGACACCCCTACAAACGAGTTAACAGGTTGTACAGCACCCATTTTTCTCTTGCTGCTATAGCTTTAAATGTATAACATTAAAATAATTTTTGTCTTCGTTGTGTTAGTTAGCTAGGGGTGTAGGAAAACCTTTTGCTGACACAGGACACGGGTTCGGTATCCTGGAACATCAATCTGCCGTGGTAAAGGTGCAAGGAATACAGATGGCACTGACAAGTAGGGTTCTTCTGCCACCAGTGCTGCAGTTAGAAATCAAACCACCATTCTTGAACTATAGCAGATGCTTATTACTGAGTTACAACCTTCGTATCCAACGTGCAAAGTTATTACTGCTAAAGAGTACTAAATCTGCTGTGGCTCAGTGAAGAACTGAAATTGCAGTTACAATTATTCCCTTCCCCTCTGCTTATGCTGCAAAACAGATAATTCATCCAGATAGTTTAAATGTGAGCAAGAGGATGTTGAGATGATATTTCACACATTTTTCAAGAAGTGAGATACAGATGTTCTCCCCTTGCAGCTGAATTTGTCAGGAGTAACGATGAGAGGGAACACTATGCTGTACTCTGCCTTTGGATTTCTGCTGTGAAGAAAATACATCTTTCATTTTTATATGCCATGGTCTCGCACGACGTTACTTTACACTGGAAGTATTAGTACTTTGTTAACTACATTAAAGAGTCACTACCTCAGTGTTATTAAGTGCTCATTTAAAGTAACATTTGTGATCTGCCAAAGTACTTAACAGCATGCAATAAGAAGTTTTAAGCCATTACAAGCTTGCTATTATATATAATAGGGAGGATGGGTTTAAATAAAAATCACTTTCAAGTAGGGGAATGATTAATCATTGCTGTTCTCCCCTTCATTTGTAGTCTTAGCAAAAAGTTGTCAACCTTTGTCCTAGCATTAACGATGAGGTTTATGTGACTGTACCTGGTATCCTTAAAATTGATTAATTAGTAAGGCCGCATTTTATCTGAAAGTGCAGAATGGAGTCGCATTTTCATTCAATTCCCTAGCGAACTAATTATAAGGTTTGCTCAACGTACATCACAACAATATTTCCTATATGTAAATATCCTTCCAAATACTTAAGACAGAACTGCTTCAGCTATTTTCAAGTTTCATTAGAAACTGGTGCTAGTCTCATCCCGGAAGTTCCAAATATTCCCCACTCTGGAAAAACAGCAGGTTCTCAGTATCACAAAAATGTAAACCCTGTAATGGGAATGTATCATGTTCACCTCTGAATCAGCAAAAAGAAAAAAAACAGAGAAAGAACATAGTAGTAAAGACTACACAACCCTTAAAAAAAATCCAGACATAAATTTTTAACAACTCAATTATGCTGCTTTTTCTCCCCTCGCTCCAATGCAGCAGTCAATTCTTTCTTTTCTCCACCCCCCAAGTACACTGGAACCTGGCAGTTTTTACTGCATCAGAAATTAGAGTAGAATATACAAAAGCACATCTTTTAGAACAGGAAAACCCCTCTTTCCCATCTCGTGCTAGCCTTGGGGCAGAGCAGAGGAGGCTGAAGAGGGGCAATGGCTCTGACTCAGTCATTGCTGCTCAAATTCCAGTAGCTTTAGGACTGAAGTACCATCATACTAGATACACAAAGACATTAAAGGTGCACAGCAGCACTTACAGTCTAAAAAGATTAGACAGCATGTGGGAGAAAGAAACCACTCGTTTTCACCTGGGAAACCAATCCCGAAGTTCCCCTCAGTAGTACAAGGCTTCTCCTTAAGTCTGTACCAGAACTAGAAACTCACCTGCCACAAAACTGCAATTCTACCACTCAGAATATACACACGCAACAAACACTAATGCAGCCTCGGGAAGTTGCAGAGTGGCTGCAAAGCAGCAAAGTAGCTACATCAAAGATCAGATTACTTTGGTTTTGGCTCCTGGAATAATCAACTTGCTTAGGTTGTGCTCCGATTCTCAAGATTTGCCCCCAAAAGCAAATTTGGGGAGGGCAGGGGGGAAGCTATTTTATTGGCTCCCAAGCTCTTCTAAATCGGATGATACAGCACACATCAAGCAGCAGAACAGCTTCCATAGCAACACACACTCTCTCTGCTTCGTTATTTCTAGGGCATCTGTCACTGACTCTATTCCCTGAAAACAGTTGCAGGGAGTGAAGGTTGCTTGCAGACTTGTAAACAGCCACCTACGTTATTTTAGAAGTGCATCTGTATTACTGTCAGAGTGTACCTTGCGAGGGCAGGCAGCAGCGAACTGCTGTTCCAAATTGATTATAATACAGATTTATGTTTCCCAGTATCTCCCAAACAAAGACTTCAGTGCAGTCTACAAATAGACTACAAAACACCCTGCAAGAGCCCAATATTATAGATTAAACTTTCTGAAGCCAGCAAAATTAATTATACAAGACTGTGCTGGCTAGAATTACATACCAGGTATTTCCAAGTCCAAGCAGAAGACAAGCCTTTCCACGTAGGAAAACGGTCTTAAATATTTCCAAAATCTTCCCCCAGTCCACTTTTTCTGAAGGTATACCAAATACTTAAGTACTAGTTTACCTCACCTTATGATAAGCAACACTAACAGTAAAACTTGAAGTCCAACATACACACCAAATCACAAACACTTGTGCCATTACAATGCTTCAGTTAAAATTACTGTATTTAGTCTTTAAAGATTTTCTTGTATTAGTCTACAAGTTACACAGTATCAGTAGCTCTCTTGACTTTCATCACCTTGGAAACACCACTATCTGCAGGAAAACAAATCCCAGGAAAATAAATATGGATTTATTTGTAATACAATACATTTTTAATTCTGAATCTTCTATTCGATGTTCTTAAGGAATTTTGCAATAACAGACAAAACCCAACATTTTCTTTTAATTCTCTGAGTAACAGCAATTGTGACCATGATTTTGAAGATTATGAGCATAGACAGATAAACAAATGAGGTCTGATGAGCATAAAACGTTTCCCTCAAAACACAGAACTTCTGAAAAAAGACTGCATTTGTGCAAAATGTAATTTTAATGTTAAATACTGCATCTAATAGGAAGAGTTGCTTATTTTTTAAATTGTCTGAAATGTACATATAGGAGAAAATTCCAGCTACCAGCGTTCTAAATAAGAGCTCTAGGACATGTCAGCAGCTACTGAAATCAATAAGAATTAACACTATTTACTTCACAGGGAAAAAAGTGTAACTGCTGTTCTCTTGCCATTTAATATTTTGCTAAAATAGACAGACTGAGATGCTATATTATACGTTATTTGGTCTGGTTTTTAGTAAACAACACTGAAGGAGTCACCAAGTATACACATCAAGCCCACAGTTAGTAGTTTAAATGTGTTTGTCTTTTGGGTATTTTGTAGTCCACTACTGTACTCATTGAACAATGAGTCACTGGAGAAGAAACAAAATGTTCTGCATCTGAGATAACAAATATATTAACAAAAAAGAAAAAGACGAAGAAAAAAACCCACTTAATCTGAAAAGAAGAAAACTCATTTTTTTTATTACCTACTCTTCGTGCAAAACAGCCAGTCTGTGTTGACCTTAAGGCCTTGCAACACACTCTATTTAGTTGTAATGGCATTTGGAAAGAACCAGAATTTGATGAGGCTTGCAGACAGCGAAGCTTCGTAGGACTCTCTATCAATGTTTACTATTGCAATGAGTTTAAATACATTGCTCCTGCTTGTGGTCCTAGAAACAGCTTTCTGAGTTCACCTATAGGGAAAGCGGGGCAGAGCTGGTGTAAGGACCAAAGGCAGGTATCAGGAAGAGACACTTTTACAACAGGACAGAAAAGTCTCATTTTGGGTACGTGCTAGGAGTCTTTAGTGAAGTGCAGAGTCACGGAGTTAACGCTCCTTTGCTATCTACAGTAGCTAATGAAACCAGCAAGAAAATGCAAGTCTCATCTCATTCTGATGGCTCGCCAGCAAAGTAAACCATTGCTTACCGCTGCTTCCTTAGCTCCAGAAGCAAAGAGGTTTTTTGCAATAGTTCTGTCCTCACAGGTGGGGTAAGTGAAAATATCTACTTAACTAAATTTGAGTGGACGGGGAATTCCATAACTATTGGAAACTATCAGCAAACATACCTTCGGGAGAAAAGGTTACAAGAGCCATGCATCGGTCCAACTGTATTTCAGATCTATTAGTCTTATGCATCACTTCACAGTCCAAGGCATAGGCTCAAGAATCTTTTCCACAAGGCCCAATCTCCTAATGAGGTCACATAAGGAATGCTAACAACAAAGCCAGACATTGAGTAGCTGCTACATTAGCGTTGCTCAACCTAAGCACTGAGGAAATTGAGGTAGAAACTGTCTCTGATGAGGTCATTTGAGTGTTTTATGATGCACTCTCTCAGCCAAGGTTGCTACTTGCACCTATGCAAAGCAATCCTTCATTTACTCTCAGAAATATGCACCGTCCAGAGCCATGGAAGTGGCTGCAAGCAGAGGAAGGCTGTATCTGGCAGGGCCACCATGGTGACTCAGTGCAAGCTGAGCGTGGCTGCACCATCGTCTTCCCAGAGTCCTGTAGTCCGCACCTTCTGGCTTAGTCTCAACGCATTAACTGCAATCACAGAGAACTTGCTGTTATCCACCCTGCTTTGTCAGTGCAGGCAAGCGATATTACCCAGCTCCAAGCTCACAGCAATCATACAGAGCAAGTTAGAGAAACTACTGCAGCGCTGTAACAAGTGGAAAAAAATCATGAGTCTTTCAACCATAATATATGTCCATAACATATGTCCATCTTGTTTTCTAAGCTTAAAAGCCAGCCAAATTAGATAGCAAAGAAAAAGCACCAGCAGTCCATAGCACGTATGAAAGGCTAAATCAGTATGTATTAGCTATTGTAACTCACTGACTGTTATTAGGAAGAAAGGACTTATTTCTCCTTTACCAGAAATAAATTGCATTGATCTCTGGGCACAAACTCTGCCATTGCTGTGACCCGGCGGTCAGCCAGTCGAAGGAACTGGACCAGCAGGACACCAGTCAGCTGGGGCTGGGTTTCTGTCAGCGTGGTTCTCTGCCCAGGCACACCGCAGGTCAGAGGAGCGTCGGAGCCGCTCCAGGGAGAAGGGGGGGAGCCCACAGCGGGGCAGCCGGCGTTACATCAGCTGAGCTCTAACATCACGCGTTTGCACAGCAAGACTTGACAGGAACTGCCCTGTATCCAAAAGTAGTAAGATAGCACCAGATAACAGATCTGAAGCATTCGGACTCTTCAGCAGGAAAACGTGTGGCTCTTCCAAATGCCTACCAGCGGCTTCAGTACTGAAGTGTTTTTCTTCCACAATCCAGTGTGTAGTTCTTAAGATTATACTAAGTATAGCAACAATAACAAATGCACATCAATGCCTACTGGGAATGCCTAACGGAAGTACTATTTTCATTAACTGAAAGTCAATCTGTGCTCTTTCTAACTTGGTTATCACTGACATGTGTCTCTAAAACAAGGCACATCATCAATTCACTGATCATTCAACACAGAGATTCCAGACCAGGAAATTCTCCAAGTAGTTTCTATACATCTCCTTAAATCTCACTCAAGCTCTAAAATAAACATTTGTTGTGCACAAGCTTCACATTGACTCTCAGAACAGGAGTAGGCTTAAGTCCTAGCTAACACTTTCATTGCTATCATGAAAGCCAGAACAAAATCTCTTCCTTTCATGCTTCCAGTTTTTGGCAGAACTAACAGGAAAAGACATAGGGGAAAAAAAAAATAAAAATTACACAATAGCTGAATCCCTGGTGGAAAATAAACTGCCATAAATCATTGTTAACAATATGAAAACTAATTTATATTTGGCTATATTTCTGGCAGACAAATGCTCTGTTTCTACAAATGTTAGTGCTCTAAACTCTACTGTGAATATCCATTTAAATTTTTTAATCTAAATGAGGAAGGCAAATCTCATTCAACCTATTTTCATAGTGTTGGTTAGCTCTCATTCACTCAAGAATGAGAGATAACAGCATATACTTTCACTGGCACACTATGAATTGCAAATAATTGATCTGATTTTTGCATCAGTAGCACAAAACAACTGCAACTAAAATGGGGACTTACATACAAGCAGATAGCAAGACCCGTATCTGCTGTAAACTCATCACTTTTTAAGTGGACAGTGTAAAGGACAAGAGGGGAAAAATATCTTCTCCAATTACACATAGTGAACCAGGTCACAAAGAAGTTGAAGCACGCTAGTTCTCACTGAACTGACTGAAACTTCACTCAGTTGTCTCAGGATGACATCAAGAAGAGAACTCTTATTAAAAAAAAATTTGCAAGCATCTTAGAAAAAATCCAATTAAGAATTACATCAGTTATTCACAGTCAGTTAATAAGCAAGAAAAAAAGACCCAAAACATCTGAGGTGCATTAGCTGAAGTAATTCTCTGCTTTAAGGAAATGTTTTAAAGTTACCAAAGCCTAAGTGTTTTCAATATCTCATTTTTAATGCACTTGCAATGCAGTATTTTTGAGAGAACCAGAAAAAAAAAAGCCTTACACTATTAATTTTTTTATCATAATTAGAATAAACCACATTAGCTCATTAAATAATGTGACTATTGAAACCCTAATGTTTCTGTTCTGCAGCTACACCACAGGTCTCAGAATCAAGAATTATGCCAGCAGCACTAGGTTCAGAATTGGTATTTTTCATACAGAACCGATTAATCGATACAGAATCATAGGACCATTTAGGTCAGAAAAGACCTTTAAGATCATCTAGTCCAACCATTGACCCTACTCTACCAGGTCTGCCACTAAACCGTGTCTCTAAGCACCACATCCACACAACTTCTAAGACACATGTAGGGATGGTGACTCAACCCCCTCCCTGGGCAGCCTGTTCCAACATTTGACAACTCTTCCAATGAAAAGAATTTTTCTGTTGTCCAGCCTAAACCTCCCCGGCACACCTTGAACCCGTTTGCTCTTGTCCTGTCACCAGTTACCTGAGAGGAGAGACCAGCACCCATCTCACTACACCCTCCTTTCAGGTACTTGTAGAGCGCAATAAGGTCTCCCCTCAACCTTCTCCAGACTAATTCCCTCAGCCGCTCCTCATCAGACTTGTTCTCCAGACCCCTCACCAGCTTTGCTGCCCTTCTCTGGACATGCTCCAGCACCTCAGTGTCCTTCCTGTACAATAAATAAATATTTTTAAATGTAACATAAATACTGTAAGTGTTGTGACAAGAATACTGGCACTCCTTTATTTCTGTTGAATGTCAGAAACACACACCTACAAAACTGGAGGTTTAAGCCCTGGCAGAAGCTCAGACTGACAGGTACAAACAGGAAGCGTTTTTAACTGCTACACAATTGCAGGGACAATGATCACTCAGTAGCATTATTCATAATCAACTGCAAAGAGATTAAAACCATCAAGTAACAAAAATAGCAAAAGGAGAAACACTGCCCCAAATGATAGAACTACACTTCAAACTATATTGTTGTATTTGCGTTTCAGTAGCTTTGTAACCCACTTTGATTTGGAGGCATCATACACATAGGAACACAGTGGAACAAATGATAACATTTAGAGGACACAAAACCAAAGAAAGATCAAGTTAAATCAATTCAAGATACAGGTCACCAGTACAAAGCAGAAGCAGCAGCAAGTGTCATCAATAGCCACAAAATTGTCAGGCAAACAATGAAACTGAGAAAGGACAACCTTAAACAAACTGACAAAGAAATTTCTTATTACCAAACTGTGAAGATGAAAGGGTTTTTTCCTCCAGTTAACTTGAACTGAGATAGATGAAGGAGAATGACGGGAATTAAAAAAAAATAGAAAAGGGACAGAGACTTCAGAGACAAAGTTATTCAAGTTGCCGCAGACTCAGCTGGATACTAATATTGCTGGAACAAGCAACTGACATTCCAAATGATAGGAAAAATAGATTTAGAAAGAAGAGCACTGAAGGAAGCAGGATAACAAGGCAGCATAAGGAAGATAGACACTTTCATGATGCTTTCTCCAAGACTAGGATCTATTATTATATTGAGAAATGAAAACTTCAACAAAACATCAACTGGATCCTTCAAGTAAAGCTGTCCAGAAATAGTTGGTGTTTCTCAGTGACCAAGTAGAAATATCTAAAAGGGCCCTGACATTCATAAAGTCTTCAGTACCCTAAGTAAACACCTATATTTTATATTTTGTTGATATTCAGGCACTTCATAGTCTCCACAAGTAATACTTGTTTTCCCAAACCAAAAATCCAGCTGTAAAATAATTCTACATCTATCAGTAAGACAAGAAGAAAACAGCTTTGCCATGCTTTTTTGAAGAATCAGTGAACTTAATGACCTTGTTAAGTGAAAAAAATTTGGCAGATATCATGTAATGTATGATATCTCCCATCTTCAAAGTAGAGTTTAAGTCCTCCCAAATACACATATAATCAGAGGCTAACTCAGCAGAGCCTAATATCTTACACTGTCACTTCCCAATTGACGCTGTGGGTACTATCAGCACTACCACAGAACAGCCACGTAGCTACAGAACCCCACTGTCCGTGTTGTCCATGCCTGCGATTGTTGCATTTCCCATACTGTTCCAGTTGTAGTTCAACAAACAGTAGGATATTTCTACATGTCATGAGCAGAGAGAACCTTCCAGCAAGTTAAAGAAATTCATACAACACTTAAAAAAAATCTTCAGTTGATCAATACCTCTAAAACTTATTTTACAAAGGAAATATTTAGAGTAGGGAAGAAAGAAACCTAAAAGGAATCTCACGTTGTACTCTCACATTGCAGGGCACGGGATGTGAATTCCCTTCATTTTTGAACATCCACAGAAGAAGAACTCTTGAGACCAAGCGGCAGAAGATTAAAAAGTCATTCTGAAAGACGACTTCAGCACTGATCTCAAAATAAAGAAAAAAATAATATGCAGTTTCTTAACATGCTCTCTGGTTTAATATTTCACTTCTGCAATGTTCTGCTTCACTGATACTGAATGATAGAAAGGAAGTAACAAGAAGATTCTCTGGTGTCCATGTTCTGGGTTTTTTCTGTGTGTTGTAAGAAGAAATGACAGAGCTGATCATTAAAAGTGTTATAATTAAGTCCTGCAGTCACCAGATGTGCAGCTGAAAAGAGAAGTAGGATCAATTCTGAAAACTACATCATGGGTAAAAAGAAAGAAAAACTGGTGAATAAGAAGACGAAACCATTAGAAAAAAATGCAGCCTCTTCCGTTAGACTTGGAGGGCAAGGGAAAGGAAGAAGAGAGGCAGTATATGTTGTTTGAGTAATCTAATTTCCTGCTACGCTCTTCTCTATGAGCACAAAATTGCAGCTTTAATGCAGGTGGTCATTTAACTCATTGCAAAGAATCAATTTTCTATTTCCCCCCCTCGTGATTAAAAAACATAATATTTGGAAGTGTGTAGAAGCAAAATAATAGATCCTGTCTGATGACACTCATAAGTTCGACAATAACCACCTTGATACCACCAAATACAGTGATACATAAAATTTCTCAACAAAACAGTGAGCTGAGTGGAGACATGAAGTATATAATAGTTTGGATTTTTGTTGGTTTTGTTACTGAGCAACAAATAAAAAGCCTCCAGTACCCACCATGAGGTGGTTACCATGCAGTTATTCACGGGGCTGCAAAGGCATGTACAAGTAGAGAGCATCAGCTTCTCCCTTCTCGAGTGTGAGACCTTCCCCAGCCTACCACCCCTCTCCTCTTGTTTATTTTATCTCTTCACATATGTTGAATTTTGGGTTATTGTTTTGAATTCTGAACCCTTAAAGACACACTCAGAAAAAAGCCCAGGTTTTGTTTTTTCTTTCAGCCATAAAGCAGCTTATATCAACTTTCTATACCATCCTTTGGTTTGTTCTGCTATATTTTTAACTCGTACATCGTGAACATTTCCTCTGCAATAAAAGCTACCTTTCGTAAAACATGTATCCATCTGTACCAAATTGCCATCTACATTTGTTATGAGCCTGTCCTCAAAGCCTCAGGGCCACAGGAATGCCCCTGTTTTCTGGCTGTGCTTGACAACTTTGTCGTCTTCCATATGTCAAAAATCCACTTTTTTATTGTAAGGGTGCTTCTTTTTTACTGACGGTTCCATTGTGAGACTATAAGCAAGACCTGCTGTGCTCTACTGATGTGTTTTTGACTGGCTAAAGGTATACTTTCTCTGCCAAATGGAAAATCCCTCCCAGTCACCACAGAGAACAAGCATCTTAAATAAGCCTCCTGTCAGGACCATAAAAGCTACTCCTCACGTGAGTTGTGCCAGAATTCAAGGATGAGAATTTGTAGTAGGCCAAAAACATTACTGAGGAAAAAGGAAGAAACAGACAGCTTCTGCCACCTGAAAGGACAAAAAGATTTTAGAATAGCAGCAGCTTCAGAATAGGGTATAATGAAAAAGCAGCTGACTAACTTGCAATGTGTATTCTTCCCAGTCAGAAGGGAATCCACATGAAAGACACCTGGAAAAATTTTCACAGAATGGACAGAGGTGGAAGAGACCTTAAAGATCTAGTTCTAACCCCCTTGCCATGGGCAGGGACACCTCCCATGTGTGTCACAGCCCCATCCAACCTGGCCTTGAACACTTCCAGGGATGGGGCATCCACAACTTCTCCAGGCAGCCTGTGCCAGTGCCTCACCACCCTCACAGTGAAGAATTTCTACCTAATATCTAGTCTACATCTACCCTCTTGCAGTTTGAAACCATTACCCCTCATCCTACCACTACACTCCTTGATAAAAAGTCCCTCCCCATCTTTCCCGTAGGCCCCCTTTAAGTCCTGGAAGGCCACTATAAGGTCTCCCCAGAGCCTTCTCTTCTCCAGGATGAAACACCTCAACTCACAGCCTCTCCTCATAGCAGAACTGCTCCAGCCCTCTGATCATCTTCATGGCCTCCTCTGGACTCACTCCAACAGGTCCATGTCCTCCTTATGTGGGGAGTTCCAGAGCTGGACACAGCACTCCAGGTGAGGTCTCACCAGAGCAGAGCAGAGGGGTAGAACCCCCTCCCTCGCCCTGCTGGCCACGCTTCTGTGGATGCAGCTCAGGATGCTGTTGGCTTTCTGGGCTGTGAGCACACATTGCTGGCTCATGGGGAGCTGCTCATCCACCAACACCCCTAAGTCCCCCTCCTCAGGGCTGCTCTCAATCCAGTCTCCACCCAGTCTGTATTTGTGCTTGGGATTGCCCTGACCCACGCGCAGGACCTTGCACTTGGCCTTGCTGTACTTCATGAGGTTGGCATGGGCCCACCTCTCAAGCCTGTCCAGGTCCCTCTGGATGGTATCCCTTCCCTCCAGCGTGTCATCCACACCACACAGCTTGGTGTTGTTGGCAAACTTGCTGAGGGTGCACTCAATCCCACTGTCCATGTCACCAAAGTAGTTAGAACAATGCTGGTCCCAGTACCAACCCCTGAGGAACACCGCTCCTCACTGGTCTCCACCTGGAGATCAAGTTGTTGATGCAACTCTTTTGAGTGTGGCCATCCAGCCAGTTCCTTATCCACCAAGTGGTCCATCAGTCAAATCCATGCCTCTCCAATTAGGGACAAGGATGTCATGCAGGACTGTGTCAAATGCTTTGCACAAGACCAGGTAGAGGACATCTGCTGCTCTTCCCTTACCCACCAACGCTCTAACGCCGTCATAGAAGGCCACCAAATTTGCCAGGCATGATTTGCCCTTAGTGAAGCCACACTGGCTGTCACCAATCACCTCCTTAGCACCATGTGCCTTAGCAGAGTTTCCAGGACAGTCTGCTCCATGATCTTGCTGGGCACAGAGGTCAGACTGACCAGCCTGTAGTTTCCTGGGTCTTCCTTTTTTCCCTTTTTAAAAATGGGGGTTATGTTTCCCCTTTTCCAGCCAGTGGGAGCTTTACCAGGCTGCCATGACCTCTCAAATATGATGGAGAGTGGCTTAGCAACTTCATCTGCCGGTTCTCTCAGGATCTGCGGATGAATCTCATCAGGTCCCATGGATTTGTGCACCTTCCAGTTCCTTAGATGGTCTTGAACCTGGTCTTCTACAGTGGGCGGTTCTTCATTCTCCCAGTCCCTGCCTTTGCCTTCTGCAATTTGCATGGTGTGGCTAGGGTCCTTGCCAGCAAAGACTGAGGCAAAGAAGTCATTGAGCACCCCAGCCTTCTCCGTATCCTGGGTGACCAGGTTTGTTTGGTTTTTTTCCTCCTGACAGCACCATTTCAAATGCACATAAAGACATTAATAATTCAAAGCAGAACTTGTTTGAATATGATTAGAGAAAAGGACTTCAGCATGAGGCCAACAGATATAAAAGTGCCATTCAAATTTGGTCACGAAAATCCCTCAGACTCAAGGAAATGAGAGGAGAAGCATTGCTCTGTAACAAGCACATGAAATTCTACCGTAGCTGCTCAGCTCTGGCCTGCGTGCCCACTCACAATGCCTCACCAGCAGCTGTAAAGCACTACTGTGTCGAGCCTCTCTCCAATTATGCTCCCTTCTAGCTGCCATTATAGCGCTCTGCCTCTTCTCCCTTACCCCTAATAGCACAGACTGTCGTAACCAGACCATCCTCCTCGCTACTCTCACAGTTGCTCAACAACTTAAATGGATTCTCTGCATACTCCAAGAGATAACCAGCTACCTAGATTAAGACAAAGTCTCCTCTGCTTCCATGTGGCAATTACATACATCTAATAATGGCAAAACTTTAACAGCCACAGGTTTGAGAGGGGTTATTTGTGAGGAAACAAGGACTTTTACCACCATAATTTAGGTATGAAAACTGTGGTAAGGATACAACTAAAATCCAAATCCTCAGTGATTCATTTCTGCAATTGTTTGGAATTTTGAATTGAGAGAGACATCAAAATTAAATAAAAACATTTCAAAGTTTGAAACATTAAAAAATCTACATGGTCTAATCCTCACTATTTAGTCTACTATCCTCTCACATTATGCACATACTAATTCCCTTGGCAGTATGTATGTGGGGACACCATATAAAAGACTGTTTCATCCAAAGGCGTATCACAGACCAGAAGTGCCCATACGAAGACACCATGAATTGCCTGCAGCAGAAGAGGAAGTGCTTTCATCCAGCCAGAGCGCTCCAAAGCATTCTCCGTGGGACACCACTGCCTCCTGCGTGTCTTTCTGTTAACCACGCTTACTGCTGAAAACCAGGGAGGAGCTGCAAAGGGTAGGAACACTCTATGCAGATCTGAAAGCTATGAAAGCATTCCACATTGACTAGAGCGGGACAAAGGACTGAGTCAGAGCAGGCCTAATTGATACCCACTACATTTTGGAACCTTTCTTTAAACAACAGCTAAATTGGAGAGCAGAGGGAAACACAACATAGAATGACCTAAGGACGGGGAACTAAACAGCACTCATTTTTCCAGTAATGAAGCGTCATCAGGAAGATATTCTGGCCAAATGTAGATCTTTCAAAGTTAATATGAGAAATTGGAAGCAAAACAGGCTCAGTTTGGTTTTTTTTAAAGGAAGGTAGAGAAAATGCTCCAATCGGAGTCACATGTTCTTTAGCAAAGACTTCATTTGTCATTTAATTTATTCTGAACTCACTGAAGAAGTGTAGAGGCTGCTGTGAACTACAGCCAACTAGATCAGAGTCAGAAAAGTGCAAAGGAAAAACTGCTAGCTGTCTAACAGATGGAGCGATTAACCACACTGGGGAAATCCAGTAAAAGCAACTGAGAATAACTAGCAGGGAGCATGGCTTTCAAGGGCATTTAACAGGAAACCCAGCTTCTTTTTGCCTTTTCTGTATTTCTAAATTGGTATTTTATTGTAGTCCCTTTCTCTTGCCTCTTATGTCTTTTTATTTCTGCTATTTCAAATCCTTGCTTTACTGCTGAAAACCTGGAAAAAGTGCTTATTTCTGAGCTACAAGAAAATGGAAAATCCCCTAGGCTTCTGGGCAAGGGTTCAAAATTATATTAAATATTTTAATAATAAGCCCTAAAAATTGAACTGGGTCCCATGTTGCTGTCAGTCAAGATCTTGATTTTCCTGACCATCTGCTTATTTTCCTAATCTTACTGTCATACATCTATCAAATAAAAAATACGATCTTTTGAGACACTGTCTATCTGCAACTCCTGTTAATTTCAGCCTAGATTTATGGACATTATTTTGGACATCAGATAAAAACACTCCTAAAATCGATAACTGAGCAAACACAAAGATTCACAAATACAGTATTTCATACACATATTCTGGCAACAGGCCTAAGATTATTAAAATTATAATAATTACTCATAAAATAAATACAAAATAGTATATAAACAATTGCCTAGAGTTCAACTCATAATGTATCGCAACATTTCCCAGCCAAGCAGAAAAGTATTCAAAGATGTAAAAATTTCCCAAATACAGCTAGGTTCTTGAACATTAATCAAATGTTTAGCCTGATTTTAACACCATTAGAAACTTCTGCAGAGGGGTGTTTCATACCAATACTTACGTTGTGCAATTTTTCAGCAGACTATTTGAACACAATTTTGCAGTCACGCAACAGTCCATCAAAACAGACATGGTACTGGGAAGCAGAACACTTGGATTCTATTTCTAGGTTTAGGCGAGACCTCAGATAAATCATTAATCTCTTTCCTTTCATGCTCATCATCTGTTTTGTCTGCTACAATTCTAGTAATCATGTTTCTGCAGTGACATTGGACCTTCCAAACTGGCTAGAGTCTATATTTTCTAGTTCATCATTAATTGTAGCAGTAAAATAGGTATCAAGTATTGATGCAAAAGCAAAAATCTGTAGCTGCTTGGCCATCAAACGGCAATCTAAGGGTATGCAACATATTTAACATACTCCATGGCAAGATTTGGTGACACAATTCTCTCTTAATGTGGGCACATACACAGTGTGCAACACAGAATGATCTTCTATCTCATAGCATTTATATGCTCCACAATTCAAGAAGTTCCAAGTTTTCTGTAGGATAGTCTCATTTTGATATGTCAGTTTTACGGAAATTATAGTCCGGCATAGAAAGAGTGTCCACTGAAGAGATAAAATATGCTTTATTAAAAAAATACATCATTTGTGAGCTTTACCTGTTGTCTATCTATCAAAGCAACAACCAGCAGAAACATCTCAAGACCGAACTGAGATCGTAACGTTGAAACAGTGAGAAAAGACAATGGTTCGCTAGGTACAAGGAAAGGTTTTGCCAGCATGTGGTTCTCCTCTTATCACATGTTAAAACAAAGTCATCCAGAGATCTGTCCAGAAGGGAACACTACAAATACCATCCAAACAAATAAAGGAAATTCCAGGGTTTACAAATTATTATACATCTGAAAACTGTCTCAGGTACAAATCACCACATAAAAGGAAGTGATCTTTGTATTAAACCTTTTTAATTTGAGAAAGAACCCTCTAAATAATGGTACAGATGGCAGCATGTAATATGTTGGCAGATATTATAATGTTCTTTTTCTACTGCATGTAAGATTTGCCATCCTCTTGCCTGGGAGGAATCAACCAGGACAACTCACAGAGCCCCTCATAAACTTTTGGTGCTTGCCATCAATTTTTCTGAGGTTCCACAGACCTAAGTACTTGTTTTCCAGATAGCAGATGCTTAAACAGGCCCACTATGACACATTTTGGAGCATATTTATGACTGAGTGTATGGTTACATAACAAATATGCCCACCTTTTGCATCCCACAAGGGAAAGCAAAGACATTGGTTCTGTAAGACAGGCATATCAGCTTGCATAGTAATGGGGAACAGACTTTTAAGTGACCGTAACTGTCCAGGGCAAGAGCTGGATACCACTGGTGTATCCACGGTACGGCAGTAGAAAAGTAAAAATACCTGCAATCAGGTCACATCAAATGACAGAATTGAGTTTTCTGTGAAGTTATGTTCATGAAAGAGCACTACAATAAAAGGCCAAGTTAAAGAAAGTTGTAAAGAGCAGGAGCTAGCTACAGGCTGTCTTTCTGAATATGCATCCCTCCTACTACGAGCGGGCAAGTCAACTTCTCTCCCGGGATGGGAGATGCACGTTTTTCACTGCTGTAGTTCTCTGGAATAGCTCCGTATACAGTAAGATATGGGGCACTGGTTAAGAAAGAGAAGAAAGAGGTCACATCCACAGGAATTCCAAAGTATCTTAAGTTCTGTTTAAAATGCTTTCAATTTCTATTCCTGGCACTGATTCTGATAATGAGAGAAGAAAAAGGTAGCATTAAATCCACTTCTTATTTTTTTAAATAACCCTTCTTTAGCATGGCACAAAGTAGCCCCCTTTATCACAGTAGACACTACGGCAATTTTGTCCTTTCAAAATATGTTAGCAGGGAAACATAAGTTTAAGGAATTGATCTGTCCTCCTGGTGTAAGGTTCCTCCATTACTTAGCCAGTTTACTACCAAATCCTAATTTCCTCATATATGCTGTTAAGATATTGCATAACATTTAATCACAGATGACATTGGTAATACGCATCTGCAATAACTACTAATTTCCTTTGTTTATGAAAATATGATTATTTTTCAATGGGAATAAAGAGATATCATGACTGAAGAAATAATGTAATCTCAGCAATTTAGATCTAAATATACAATAGTTAGTAAATGGTGTTATGGCTATCTACAATTCAGGCATTATATCAACTCAAACTTTTGGTTTTCATATGATCATCATTTCTGCAAAGGAAACTGCACAGAGAGAAGGTGGCTCCCTGGAGGATTTCCTCATATTTACAAAAAGCTAGTCTCTTTCCTTGAGGATAATATGAACACCACAAACATTTTGTCCAAAAGAAATTTTGAAATTAAATTGATATGAGTGTCTGGGAAATTGGTATCTTAGCCACTGTGCATAACAAAACAAGAAAGTTCAATCAGCATAAAATGCCAAACTCATCTTGACTACATTTTATTTCAAGCCTATATTCTCTTACGTATATTTCATAGCTTCTGGTTAGCATTATAAAGGTGCTGAAGCATACCAGTTTGTAGTAAACATGCTGCAAACAGTAAAACTAACAACGGTTGCCTGAGCAGCTAATTTAGGACTGATATGTTATGTGGATAATTGTACCTTTAAAAGGCTTCTATAAAGAGATAGAACTTGTCACCAAATAAAGCAGGTGCTCCCATTATCCAGCTAAGATTGGTATAATCAGGAACATTTTGGGACAATTAGCTGGCTAAAACTGAAAGAATTTCAAGTTCCTCCAACATCCCTGCAAAAGGAGAAGCAGAGTACAGGCACTAAACAGGAAAAAAGAACAAACTGACAAAGAAGAGGCTTAACAGAACATCATAGGAGAAAAGGACTTGGTGCTCTGAAGGAAGAAGAAGGAAGATCAGAGGAGACCAGACACACTGAAAAGCAGCTTATCTGGAGCAGATTGATGAGTGCCCATCTGAGAACAGTATTTCCAACAACTGCAGGATTTGAAGTCTTCTTTCATTACGTACATCGTCGCACAGGTCTTATTAATACATCCCCTCTCCAACATTCAAAAAACATTCAAAACATTCTTTAAAAAAGCTAGTCAACAGGCAGGTTACAAAAAAAAAAAAGTTGGCTTATCCTCAAATAAGTTGTCAAGGATAAATACAGAACAAAGATTCTAGAAGATGCTCTAGACCATTTGGCTGATGGATTATAGAATCATCGAATTGCTTTGGTTGGAAAAGACCTCGAAGACCATCATTTCCAACTGTTAACCTAGCACTGCCAAGTTACCACTATACCACGTCCCTCAGTGCCACAGCTACAAGTCTTTTACATACCTCCAGGAATGGTGATTCCACCACTTCTTTGGGCAGCCTGTTTGGTTTTTTTAATGCAGCTACCACACTACAATGCTTCATTTAAAAAGGTATTCTAACGCAGAAGGGCTGAAAATCCTGTTTATTGGTTTACATCTTCTATCAGCTTCTGTTTTGACAATCTGCAGCGACCCAAGTCAGAAATTCTAAGTCATACTAAGGAATGGCTAAGTTTAGAAACAACCAATTATGCCCTCCTGTAAAGAGAGGAACCTAAAACCAGTTGAGGTATTTAGTAGAGGGACTTTCAAAACCAAAGAGTACCTGGATATGAAATCAGATAGCTTACCATTCACTCAGCTGAAATGTAAGAGCCTAAACCAAAACTAACTCTGCCAGTTGAATACTGGAAAAGAACACTGAAGCAAATTTAGGAGACCTAGTGTAATGATAACAGGAACAGAACATAGAACCTATGTTTGAACACACTCAGCTGCTGTTTAAAGTGTTTTCCACATTATTCTTTGATGACCAAAGCTATGTCTTACCATTAATAATTAAAATATAAAAGTAATCCAAAAAATCTGATGGTTGTTCTTTCCTGTTATCTACATATTAAGATTATACTGCTATTCACCAAGCAGACATACCATTGCCACTGCAGAAGCCGGTTTTACAGAACTCCAGTCAACGTGTGTTAACGTGCAGCAGCACTCCAGCTCTGTAAGAGAATGGTATAACAATGCAGAAGTTAGATCACAGAAGAGATTTAGCATTTATGAATGCTTCTGATTTTCTCCTTCCCCAACTCCTAATTTCTTAATCATGAAAAAATATTAATAGTGACCATCAGTGAAGTTTCTCTGTATGTATCAAGAAAACACTCTTTCTAGCATAAATAGATAATCATTTTTATCCTATAAAAACCTTACAAAACAAGGATCTCCTTTATGAATTTTCATCATATTCAAAGCACTGATGGTAAAGTCACAGTAAAATGTTTGTGACAGAATCAGGGAAAAAAAAAATAGATAAGCTATGATATGACACCATAAGGCACATTGCCCATGCTTAGGTGTAGCTGCAAGCATCTTTAGTAACAACATCTGTAAAGTAGACAAAAGCAAAGCCATCATTTAAAAAAACCAAAAACCAAACATGCAAAAAACACACCAACAAAACTTCCCAACTTCAGAAAGAAAGAAACAATTAAATATTCCATTTCTGAAATACTGAAAATTTCAAACCAGTCTAGTAGCTCGCAATTTTAATTCTTCATGTCAGAATTTAGAATTACATAGAAGAGCATTTAGTGTTTGTTGACTTTGAATAATTGAGATTTCTTTCCTCTGGAAAATGGGAAGCAGACTCTATTCACGTGCTTTGCTCCTGATCCCCATTTTTGGCTAGTACAATTTAAGCAGCACAGCTCTCACTGACAAGTTCCTTCATGCTGACAAGAAAGAAAGTTGCACTTTTCCCTTTTATTTTTCAGGTCTCCTTATGCTTATTTAATGAAGCATAAATATGGATGGCACCTTCCTCCTTAGATCAGTTGAAAACACATAAAAATACATTCAGCTGCAAAAGCACCTCTTTTTTAACGACTCTTTAAATAGTTCCCTTGGTTTTCATTATTATTATAGAGACTTATGCTTCCTTCATGCATGTGAGACACCCAATCTCTGAAACAATCTGGCCACATAAACTCATCACACTGATTTCAGAAAAAATATAAGAAAAAAAATCCTTTCTTGTTCTAAAAACATAGATATTCATATTATTACTCACTTTTTCAGTATTAAAAAGTCTCATAAAAGTATTAAATACCCTCAAATCTCTGTGTACATTCAGATCCAGAAAAGAATTTCCACATTCTTGGCACGCTTACACACCTGCAGACACAGACTCTACCTGTGCTCCAGAACACTCCGTCCAAGTCCCCCTTCAAACCAGAAACCATATCACAACCCTTACCACGACACTGAGCCTGTCGGGCAGCAGCAAGAGCAGCCTGTTCCATCAGAGGTAAGTTGGAAGGTCAGGGTGACCACAGCACCCAGGCAGGGGAGGGCTGGCTGCAGCTTAAATGGAGCTCCCAGGTCAGGGGGCAGAGGGGGTGGGTGGAAGTCCCAGATGAGGCTGATCAGGGCAATTACGTGCTACCATTGTCCTCAGGTTCCTGACCCACACCTCCTTTTTTGGCTACAGGAGACTTGGGTCTGGTCAACTCAGAGTGTAGATACGTAATCTACTCCGTTTGTGGTAAATATCTTTTTTATTAAACAGAGAAGGTATGCATCATCTTCTCTGAACATGCTTTGTATTCAGACTTACGAAACATTCAGATTAATTTTAAAAAAGATTTCTGTAGCCTATCTCTACTCTTTAAAAGGACCGTAAACATAGTTATTAACCAAAGTGACTGAACTGGAGACATTATAAGTTTTTAAGGACGCATATGCTGGAATTTCAACTTAAATTTACTCATTGCAGGACCTCCTTATACATCAGAGACCATACTTGATCACTTACCACTACAGAGGCTACAAAGAGTTTGGTATCTAAGCTTGTAAAACTGACAAAATGATTTCTAAACAGGAAAAAAAACCCCACAAACCACCACCCAGATTCTACAAGCTGTAATCTAATCATTTCAGAATGACTCACCCTCAGTAGAAAACTTGTGCTTTCACAGGAGTGAGGCAGTAATCTTAAGAAACACACATGTATACATTTCTTTGGGCATTGGCAAGCATTACCATGTATACATGTGCATATGTAACATTTTGGCTTGTTTACCTGTGCAGACATACCAACAAAGACCTTTATCTTTAGAAAGCTAGGTGGTGGTAATTGTGGAAATCAGCGTGTGCATCTGATTTCACATGTGCTTGGAATGCATCTTTTACAAGTTTATAAACCAAGGCCAAAGCAAATTTCAGCCAGTCATGCAAGGAGCACTACACTACATTCATGCACCATGGAACTAGTTCCTTAGTATAAACTGTCTGTTTTACGGTTCATGCACTGATCCAACAAAGGGCTCCTATAAAAACTGTGTTGTCATATCCAATTAAAGATGCCAGCGACTTTAATCACGTTTGTTAGGTTACAGCTGAAATAACACATTGAATATTGCATCTGTCTGAGAAAACCATCAAGAACACCACAAGTATGTCACCACTGTTTAAAGAAGGAGAAAATTAATTAAGCGCTTCCTTACTGTTTCTATGTGGAAGGGCACAAACATAGAGAAATTTAAAATATTTACATGTATTGCATACAAGCATTCAAATAGGAATTTTAGATTTTTATGTTTCAGATTCATATTTTTGGTTTTTCAACTTTTTTCCTTGGGAAGGATTAAAGAAGGTAGACTAGGCAAACTATAAAACTTTAAACTCATTATTATCTGTTCAATTTATATCAAAATAAAGGAACATATTACTAAATCTTCTTTTTCATTCTTAACACAGGCTCTTCTGTACATAGTTTTAAAAACTCTTTTATATGTAACAATGCATGCTTTTTCTAGAGTTTACTAGAGACTAAGCTTTTACATGTGGCAGAATAAGAAACTGCTGTTATAATTATACTTTCTCATATTACTGAGAGTTTAAATAAACATTTGTTTAAAATGTCCCATTATTTTCAGAAATATAGGCTGTACCACTGCTCACACAAATAGAAAATAAGTTTTTAACTGGAAAAGCAAGTTCTGTGTTCAAACCAAAACAAAAACAAACAAATAAAAAACCCTCAAAATACCTCACATCTACACTTAGTGGAAAGTGAATTTCATAAAAAATACAAAACTACATTAATCTTATGTGACTCTTAAGCCATAACCCATGTCCGAAGGCATATCTGTATTTCAGCAAGCTTATGCTGTACTAAGTAGAAACATGAAGCTTCCAGTTTCAAGATTTAATAGTGAAATATTTTATATTTAATAGTGAAATATGTAGCACATTTCTTTTGGGAAGCTCATAAAGACAAGTTGTTAGGAGACGCTACTAAGCCACTGGCACAAATATCATTTCCAAAAGACTCCTTTTTTTGGTATTCTGCCTTTGTTGATGTCCTTGAGAGATTCATCTAATTCAGAACATGCAGCCCTGTTTATGCCTGCAGGAGAAAGGGAGCTCCTTCATAGCTGCAGGACAAGAAACATTGGTTACGTCTCCAGAACATGAGCATAACCGAAATCTGTCACTAATAAACAGAAAGAAGAGTTTCTCCAGCCTAGTTATTCTTCATTCTTGGCTCCAAAGTCATTATTACTCCAAGCAAGTGGCTATTATAACTGACTTAGATTGTTTAAAGCAGCTTCCTCAAATTTTTTCTGTGGAGAGATGGGAAGTATAGTTACAGCAGTAAAAAGAGCAAATGGCTATAAAGTAAGCTTGACCATGGAAGAAAAAAGCCTGTTGAAAGGCCAAATCCAAACTCTTTAACAACTTTGTTTTGCTTAATTCCTTCTGTGTACTAAACTCAGATACAGAGGTTACATCAGTCTCTCCTAATATTTCCCCTCCGTTCTGCATTTAAAACCTCATGAATTCATATGTAAAAATTGAGTCACTTGCAAACTTTTTCTAAAAAACAGAGCTCAGTCACTCCAGTAATATTTTTTAGCAGGATACATGAAAATAATGAAATTTTGATCTTGTGATTGCCCAGCATCACTCCAATCAGTGATCTTTAGCTAAAACAGAGGGAAGAATTTTCTCCAGGAAGATAGCGCTGGTGCACTCCATGGGTGTTTTTACTGCTCAGAAAATTCTCCAATTTGAGTGAAAAGACATAATTTTAATCAATTTTTTGTATTTGCTCATCTATTCTAAACTTCAAAAAACCAGGAAGCCAATCCACTAATCAGGGTGCCTCTTTAATGGAGGATATTCCAATCTCCCAAATTACTCTCTTATTTTCTCTCTCCTCATAAAAGCAGTTTCATCTATTCATGCAAAGAGCTCAGCACTCCATTTTTCCTAATAAACTCATCAGTGATCAGGGCTCTGCTCTTCTTTTTTTTGTCATTCACAGGTTGAAAAATAATTATCCCAGCAAGGCTGTGAACTGAGAAGGCAAGGACAACCTCCTTAAACTGATTCTTCCATTCCCTTCTGTTCAGGAGCTAAGCCTAAACTTCCTAAGAATGGCAGTTTATGTCTGCTTCCTGGTAATGTAAACAATTAATTAATCAAACATGATGGGTCAGCAAAAGGCCAAGGAAGAAAAAAAACACCACCAAACCCACACCGCCCAAATATTTGTTATTAATTTGTTATTTAAAATACTGATCTCTGTATAAGTTCTTATCAAAATATACCTTGAAGTACTAGGATTTTGTGCATGTGCTTTTTTCTATTTTTTGGACTGAAATAATGTTTCTTGTCAGAAATATCTTGTCAGGTGTTTCCTGTGTCATTGCCATAGTTCAAAAAAATGAGAGCACACCTAAAAAGTCAGCAAAGAGCATTTAATTTCAAATAAAGGAGAACATAGCAACATTCACTGTAAAGAATAATACAGATGAGAAAGGACATCTATGAATCATAGTGGAAAGCTAACTCTGCAGCAGATTCTTCCAGCCAACCAGACATATAAAGTACAGTGTCTGAGGATTTTTGCATTTACTTAATCTAAAACATGAATGAGTCTGCAATATTAACACGACACCACGCTGATTCCCAGAGACAGAGCCCTGGTACTCAGCTGGGACACTCCATTGCAAGCTGACACATTTCATTACAGCTTCATTGTATTTACAGATCATTCTGGGGCACATCAAGGGTTCAGCTACAAAGCTGATCAAGTATCTGCTCTACAGTTATATATATTTTACATGCGCGCTTTGTGGAAGAAGTCGGATTTTGTACACTACATGGCTTCTAAAAAGTTCCTGTGAAGTGTGAAAGAAGAGTAAGTTCTAGAAAACAGAGGAATGCGTTGTGGGACAGAGCTATCTTCTAAGCCTCAGTCAGCAGAAAAGGCACTCTGGGTTGGCAGTGGTAAACATACAAGAGCAAATAGAAAGGAGAAATCCTAAGGTTTTTCAACCATTAGCCTGCAAATTCCACCTTTCCTATCGGGTCAATATATGTAAAAAATTAGCCCTGAGACAAAATTCCTCCTGCTGAAGGACAACAGAAAAATTAGGGCTTCTAGCATACATATAACAACTAAAATTGTGCTGTTTTATTCTTCCTCTATTCTTCCTTCTCCCTCTAGTATTATACTCAGTTCAGAAATTCTCATTACAACTAGTGTTAAGAATAGTTATCCAACCTCAATGGCCACTGGGCCATTACAACTGGGTGCTGTAAATCAAGTATATTGCTTCTCCAAATCAAAAAATATATTGAGTAAAATAACCAGATGCATGCCTCAGGCAAAAGCTCCCTAAAAGTTCTGGAAGAAGTGACTTACAAAATCACTCACTCTCTTTGTGTCATAGCATTTACTCTAAAGTAATGCTACTTTTGGAGTAAAAGAGTTAGAGACATCTCTGTGACCAGAAACATCCCTGGGGAGCGTACAGAGAGCACAGCAGGCATTACTCAATTATATTTTTATTGCAAGTGGAGCTTGGCTGCACAAAAAAAGTTGCTCCACAACAGATCGAGCTTGTCTTAAATTGATTAGGAGTACATTTCATCTTGGCTTGGATATGCAGTTATTACAGATTAGCAACATTCAGAATAAGACTTCTTTGCCTATGTTCATTTCTATAGTATTTCAAGAATAATCGGGGTGTGAAAAAGTTGAAATAGGCCAGGGAGACTGATATATAACCCCATGGAAGCACATACAGTCAGCCTCCAAAAATATGGGAATTCTACATCTGAGTCCCCAAAAGAAATTAACTTCCTATTTCACTTACAAGTGAATACACAAGCTACTTAACTGGAGTTAAATAAACTGCTATGTTCCAACACACCACCTTCAAGGACTCTGTCTTCTTTTAAATATACAGCCTAATAACTGCCAGGATACCTGCAAAGCACCTACACGTATATTTTTCTTAGCCAGATTTTCATATTTGACATTTCCAACCCATGAACTTTGAGTTCACCATATCAAAAGTGCTAATTCAGCTTCAACTAACCCCATGGATGCCAGCAGTCTGGGTGCCATAGTGCAAGGCAACCTAGTGCGTCTATTTTGGTGTCTGTTTACCGGATACATAATTACAGGCAATAAGTACATGCATCTTGCCATCCTTCTCAGAAAACCACCTTTCACATTTTATTATCACTTATTAAAGCCTACTGCTAGCTTGATTGAAGTGTGTAGGCTGCACTATACTTACCTGCAAATAAAGCACCTTCATTTGGTTCTTAAGTTACTTCAGAAGCTCTCCCTGCTATTACATGCCTCCTTTTCATATTATGAATTTACTGCTTTTGTGTTTCACTTAAAACCTTGTTTATCGGTGGCACAAAAGTAAAGCTTGACTAGTAATGCCTGCCTTGTTGTCATGCTTTCCCTCACAGGATGCAATTCAACTCACATTATTGATGAAAATCATTCACTTCTGAAAATCTTTCAAGTATGCCTCGACCAAGCAGGTTCTTATATTTTCTGCCCTTGGAGGGAGGGGAAGAATCATAATACAGATTTTCCATCCTTTGATATATATGATTAATGACAGAATATACATAATCATACCTTTCTCAACAGATACTGTTGTAGTTAAAACCTGTATCTAGATGGACTACTGTGCCTAGCCAAAATCTCTTTTCTACCACAGGACCACAGAATCATTTCTTATGACTTCTTCAAATGCAAGGCTGTTCTTACAAATTAAAGTCTGTTGAACCTCAAAAGTCTCAAGAAAGACATGTAGAAAAGCGAAGTAGGTAAACCAAGATACCTATATTGTTAATTTTATTTACTAAACTAAATTAACTAAAAATGCATGGATTTGGGACATATCCTAGAATCATAGCATGGTTTCAGTTGGAAGAGAAATTAAAGATCATCTAGCTCCAACCTCCTGCCATGCGCAGGGACACCTCCCACGAGACCAGGTTGCTCAAAGCTTCATCCATCCTGGCCTTAAACACTTCCAGGGATTGGGCTTCCACAACTTCTCCAGGCAACCTGGGCCAGTGCCCCACCACCCTCATGGTGAAAAATTTCTTCCTGAGACTTAATCTGAACTTCCCCTCTTGCAGTTTACAACCATTACCCTCCGTCTTACCACTACACACATTGTGCCTAAAATATTTTAATTTCTTTGAAAAACAAGTCATTCATGTTACCTGCTTTCAAAAATGTATAATTAAAGAAGAGACAACTCTAGTAAGTGGTCTAATGTCTAACTCTGTGACAGAGGTTTTATCCACGGAGTGCAAACTCAGTAACTACATGATCTCCCTTGACCATGTAGTGTTCATGAACACAGTATTTTTTTTTAGTCCTATTTTTAAAACGAGACAGGACAGTTCACTATAACAAAAAGCATATTAGAGCTTAAGATTATGTGAAAACATAATTGTCATCTGCTATCAGCTATTTCCTTCAGCTTTCTTCTTTTGGTAACATGTTTGCCACAGGAAAAAAGTAGCTGGACAATCAACACTGCTGAAATTATAGATGTTTATTCAAAATTGGCTTGTGTAAGGTAAACAAACTGAAAGGCTGCTAGTCTATCTAGTTTTTATCCTCAGGTTCTCCAGTAGTAAATGTCATTTATTTATCAGCTTATACATATCAACCCGCACACAAAACGATGAGGATTCTTAACATTGGGACTGACAACACTGTAAGTTGTGTACATCAACTAAGTCACGTGAATTTCTGTAAGTTTCAGTTAAATGCAGGTTACTGAATTCCGATTGCCTATCTTGAAAATTAGAAAACTGCTTTCTGTGCTAGTTCTGCAAGAAATTGAATTACACAGATGCACTGCCAGCCTGTCAGTTCTCATCCCCTCTCTCATAACTTTTGAATGAATTGGCTAATTTCAATCATATTTGACAAAAGGACCTGGTCTCAAAGATAGGAAGTCCCAACAAGTTTCCATGAGAACTGACAGTTGAGTAGGAGATAAAGACTGACATGAGGCTTCCCAGTCAGGAAAATATTGCTGTGTAAGCTCAGCAATTATCTATTATGCTTGACATACCCGCAAGTCGATCCCTGTGTATATACCAGCCACGCAATGCACTTGCATGTAATTCAGGAGCAATCACAGGTCTTCCGTCTCTCCCCCAGCCACAAGCTAGGGAACACAGGAGTAGCGGGCGGTGTATTTTGGAATCAGCAGAGAAGCTACGTTTTAGCAATGAGAAGTGAATGAGGAAGTGAGCTGTAGTTTGATTGGACACAATGTCATTTAAAACTAAGCCTCAGCCTATGCACTGTAATCAGATGAATTTGTTAAAGCTGGCAAAGTGTTTGTAATCATTACCCCACTATAATCCAAAACAATAAAATACAGTAAGAGATCAGAAAATGCCAGGCTTACTGTGATTTAACAATGGTTGCAAACAAGTTGCTATTTTTATTTTCCAATGTTAATTCAAGTAGACCAGTATCCCAGAGTGCTCTTGAACCTTTTCATACAATCACCACTTGATCCAGGAGGCCACACGTAATCATACCCTTTTTAGCTGGGTCCACACTAGCTGTATCACTAATTACACAGTCGGCACTTGGGTTATTAGGGACATATCCCGGGTTATTAACACCTCAGTAACTTGAATCTTTTAAGAAGAGATTGGTGGTATGTTGTGGAAGAACTCTCACATTTCCAGGCCTTTGTCTGAATGATCCTTGGCACACATTTAGCTGAGAGAATCCCAATGTTTGCCTGCTCTTTGCTTCCGTACAGTTCTGTGATGCCAGCCCCTTGCTCTGAAAGTTTCCTGTGTGCTGTTCCCCTGCAGCCTCCTCAGCCAATCTCACCAATGCTGCACAAGGAGGGAAAACAACCCCCTCACTCCACCACCTCTTGCTCCTGTTTACTTTCCCTGCTTGTTCAGGAAAAGGATTACATTACCTTTTTATGCAAAGGCATCACACCAGGACCTCATGTTCTGTTATTTGTCTACTACGAATCCTTGGCCTTTTCCAGTTACTGCTTTCAAAGACAGTATTCCATTCAGTTGATGGAGTACTTCACTTACATCTGCTCAGACCTAATAAGCACTCCAGAACTGGAGGTCCATCACCGTTACTGAAAATACTTGTTTGAATTATCATTTAAGCAATTGTGTCCCTCCCTCATCCAGATGTTACAGAGCATAAATGATAAGAAATCATTCCAAAGAAATCTGTATTGCAGTCATCATCAAAGTGAGTAAATAAAGAAAAGCTGATAGGACACCACACACTATGCAAATCACTGTGTTCTTAATAGACAAAGGTTATGGATTTATTTTTCTTCTTTTTTAAAATATAACTTTTCCTCTAGATTCAAAGATCTTCACATTAAATTCCATATTTTTAGCACCCACATGACCATCTAGAATTAAATCGCAGCAGTTCCTTAGCATCTGAGTAAGAAAGCAATAATAAATCACTGTGATTCTCCTGTCCTTGTACAGTAATCAAAAACTCATTTACTAATAGACTGAATTGCTTGTGAAAGCAGAAATCACACAGCTCCATCTTGTGGAAGATACGATTCCATGTGCAATGCCAGAGCTCGGTTCAAGTCCTACAGCTGACTTCTGCCTTTGTTAGCTTTAGATGTTTTTATCTACAAGGTTTTACCTACTGCATATATTTTCTTTAATGTGTAATTTACACAACTTCATCAAGAGCAAGAACAATCCGCCTAGCATTTGTAGTTATATTCTTCTGTTTCATTTTATCTTCTCATAACGTTCTCCCAAACAGGTCCATACGTCAACAGTTCATGTTTGTATCGTGGTGCAGAATCAGCTACTTAATTTTCCTTCTGTCCTCATTCTTTGTCCCATAAAAGGTTGAAGACCTTACAGAAGTGTGCTCAGTGAACACGCCATAGATCGGTACTAAAAATATTTGATTTTCAGCCTAGTGGTGCTTCTTAGCAGGAAGCAGTTGCAATCCAGTCTAGGTGACACAAAACTGCAGGGCAGCAGAGTTTGTCTCATTTATGTAAATCAATACAGAACCCTGTAATGTTTCCATAATATAATGTAACCCAAGTTTTAACACTTTTACCTCAGAAGAATCAGGTAACTTTCCACAACATTATGAAAAATGTCTTCCTGGACTTGGGAAACAACTGCGGGATTGATCCTTAATTCTTTGTTTCAGTCTCGCTGTCCCACCGAGCGCTTCCGACGGGACTGCGCATCAGAAATAAACGCATCACCATATGCACTGCACAGATGCTGATTCTATTACTGTTGTGTTGCGAAGTGTAGTCTGTATCTTCCTACTTTCTCCACCCTTCTGTGGCAAGATTAGTGTTGCAAAGAGAGAGAGCTTTGAAGTCCTTAGCAAACACAAGTTTATAATTATTCTTTGTGCTTCTCTCCAGCAACTTCTTATGTAATTATGGCACCATTTACCATAAAAGGTAAATTCCAAATTTAAGATGCTGTCAGGAATTCAAACTAATACTTTTACAGTGACAAAATCACTATGAATTTTAAAATTTCTGAACAATAAGGGCCTCTTTTTACAATGGCAATGATTCATCCTCTTGTGTTATCATTATCTATCAACTCTTTGGTCATTAAGCACAAGTTTTATGGGAACTAAGAGATAAGAAACCTTAAAAAAAACTCACTATGCTCAAACAAATATTTAGTCTGTAGCCACGTACTCATTATTTCCTCCATCAGCCATATTAGTGGCAATTATCCACCAGGTTTTGCACTTTCTTTTCATTCACCATTCAGTACATACAGTGACCAGGTCAGCACCATCACATTCTCAATGAAAACAGAAAAGGCACTTTAACAAAAGACCTAAATGTTATGAAACTCTGTATTTAATATGAACAAGTCTCACAGATAAGACTCAAAGATTAACTACAAATTTCATACTAATAAAAATTACTTCATAGGGGTTAATCAAACTGGAAACAAAAAAATCATAAATTGTTCACCTATATAGTGTTTATACATAAACTTCTATGCCATGCTATCAAAAAAACTTTAATATTTATACCTTTGGCTATATATTTTGCTTAGGGAAAGTATTAAAATACATCTATCAACAGAGGTCTACAAACTAAAATCCATCATGAAAAAAAATAAATCCTTGGTCTCTAGTATGTGACTCACTGTAAAGACTTCACAACATATTTTGATGTTTGGAACGACACTTTGTGTTTGGAGAAGAAGGTATTTTTCATGAGTTGCAGTCTAATGTAATACTTCTCTATCAGATTATCCCAGCCCACATTCACTGAAGTTTTCTGAAAAAGCAGCAAGTAACATGACTCATGGGACTATACACGGGTGACTCTGGGAACATATTTCCCATTAATATACCATTGAAATGTGTGAGTGGTCACAAATGACCACAAACATTCCCCCAAGTCTTCTAATTTAATTAAAAGGATAAACGATCCTAAGTATTTTCATCTTTTTTAATTAGTTTTAAATTAATTTTCAGTGTGAGAGCCAGAAGTCCTGAGAGAAAAAATAAGGAATTGTGCACAGGAGCTTCTGCTGATCTTCAGATATACCAGATCTGCATGATGAATGTCAACACGATAACCAAAACCAGCTGCTTATTAAAATAGTGTTTTGGACTACAACAGTTAGAGGCTGTCTGAATTAACACATATAGGCAAAAAAAATACAGTAGAGAAAAATCTCCTAAAAGTCATCCAAAATCTGTATTTTTAAGCTAACATGCCAACACTTAGGGGGGAAAAAGCCAGAATGGTACCTTGATTATTTCCCTACAAAGAATATTCCATGCCCCTATAGAGACAATTCCTCACCACTTCATCCCGTTGAATTCACCTTCCATACTGAAAAACATTGTGGCGTTCCTCTCTTCTGGTAGAAGTCAAAATAGTAACTCTCTAGATATGACTGACAAGAAAAATACCACATCTCTTCTGCTAACATTTTTTTATTGTATGAAATTTCAGGAACAGTATCGACTTGATGTCTTTTTCTTAAGTCTTGAAGTGATTTCTGTTTCTCCGAGAAGCGTTAGTATTACTCTGAAATGCTGAAAACCAAAATCTACAGAAAGGATGAAGAAAAAGAACTACAGGAAAAGACTTCCCAAGGTTCATAGCCTGCCCCACCAATAGCTGTCAATCCTGACAAGAAACAGCTGCCTCTGAGTGCAGGTGGATGCAATAGTTCATCCTCTTTAGCCAATCAGTCTTTGGACTTACCCCAGAATCTGCCAACGAGGTTGCCAATTAGTGCCACTCAGGGCAGGTTTTTCTGTGATATGGCCACCTATTCAAGAGAAATCTGGCTGATACTATCAATCTACTTTCCGTATGTACCTAAAGCGCCTTTGTATGACTTTGCAACCTTCAGTTACTACCAAGATTAGCAAGGGTGAAACGGTAAGCTATGGATACAAAAACCATATTCCTCCGTCATAAAACCCCTACATTGTGCAGTTTATAACTGGCAATACTCTTAGGCTATTCAAGAAAGTGCCAAGAGACTATTGCTAGAAAGATAAAGTAATTTGTTCAATAGGGCTACAATTGTTTCATTCCCCAAAACTAGGGGATTAAAAATTATGTTAATTAGGATAAATATTAAGAAAGTATTAAAGCATTATTACAAGACAAACCAAATAACAAAAGAGTTGCTGAATATTACAACGCTACCAATAATACTTCACAGTGATACTCGGTGTGGCGTATGCTGCTTAGAAGACATATAATTACGCACTGGCTGCCAGCAGTAGTCTGGCTTATTTAACCATCCTTAACCCTATGTATTTTCATTACTTCGGTGCATACCATTAAAACCCAATCGCTATCAAAACACGCCATTAGAAATAATTTAGTATTTCCTATTTTAGGTTGAAAAACATATGACTAAATGTTAACTCTGAGGCAGGTCATTCTAGTTAAAAACAGGACAAAGTACAGTACAAACACACCTCAATCTGCTGTGTTTCCCAGTCATTCCTTTTCAAATACATATGTAATTTGAATGAGGCATTGAAAGTGCAATCCTGGATTCCCTGGTAATCTAAATGGGAGATTTGGCTGCAAGAGCACTCAGACATCAGACTTAGGGCAGAGAGAATTAAAAAGTAAAACACCTAGAAGACTTTGCAGGTAACCAGTTTTAAATAAAGGCTCTTGTTTTATTGTGCATGAATAGGAGCATGATTCTTTGGATTCTAAAGTACTTTAATCAATGTTCAAGACTTTTTAAGAACCTCATTATATATCCCTTTTATAGGATTATGAACATTTGCAAATGGGGTCATGTAGTAACGCTTCGAAGGCTAAAAAGTTAGATCAAGACATATTTTCCAAAGCTCTTTAAAATATTTCAAAATCAGAAGGCTTGCCCAATATTCATTGCCACATTCAAAGGGTTAGTATTCGCTGGGAATTTTAGCAACATCTTTTTTTCATATATATATATATATATTACTGTTCTCCCTCCCCCACTGTTTTCCTACAATGACGACCACATCTGCACAACTTGTGACTCAATATGGCAGCACAACTGAGTTTTGTACAAGCCAAAGGAAAACACAGGAATGTTTTCAATTGTTCCTATTAGGTGAAAGTCCTTGATGTGTCAGCCTGTAGGCTGACAGAGCAGAGAATCTCCTGTAAGGTGATAGATGAAGCTTCGGCTCAAATAAAACCTTTCTCTCTTATTTTTGGATGTTTTGTACTGACAGAGGAAGGATTGTCAGGTTTATACACAGATGTTATATGCAAAAAGCTTTCTAGTCAATATACATGTGTTCACAGAGGTATGAACAGGAACATCAGAGCAGCCATCCCAGATCAGAGCAAAGGTCTGTATCTGACAGTAACTTTTTAGGGATGCCCAGGGAAAAGTAAAAGCACAGGTAGCACGTAGTGAGTCTTCCTGAATAGGAGCTCCTCTTTCCAGAGCTTAGGTCTTGGTATATAGCTCCAGGTGTTTCATAACACCATTAATTTTTTAAAACCAATGTAAACTTCTCACATTCACTGTCTTCAAGATGAAAAGGAGGCTAGGAAGTTGAAGGAAGAAAGGCAAGAGGTGTAGAGCAGCCAAAAGGAGAGGTTACAAAAAGACAGAATAAATGGAATGGGACTGCAGAGAAAGAATGGGATTTGAGCAGCAACACTGCTTGAAGAAAAGGATGCAAAGGGATGCAAGGCAGACTCCGCAGCTCTCCAGTGATGGTACTGGGGTCTCTCCAGGAAGGTAAGAACCAGCATTAAGCACACATACCGACAGCACAGAAGGGGCACATCGTAACCGACTGCAGCCTAAAAAAGCGTTAAGAAAGGGGTACAGTGAAATCCAGAAAGAAAATTAGTTCAAACTTCACCGTAGATCTTTTTGAATCGCATGCACCTGTATGGGATGTCAGACAATCCACCAATGAATGCATCACTTCTTACCTTCCTCAGCCATCTATCATCCTTTGCCTCTCACCTCACGTGTATCATATTCTGAGGGGAGCTCCTTCCAGTAGTTGTTTTCAGAAGTAAAATGGGTTTTTTTACAGGGTGGAGGGGACTGAGAGGTTCTGTGAAAAAACTTCAGAGGGGAGACAGTGGTTGATAACAGCACAAAGAAAGATGCGAGGGCAGATTTGGTACATTAAAAGCGTGTCAGAGAAGGCATAGTAGAAGAAATAATACTTACCCATAATGAGCTATTAATGGTACTAAAATTGTACCATTCATCTGTTAAAATGAATATATGCTTGACTGTAGATTTTCTTGTCAGTCTCTATATTTTGATTATATGCACCACACAGCTCTGCAGTAAATTACTGCAATTAACTTTGATTCTTTAGGATCCACAGGAGTAGCATATGCACATCTCGTGGCAGAATCCAGAATTCAACTCTAAATTCTTGTCTAAAACGTTTGCGCGAAGCAAGTGGTTGCATTCAAAAGTGCTGACAACCTTCAGCAGGAATTCTACAGAGACCTAAGGCAATACTAATTTCTTAAATTTCCCATGAGAAAACTTTTTAAAAATCCAAAGAAAATTTAATATATCTGTCACAGTAAAGTTTGAAAAAGAAGTACAACTTGAGTTCACTTCTTAACAAACACCTTAAGCATTCAGTCATCATTTTTGTATAGCAAACACAGACATTTCAATGAGAATCTTAGCTTACAGATAAAATGTTTTTCATGCTGTTCCTTTTTAGTTTTAGTAGCACATCCACTGTGAAACTAGCACCATTCCATCTGTGAAACTATATAGTCAGACATTTTACCTCATAACAAATCTGTGTAGCTCACTATTTTTTGGCTGTATGAGTACAAAAGAACTTGACACGAAACAAACTGCAAATAATCAGATGTAAGACGTAACTGTCTAGAAGAAAGTTACACCCCTGATTTTCTTAGAACAAACCACAAATCAAGTGTCAACAGAGGCTTCACAAAGGAAGAGAGGACAAAATATAAGATCATGGGGACCTAAGAGAGATTGCCCAGTAGAAGAGCTGCCAGGAAATAGCAAGTAATAAAACCAATCCACTGAATTAAATTCAACAAAGTGAGAGAAGAGTCCAGACAGACGTTTATTTCTGATGAAGAACTCTAATAGTTTCCACGTATGATACATGCTCTTCTGTTCTTCTTTTCGTAACTTCCAGTGAACTACTGGGCACTTGCCAGTGCTGAATTAATTTAACTGACAGATCAAGTGTGCTTTTCTTCTTTGTAAAAGTACTGTGCAGAACAATTAATTGTTACTATACTACTACACTATAATTTAGAAAACAATACATATAGAGCAGACATAATGGAGAACTTTGTCGCAACCCAGAAATCCCATCAATAGATCATTCAAGGCCAAAAGGCAACACAGAACTGGCTCAAATCTACTTATTAGCACTTGCTTTTTATATCACAGTAGAGTTTGAAGATCCCCAATAGCGCTTGATCCTCTTTTGTTAGTGCACAAACACAAAATAAAGGATTTCACAGATGTCACCTGACAGGCCAGGACACTCCACTCCGAAGAACAGCCAGCAAAATTAAGCATGTCCACACATCTCAACCACGCTCAGCTTAAACTATGATCTATCTGAATGAAGACAGTGTCCTGTGAACTGAAATGACTGTGGTACATGTACGTGTTCCATTAAGCTACAAATGTGGGAGATAATAATGGTATTTTTTAAAATTGCCAAATTATTCACTATGGCTTTGGCAAACCCAGTGAAGCAGTGATTAAGACAGCCACTCCCTTCCCCCCAGAAAAATAAATCCCCTTTACAGCTCCTTAATAAAGTTATAACTTGCACCATTCATCTGGTAAATAAAAATCCTTGGAAAAATTGAAACAATGAGAAAGCAGTTCCATGCATATTCAAGCAGTTGTAATTGCTATGGAAACCATCTCTAGTGATTCAGTCTTTGTCTCAAAGCATCCCAAGGCAAATCATGATACAATGACAGCAAAAGAAAGTATAATACTGCCTAAGACTTCAAGGTTCAAAATTCAAGAGAAAATTAAACCACCATGTAGAAAAAGTCTTCACGTTCTCCCATCTTCCAGGTTCCTTCTGAAGCATATTTATGTGGACAAGCTCTTTGGTATTATTTTCTGCCTGGACTTCCCAAATAGCTGCTTAAGCAGCATCGAGAGCTGGCAGAATCATTACAGTTGTTGCAAAAAAAGGATATTGTTTCCTTAGTCTATTCTTCCAGTAATCATAATTTTAACCACCCTTCAGTACTAGAAATTTTGTGAAACTTGAAAACGTATAACTCTCTTCAAGCAATGCCATTCGTTTTCAAGCTCCAAGAAGACTGATGATAGGGTCAAACAGGGTAACAGGGTCAAGGATTCAGAGATCATCAAAGTTACTTCATTTGAAAATTCTGCACACCTGAGTTGTAAATCAGTATTTGTGTAATAAGGATTTTGTTTTATAAGCATGTGAACCTTGCCTTTCCTACGGTTTTATTTAGTTAGTCTTCTAAGCCAATAGAAACCAACCAACTTCCCACGGAAAAACTCTAAGATAAACACCTGTTTTCCACATTACAATCCATCAGGAGCCAAATCAGACGTGAGCAAATAACCACATTTTGTCAAGCAAAGCATAGGATGCAAATATTATGCTAGCATTATTCTGATAATCAGAAGGCAAACAACTATTCTCACATAATGTCGCTTGGTTTAGTATTAATCCACCAACATTTTTTTCCCATGCATGTGAACTGGTGGGATGTGAACTTTACAGATAATCGTGTCATATGTGGACGGCCTTTTTTTATAGCTCTTGTCTGATGTAAAGCTAGATTTATCATACCGCCAAACCACACCTGGGCTTTCAGGATAAAAAGTGCCCAAAATACATAGCAAGTCACACACACAAGTAAACACACTTATATACAAGCCAAAGTAATGTTTAGTTCTTAAAATTATTTCAGAAAAAAAATGTTTATGCAACATTAAAAAATGTAACACCAAAATAGCAAGGATATTGATTTTGCTTCTCTAAAGCCCTTCACTGGGATACCCTCATCAAGGTTACCAAACTAATGTATAAAAATTATTGTATTGTTCAAAATGCCTAAAAAGGAAAGAAATATGTAGTGCTTATTCTTTTTAGACTAACAGAATAAATAAAAAAGTTTTGTGTCTGCCACAGATTGTTCACTGCGATTCATAAAAATAACATTTTTGTCCAAACAAATGAATACATTTAAGTAAGTCTCCTCCATAAGGAAAATACCTCAGACTGGAAATCATCATAGGAAATGCACAGGAAAGGTAGACTGGCATTACAACATGAAGGTCTGGGAAGACAGTGGAAAATACCCAAGAAACTGAGAGTTGAAGAGGAAATGAAAGAGAAATTAAGAATCTGGAAGAACGAGTCAATATATCATGAGATTTCTAGAAGTACATATCTTTTTGCATAGAATACATTTCTATTCAAATCCAAGATTCAAGAAATCACGTCTAGAGCCCGCAGCACCCAAAAAGCTTAAAAAAAAATAATTACAAGATGTGTGTAGTTCCATCGAAGAATAAAATGTAGTTATTAACTTGATCTTGTGCCAGCATTAGGGTCATTCTCCTACTGTATCTAATATATTGTGCATACATCTGGATCTGAAAATTTTGGGGTTCCTTCTCAGGGACCTGCCCCAGCCCTCTACAGACTGCTTTAACAAAACCCTCTGGCTCTAGTTCCTTCTGTCTTACTTTATACTTATGCTGTAGGTTTAAACTGCATTTCTATAACGAATCATTTAATCCATACCTCTTTAATATCTATATTATCTTTACTTATGTGGACTTGCATGTTTAGAATTCTGTTCGCTTTCCTGCCTGGAGAGCGGTTTAAGTCTTTTTTCAAGTCTCATCTCATGAGATTTTTTATTTGTATATGTGGTGGGTTTATCCTGGCTGGACACCAGGAGCCCACCAAAGCCACGTTCCCTCCTCAGCTGGACAGGGGAGAGAAAATGGAATGAAAGGCTCGTAGGTCAAGATAAGGACAGGGAGATCACTCGCTAATTAACATCACGGGGCAAAACAGACTTGACTTGGGCAAAATCAATTTAATTTACTACCCATCAAATCAGAGTAGGATAATAAGAAAATAAAAACTAAATCTTAAAACACCTTCCCCTCATCCTTCCCTTCTTCCTGGGCTCAACTTCACCCAAGAGTTCTCTACCTACCTCCTCTCCGCCAACGGTGCAGTGGCATTGGGAAAGGGGTTGTGGTCAATTTACCACCTTGCCTCTGCCTCTCCTTTCTCCTCAGGGGAAGGACTCCTCACGCTCTTCCCCTGCTCCAGCGTGGGGTACCTCCCACAAGAGACAGTCCTCCATGAACTCCTCCAACAGGAGTTCTTCCCACAGGCTGCAGTTCTTCATGACCTGCTTCAACGTGGGCCATTTCCACAGGGTGGAGTCCTTCAGGAACAGACTGCTCCAGCATAGGTCCCCTACAGGGTCACAAGTCCTGCCAGCGAACCTGCTCTAGCATGGGCTCCTCTCTCCACAGGGCCACAGGTCCTGCCAGGAGCTGGCAGGCATTGGCTCTGTCAGACGTAGGGGAAGCTTCCGGCATCTTTCCACAGAAGCCACCCCTGTAGTCCCTCCGCTACCACAACCTTGCCACGCAAACCCAATACATTATAATTCCTCATTAACATACAAAGATTATATCTCTAAAAAAAAATGTACTTGTTTTCTTAACAAGAGAAGAATTAAACAATTGGGACATCTGTAAGCCTCGCGCTTTCAAGGATCCAAGAAAATGCTCAACAGTCAGATGAGATTTTGGAGTGTTGTATTTGTAAAACATGTTATCTGACTAACCTACAAACTCCCTGGAAACATACACTGAAGGATAAAATCCAGCATGCGAAGTGTAAAAGTGATTTAAAGAACTCTCGGAACTCAGTAAAGACAATTTACTCTTCAGGTCTAAAATAAGAAGCCAGCTTCAGTCTTAACTATGAAATGATTATTGCTGCTTCTTAATTAGAGGTTTCCTACAGGTTCTGAAGAATGTAAGCCAACAGTTTTCCCTCTACTTCAAATTGAATTTAAAACATCATTAAAAATAGAACAGATCACACATTCCTAATACTATCTTACCAAGACAGAAATCTGAGAGGTGTGAGAATTTGGTACATACCTAGTTTTTCAGATACACTTACTGAAAGTAAAGAGTAGCAAAGACCTATCGATTTGAAATGCACGTAAAGATGTAGATTCCAATTTTGATTTTTGCACTGCGTAATAAATCCCAGGAAATTCATTCAGGCTTATGATTGCTCCAAAGATGTTCCAGGTACTATTTACTAAAGAGAAGGTTAGTTTTTTTAGTGTGTTTCTGGGAAATATGATACATTCAAACTAGGATACAAAACCCAACAATTACTGAAATAGAGAGCAGAGAAAGTATCACAATTCCTGAACTATTTCCTTTGGAATAATGTAACACTGATAGGAGATAGCCTTGTTTCTCACTTTGAACTGCCCAAAATGAAAACTCTCTAAGAAAATGGCGACATTGTACTGTAGAGCTTCTATACATTGTATTTTCAGTCAGACACTTAGTTTTTCTTTCCTACAAGAGTTAACCATCCTCTGCTTCACTGGAATATGTCAGCTAGGCAGATGCCATTTTACTTACAAGTCATGTTTTACTTGGTGGAGTAGAAGCAGGGATGAGCCTTTTCTACGAAATCTAAATCTCCCTACTAGAAAATAGGTCTCTAAAGTAAGATGTCCTACTCCTGGCTTCCTTGAACAGTCACGTTTACACAGCTCTTTACAGGAGAGTTGCCATCATCGGGCAAGGCATGAACTGATGGTGCAGATCTCAGAAGACCAAGCCTGAAATCTGAGTCCCAATTTCCTCTGCTGTCCGTGTCTAGTTCTAGTAATCATGGATTTCGTCAACTCAGGATTTAACCCTCAAATTCCCCTGACTATATCTACTGATTCAGGAAGTACACAAACAGAACACTGCACAACAGTGTAAAAACACAATTGCTGTCTTTGCTGTATGTATTCTACAACCAAATGCTTAGAGGAATGAAAAATTCCATCTATCAGGAAAGTTTGCTTCATGTTAACTTTATGTTCTCTTTAGAAGTCAAGGAGAAGTTATAGTGGTATGAATCTGCCCAGCAGAGAAATAAGAATATTCCTTCAGTAAAGAAACTGCAATTGCCTTCAGTTATTAAAGTGTTAAGTAAATTATTACAAATGTGATCCTACATTAGCAGCAATATCCTATTTCAATAACAGGCTACAAGCACTCTAATTAGAAATACCTATTATGTAAAACAATATTAATACCACTTCTACAATTTTCAAATTAACATGAAAAGGTTTTTAATTGTCATGTTAGTACATTTCCTTGCAAAACTACTTTTGTATTGGAAAAACAGTAAACTTGATAATACACCTCAGGAAAAATGTCTGTATAAACCAAATAGTTCATACTAACTTGTAAGGTAACAATATTTTACCAGTGAAATGTAGGAACAGTCGCAATTTTGTCTTTTGATTGCTTTACCCACAGGACACTACTACAGCAATGCTGTTGCTCTATGCTTTACACAAAGTTATCTCGTCCGCTTACACAGCAAACACTGGCTTTGTAATACAGCTTTAAAAACAATGACTGAATCTGGTTTACCCACTAAAGCAAATATGCTTTGGAAAGAATATTACCTCACTCTTTTCTCAGCATGGACTGATGAGAATAATGTGCTGAGGTGCCAATTAGCTCCTTAGTTGGCTGTTTTCCTAATGCCTAAAAACCACGCTCTTCAGAATGCTGCATCAATCTTACCTTACACATTTTTCTCTATGAGGTCTTGTGAAATCTCTTTTGCAAAGTAACAGTTTGATAGAATATTTGGTTTGTGAGTAATCTGTATTTTCTATAGATCTATAAACAGAGCTTCAGTTCCAATCCCAAAATTTTATAACTTCTGCTGGAATTAGAAGGATAAATAAATACTCTTCAACCTACATGTTCAACAACTCACACTATATATCTGCAGTTCAGATGAGCAAATTTTTATGTAATAACATTGCAAGGTAACCTCTTTTCACAAAAAAACCACTTCTAGTAGCACTCAGATGTTTTTCATCAACATTTTTTCACTTAGGGTCAGGAAACACAAAATCTTCAAATCAAACTGCACCAGCAGATTTGCATCCCCACTACCGTACAAGAAATCTCCACTGGTCACAACAGCGCAAACATTCGCGCCCGTGTAACGCTGTCGATACACACCCATGTTGAAATATTCCCCACTGCATCATCAGCCGCTGCTTCTTCTGTAAATAACACAGTAATTAACTTGTAAAAGTACTTCTACTAAATGAACAGCTAAACATCTCTGATTGACTATGACCATGTCCCTTAGAAATGTATGATAGACTGGAACATAAGTAATGTATTAAAAACACTCCATCTACCTGTCATTTTTATATACTGCTACAATAAAGAAACCTTGTATTTCATGACTTTTACATCTAGAAATTATTAAAGTAGATTATTCTACACAGTCACCACATACATTATTTATATAAGTTGCACAAGGCGGGGGGTGTGTCAAAATTAAGGCTGTTCGAGGTACTTAAGTACAAACTGCACATATCTTTAAAGTTTTTAATGTGACTCTGTAATTGTGGAGAAAAAATACTGTGGAAATCATTAACAGCTGCTTAAGTTTAATTCTGAGTTTCCTTAAGACAAAGTACATGGAACACACTTGCTCTTACTTTTTTGCCAATTGTACCTAAAGGGGAAACGAAGGTGAACGACTCAGTAATTCCAGGGTCTCGTGGTCTGTGCAGAGCCAAGGTAGGATGAGAACTTAACTTTCCCTTACTAATGTTCCCTATCCATCAGACCATAGCCCAAATCAATTCTTTAATTGGAGTTCATTTTTAACCCAGCAAAAGCATGTCACGTTTAATTTTTACAATAGCTTCCATAAAAAAGAATAATTACGTTTTCCTTTCTAGGAGAAATATTTTTTAACCTGTAAAGAATGTTCTGTATGTAGACTGCTGGAGAAAAATCTATTTCAGCCAATTACAAATTACAGAAAGTGCCCACCTCAGAACTAAATATTCTAAGAACATGAACGGTTGTGGCTATAAGAAGACTTATAAGAAATATAAAAATTATGGAAAACATTTTTTCAGTTTCCAATGTATCTTTGTACCTACAGATATTTGTGCTCTTTTTCTTAGAAAGGATGTTTGTTCTTATAAAATATATATAAATATATTTCCTCAAGAACCTGGGTAACAAAACTATGCGTTAATTCAGTCAACTTTGTTTCAGCAGTCTTATCTCTTAATTATAAGCTCCAACAGGTCTTTGTTTTTACTAAAGGTATGAAAAAGAGTAAATATGTAATCTATGACACAATGATGCAAGGTAACTCTAATAACAGGGCTATGGATGCTAATCTCTTAAGATTCATCAGCTCATGAGTTTAGTATGAACTAGTATATTAATAAACCTAATCAGAGATAATGAATCAAAATATATATAGGATTTGAGGTAAATATAGTAGATTTTATTTATTATAAAAGTGGTTTTTTTGGAAACTGCAAAATGTGAGATTTTTTAGGCCATTTCAAAGAAATTAGCCCTAGTCGTCTTAGTTGGCTAACACAACTGAGGTTTAAAACATCCCCTAAATCATTAAGAAATTTTTCTCTGCAGATAATGAGGTTGATAAGACTAAAACACAAGCAACAAATGAGGCCAGATACACAATAAAAAACCCCCACAGAGTAGGAAAGCTCTCCACATTTTCACAGCTGAATATACTGAGTTTTACTTAAATACAAAGAGAGGATGGAAGACAAAAAAAATGTTGATGTTTTAGAAAGAATGTAAAATGTTTTACACAAGTTATCTAAATATTGGTTTTCTTATCACAGGTAGTCCTCCTCAGGCTTTTATGTTATCAGTAAGAAAAGTTTATTAATATGACACAGAGGAACGGTTCATAGTTTTCAGAAAAGACTGTTGTCATTACCCTAATGGGCAGATTAATGACTTAGTCATGGTTTCTTGCATGTCTCTCTTCCCTAGTGATGATTAATAACTTGTCAAAAATAAAATTAAAAAAAATATTAGTTGTCAAAAGCATACCTTAAAGAGAAGATTAACACTAATATTGATGATGCCAATAATAATGAGTGATCCAAATAATAATCCCACCTCCGGCTATTTGTTCTACTGCACTACCATACAATTAACCTGCCTTTCATGTAGTGTTAATATGATGAAGTAAATAGGTCTGTTAATGCATTTTTAAAACATGCAAGAAAATGTCTTTCTTGAGAGGTTAATAATGGGTTGTACTGGCCATCTTACATAATCTACCAGTTTGAAAGTAGCCTGTAATTTGTGTTTGTAATTTTACCTGGAATGAGACTCCTAAAGTTACTCAAAATGTTAATCACATATATATAAAACAAGTTTTAGTTTGTGTAAAATTAAAACCAAACCTTCATTGAGAAATACAGAAATCTGCCAGCATGTACTCCCTTGAATATCATTCTCCTAGCTATTATTCCAAACTTTAAAATTACACATCATATCTAATTCTTAGACAAATTTTATTTATCCTGTTCTTATGCAAGTTCTTTCTTACGTTTTTTTATAAATACTTTTTAAATATTACTCTAATGTGTTGCAAAGAAAAACTACACAAAAAGGAATTGCAAGATTTAGGCCTAAACTCTGCTCTTCTAAGGTAACAAATGACAGCCCTCTACTGGTTAATAAATATATAAGCACAGAAAGTACATTTCACATCAATTTTACATTAAAACTATATGTAGCCAAAGCAAAAAAAAAGTACAAATGCATACGTAGTACAAAATAAAATCAGACTACAGAGATGCCTGAAATATTTTACTTGGACCATTAGAAAACATATTATTTCTAATTCATGTAGGAAATGGTTAAGGAAATGGCGGGTTCCTAAATTCTGTGGACAAATCTATAGACTACTGTAGTTCTTTGAAGAAGGAGACTTATCAAACTACGGGGTTTTTCACAGCATTCAAAAATAGCAATAAATGTTAATGATAATTGTTATGTTATTGTGTAAGACTTTGGTTTGGTCAATAAAATGACCTGCAGGACACAAAAATAATATGTTGTCAAAGTAAAAATACTGGGTTTCTTATATTTTTATGGCCTAAAATAAGTTTTCAATGTAAACTTCAAAGAGCTTAGTAGCAGACAGCTAAAAATGAGAAGCAAAGCATGCTATTTGGTACAACAGTTCGCAATACGATCTAATTTGCAAAGAAAAAATTGTTCAGGTATAAGCACAAAATTTCAGAAATATGACACACGTATGAGAAAAACAACAGTTCCCATATTTTATTAATTTCTACCGGTTTTGAAATACTTTCTTCTACTTTGCCCAGAGTGTCTGTACAGCCTGTTAAAATGCAAATGTATTATAAAATAATTTGAAAAACTCCTATATTAATTTAAAAGATTCAATAGCATAATCCTGACCACATGGCAAATTTACAAATAAAGTACTGTAAAGGGCATCTTCATTAATAGCGTCAACTTGAGTAAGTACGCAGTAAAAGAACATGTTAGCAGCTGTACACTGTATTCCCTTACTTCGAAAAAAGCAAAACCCAATGAAACCCCACTGCAACCGCCAACACGTGACAACGCGAAACAAACAACTGAAAGTATTTCTTTGAACATATCAGACAGTTGAGTCAACACCTTGGTAATGGCGTTTTACCAAAAGATGATTATATTGGGGAAAATAATGGCAATTAATACCGAGCACAAATAACGCAGGTTAGGAACAGCTTCCACACCTTCCACTGCCCCAAAACTCTGCCAAAAAACCCATCTTCCACACCTTCGCGCTACTGAAGCGGCTGGCTGCCCACTGCCCCAAAACTCTGCCCAAACACCCACCGGCCTCCCCGCTCGCTCAGAGGGAGCCCGGCCCTGTTGGAGCGGTCCCATCCCTCCCCTGCAGCAGGCCCAGAAAAACTGCTTGCTGTAAGAGGGCCTGGAGTCAGACATGCTCACTTGCCCTTCGCCAAGCTGGATGGCGAGGTAACTTCGAGGCCTGTCCTCCATGTTCAGCTGCTGCCCAGAGCAGGTCTGAGGGGCCCCTGGGGGAACAAACGGCCTCCTGGGCACCGGCTGAGGCAGGGACACACCAGGGAAATACTGGGGTAACGGTCCCTCCTGTGAGGAGGGCAGGCTGAGCTTCAGTCAAGTTTGGCTTTGCTGCTTAAGAAATGCAAGTAATTAGTAACGAGCCACAAACAGTTTATAGTAAAAAAGGGAAAGGCCTTGCTCTCTTACAGCAACAGTCGGCACACGCGCACCCACCGCCCGCACAGGAGGAGGGGCAAGGTAAGCTGCAGCTCGCTCCACACGAGCACCTGCGGGCCCCGCCGGGCAGGTAAGGCCCTTCCCCACCTCCTTGTCCACGCGGGCGGGTCCCGCCGCCGCCACCGTCCCCTCCCGCCGCCGCCTCGCCTCAGCCACCCGCGCGGCGGGCGGGAGCACGCGGAGCAGCGCGCGCCCGGGGTCGGCAGGGGGCGCCGTCG